>CAXKVI010000012.1:1197759-1701131 GCA_964058755.1 Campiglossa producta
AAAACGATGTTTTGTTTAATATTAAAAAAACAACTGTAATAAATTAAATGAACCCGTACTAAATTAGCATTAAATAGTGGTCAGCCAAAAACGTTTTCGTTTTTGAAGTGTGCTATAGTGAGTGTGCTAGCTTAACCTTAAGGTCAGTCAAAAAGTTTTCGTTTTTGGAGTGTGCTATAATGAGTGTGCTAGCTTAACCTTAAGCTGGCACACACATGGATAATTTTTAAAAACAACTGTAATAAATTAAATGAACCCGTACTAAATTAGCTTTAAATAGTGGTCAGTCAAAAACGTTTTCGTTTTTGGAGTGTGCTATATACAGTAGTGTGCTGACTTAACCCTAAGCTGGCACACACACACCGATAATTTTTTAAAAACAACTGTAATAAATTAAATGAACCCGTATTAAATTAGCATTAAATAGTGGTCAGCCAAAAAACGTTTTCGTTTTTGGAGTGTGCTATATACAGTATGTGTGCTGGCTTAACCCTAAGCTGGCACTCACACACCGACAATTTAAATAAAACAACTGTAATAAATTAAATGAACCCGTACTAAATTAGCTTTAAATAGTGGTCAGTCAAAAACGTTTTCGTTTTTGGAGTGTGCTATAGTGAGTGTGCTAGCTTAACCTTAAGCTGGCACACACATCGATAATTTTAAAAAACAACTGTAATAAATTAAATGAACCCGTACTAAATTAGCATTAAATAGTGGTCAGTCAAAAACGTTTTCGTTTTTGGAGTGTGCTAGCTTAACCTTAAGCTGGCACACACATGGATAATTTTTAAAAAACAACTGTAATAAATTAAATGAACCCGTACTAAATTAGCTTTAAATAGTGGTCAGTCAAAAACGTTTTCGTTTTTGGAGTGTGCTATATACAGTAAGTGTGCTGGCTTAACCCTAAGCTGGCACACACACACCGATAATTTTTTAAAAACAACTGTAATAAATTAAATGAACCCGTACTAAATTAGCATTAAATAGTGGTCAGTCAAAAACGTTTTCGTTTTTGGAGTGTGCTATATACAGTAAGTGTGCTGGCTTAACCCTAAGCTGGCACACACACACCGATAATTTTTTAAAAACAACTGTAATAAATTAAATGAACCCGTATTAAATTAGCATTAAATAGTGGTCAGTCAAAAACGTTTTCGTTTTTGGAGTGTGCTATAATGAGTGTGCTAGTTTAACCTTAAGCTGGCACACACACCGATAATTTAAATAAAACAACTGTAATAAATTAAATGAACCCGTACTAAATTAGCTTTAAATAGTGGTCAGTCAAAAACGTTTTCGTTTTTGGAGTGTGCTATAGTGAGTGTGCTAGCTTAACCTTAAGCTGGCACACACATGGATAATTTTTAAAAAACAACTGTAATAAATTAAATGAACCCGTACTAAATTAGCTTTAAATAGTGGTCAGTCAAAAACGTTTTCGTTTTTGGAGTGTGCTATATACAGTAAGTGTGCTGGCTTAACCCTAAGCTGGCACACACACACCGATAATTTTTTAAAAACAACTGTAATAAATTAAATGAACCCGTACTAAATTAGCATTAAATAGTGGTCAGTCAAAAACGTTTTCGTTTTTGGAGTGTGCACACCATACACTATGTAAATGTAAATTATTTTCATGCTCATCACAACATTCTGCTTTCAATTTATGAATAACAGGAAAACGCTGGGTAGTCCAATCATATCATGCACAATTGCATTCATTATGATTATTTCTTTTTATGTCTATGTTAGTTCATACACATGGATGTATGTATGTAGTTGATTTCATACCACTTAAAATTCTACAAATCAGTAAATGAAATAGAAATTTAGTGCATTGGTTTTTATTGTGTTTTTAGTTGGAAGTTTACCTTGACAATTATTTAGCTATGCATAAGATATGCAAGTATAAATTGTTTATCTCTGTAATATAAACTCAATTTGCAATAAATTTATTTTACAAGGAAATTATGAGCGAACAAAGTTATTTCTCCAAAGTTGATGAATTAAATATTTTTTGTTTTCAAATTTTTAATTACATATGTATTTATTATTGGAAAAGTTCGAAATATTGTAAATCGGTACGATATTTTAAATTTTGCTAAATATTTAATATGCTGTAGCTCGTATAGAAATTTTATTTGATTGAATTTTTTATACCCAGCGTACTAGTACTAGTACAAGGGTATTATAATTTTGTCGACATAACGAACCCGATAATTTAAATAAAACAACTGTAATAAATTAAATGAACCCGTACTAAATTAGCTTTAAATAGTGGTCAGTCAAAAACGTTTTCGTTTTTGGAGTGTGCTATAGTGAGTGTGCTAGCTTAACCTTAAGCTGGCACACACATGGATAATTTTTAAAAAACAACTGTAATAAATTAAATGAACCCGTCTAAATTAGCTTTAAATAGTGGTCAGTCAAAAACGTTTTCGTTTTTGGAGTGTGCTATATACAGTAAGTGTGCTGGCTTAACCCTAAGCTGGCACACACACACCGATAATTTTTTAAAAACAACTGTAATAAATTAAATGAACCCGTACTAAATTAGCATTAAATAGTGGTCAGTCAAAAACGTTTTCGTTTTTGGAGTGTGCTATATACAGTAAGTGTGCTGGCTTAACCCTAAGCTGGGTGTCTTTTATGGGGGTGTTCGCGCCCTGCACACACCAGCGCCACCTCAAACCGTCGACTCGTAGGTGCATGCACCCTACTCCTCCAAGTGGGGGTGGAGCCTCCACGTGGTGACACCCGGTAACGCTTCGGCGGCTAATTCGAGCGGCGACCTCTCCCCCCCCCTCTTACCTGATTTTCCTTCCGCTACTCGTAGCCTCTATCACAGTCCACTCCCTCCCCTTTCCTATCTTCCCTCCTTGAAATGGGCTGGATCAAGGTGTCATACGACCCGTGCCGAGGAGCAGCCTGGCTGGGGGCCCTAAAATAGCCCAGTCGCTAACGGAGTGCTTCGGATACCTGGCGACCTCCGATTCTAATTAGCCTTACCCTGGGTATGCGGATCTCTGCCCAGGGTGGACCTTCCCCTTTCTCCGCAACTCGTGGGTTCAAATATGAACAATTCTCCCAACAACAACAACAAAAATAAGGAGTCTGGGTCTCCTCAAAAAAAGCCAACAGGAGTTCGCTCCGTTAAAAAGGTCACGGCCAAGCCGGACCTTAGTAAAGCTGAGAGGACTCCCCAGCGTTTCATTGCTGCTGCTGCAGCTCGACGTAGTAGGGCCGAGTGTAAAACCGGTCTGAGTAGTCCGATGATCGGTGCCTCCTCCGGGGGTTCCGATCGGGAGGCCAAAAACGAAGCTATCAACCCCGTTGCCTCCACAAGTGGTCTTGCCTTTCAGCGTAAAGCGTCTGGTGAGCCCTTGGCTGGGGGCTCCAGGAATGTTGGTGCTGTCGTTAGGGTCGAGGACCTGGCGGGCAGGCAATCCACCAAGCCCAACCACAATGACAAGCGGTCGGCAGCCCGGATAAGGGAGGAAGACGTTTCGGCAGAGGCCTGGGCGAAGCTCCAGCGCGATCTTGCGTGGGCTCGGCGGATATTGCCGGATTTTAAGGTTGAGCTGTATGGCGCTAACAACAAGGGGGAAACCTCTAAGCGAAACCGATCGCTGGAGGAAACCATCCCTACGGCACCGAAAAGGGCCAGAATAGGAGGACCGACGAGGTCCTTCGCTGACATTGCCAAGGATCGCAAGATCATTGGTGTAATAGATGAGAGCAACGTAGACGGCAGGATCCCCAAGCAGCAATGGAAGTGGATCAGGGCCGCGCTCGCAAAAGTGGCTGTACAGGTCAAACGTGACAACCCTGGTCCTCCACCCAACTACGCTGATGCGGGTTGGTACCAGGGCAATGTGAAGCTGATCGCTTGCGATGACAGCAGGTCCGTGGACCTGTACAAAATTGGCATACAGCGCATAGGAGAAGTCTATCCCGGCGCGCGCTTGAGGCCAGTGGACGCGGTTGATATCCCGCAACGCCCAAGGGCTAGAGTTTGGATTCCAGTTGGTTGCACGGAACCAGATGAGATTTTAGATGTGCTGCAGGAGTACAACCCTGAGCTGCCTACATCAAACTGGAGGGTGGTGAACGTGGATAAGACCGATAAGGCTACCATGCAGATCGTTCTGCTTCTGGATGAGGCAAGCATCGAGGGTCTGGCCCGATGCAAGTACGTAGTGAGGTATGGCTATGAAAAGGTGGTCCTCAAGGTACTTATATAAGTCAGATACCGAGGCCCTAGCCAACCTCACCTCTAATCCGGAGGTGGAGCTCCCCCCCCCCCCCCCCCCCCAGTGAAAATGATATGGAGGTGGACGCGGATGACAGGCAGTCAGTGGCGTCTGACACAGGGAGTGGGTTCGCGTCGTCCAGCTCGGACGGTGGCTCCAGATTAATCTCCATCACTGCAAAGCTGCTTCGGCCGCACTACTACTGCAGCTCTCAAAAGGCGCAGTAGACATTGTCCTGGTTCAAGAGCCATGGATCACTGGAGATAGGATCTGTGGTTTGAGGACCCCTACTTACAAGCTTTATAGCGCAACAGGTAAAGGTAAACTTCGAACGTGTATTTTAGTTAAATCAAATATTAACGCTCTTCTCTTACCCCAGTTTAGTGACGGAGATCGAACAGCTAGCTTAACCTTAAGCTGGCACACACATCGATAATTTTAAAAAAACAACTGTAATAAATTAAATGAACCCGTATTAAATTAGCATTAAATAGTGTGCAATTTAGTACGAGTTCCTTTTTGGAGTGTGCTATAATGTGTGTGCTAGGTTAAGGGACCTAAATATCTTTTCAGAGAAGCAAAATATTAAAAAGCGCTTCCAGATTCGTGATCCTGAGGCCAAACCCCGTCTTTTGAGCTATCTCCCATAATTTTAGCTAATTTATTAGCAGTTGACACCTAAAGGAAACAAATACCCATTTTGCTGAAAAAATAAAATAAAAACAAAAAATTAAAAAAAAAAAACAGTTTTAAATATTTGCTTCCACCGAGAATCGAATATAGGTGTTCTGCAAGTAGTAAACATTTATACCCATTCTGGTATAAAAAGGGTACAATTAGTCTCTTTATAGGACATGCTCGAACAAATGTGACCAATTTATTCCATCTAAAATTGACTAAAAAAGTAGTAGTCTACTTTTCCTTTGGATTGTACCGGACTAATCGTATTTTTTGCAGGGAAATACCATACGAACTTTTACTAATACACCTTTTTACATAACTAATTCCACTTTTTTGTATGAAACCACATTTTTTACTTTGATAATTTAATGTGCTAAGCTTTCTCGATTTTTAAATAGTTTTTTTACTTATGAAATTTTTAGAGAAACAAAATATTGGAAAAGTATATCTTCTAAGCAGAAAATGTATTTTTCATACAAAAAAGTGAAGTTAGTTATATAGAATTAAAAATTTGTATCCCAACATCAGAATTGTAATTTTCAAAAAATAGCTTTAAAAAAATTTGTTTAAAAGAAAAATATTAAAATTCATGCACAGGAATGTAAAGCAGGAGTTATTAGCTTTCAAATGTTGTTAAAAAAAAATCTATAGCATTACTACAAGCCGAAACATAATAATTTCAGTTGTTGCATGTTTTCATCACCTTAGGAAAAATTGCAGTATCTATATATTAATAGGCTAACACTCTCCCCATACAAACAGACGCAACCCAATTTCGTATAGTATTAATGGATAGATCTCTATAAAATTTATAGTGGAAACTTAGAATGGACTAATCTGGTGTCTCACCAAAAAAAATTTTGAAAATTATTTTTAGTTTATTTGTTATTAAAGAAAAAATAGGTCTCCAAACTCTCCAGCTATTTTGTTATCTCCACATTCTGTTATACCCGAACTATACATCACTATTCAGCACTCTTATAAAACTCCCAAAGACACACCTACCTTCCCTTACACACACACGTACATATCTATGCAATGATCCAGCAGCTGCCACTTGCTTTTATTTTTGTGCCAAAAAAAAAAAACAACAAAATGTACCAAATTATATCATCTTCGGCATCTAAACACTATTTGTAAGCTAAGAAGTCCAGCTTCACTTCTGGCTTTATATATTTAACTTTTTGCCTATTGGTTAAAGTTTATTTTTTTACGCAGAAAGACTTGGTGTGCCCTACCGACGTTGCTGTAGGAGTTGTAAGGATGATGAGGAGGAGGAAACGGTGGAGCACCTCATCTGCAACTGCCCGGCTTTAAGTGGCGCGAGAATGCGCTTTTTGGGAGTTCCCTTCCTGGTCAGCCTACGCCAGGTCACGGAGCTGGACATAAAGGACCTGATGGCCTTCATCAAGTCATCTAAATGGTTCGAGGAGGAGTAACGGTGTCGGTATAGGAAAGTCAGTCCCGGGATTCTGCTATGTGGAGAATTCCGTTAATACCGGGATTTTCCATATGGCAGGGTCCCGGAACTGACTTTCCTAGTGTTGGTGGTATCACAATGGGCCTTTTAACCCTAGAACACACACCCGGGTACAAATGTATCCACTTTCAACTTTGAAGTGTTGTAACTTTTGAACCGCTATACCTCTATACCGCTAATTTCAGCGCTATTTCGTAGTTGTCAGAGGTTACTTCGATTGATTGTATACGTCGTAAAGCACCCTCCTTAAGGGAAGACCGGAGATAATGAAACCATGTTACGTTATCTAGCGCACTATTGCGATGCACCAAGGCAGAGACCGTGTCGTAGTACGATAGCCATTGAGTATAATCACCGGAGAAAGTTGGTAATGAGATTTCTGGCAATCTTAATTTCTTACTGGCAACCGTTTCACCCTTGTCTTTCGGGATAATATCTTTCTCAGCTTTATCCTTACACTCTTTTATGGCAACCATCAGAGTTGGACGAAGAACGAAGTCAAGCTCTTCGAAGGCGCCTCGAATTTCTGTCTCCTCACCCGGCTCCAATTTCTCGATGCTGCCTTGTATACTTTCAAACGATTGGTAGTATCTTTCTAAAGCTTGAAGTCTCGTTTCAAGCTCCGGAAGAGTTGCCTTGGATAATTTGGTATCGATGAACTCCTTTACACGCTGCTGTTGAGCTATTAGAGTATCACGCTTAATTTTGTATTTAGCCACCTTGGCTTCTGCCATAATTGCAGTTTATTTAAGAATTTATTATTAATGAAACTATACACAAATGTCTTGGTTATTTCATACGCGCTTAAACAAATGTATTCAAAGAGATAAACCGTCTCCTGGCAGGATGGCCAATGTTAAAGTCGATGTTGAAAATTTTATTGTTTTTAGTAACGTTATAATAGATACTTATCATATATTTCCGCACGTCTCAAGAATTCAATAGTTACTACTTTACAACTAACTTCAATTTTATTTACATAGAAGAGAATATTTGGAATATTTATTGGAATGATAGCGGCACTAAAGTGGCCTGATGTCAATTACGTTATGTACATTTGTATGTTTGTAGATAATGCAAATAATAAGCTAGTGCTGTAAAATGTGTTGATAAATCCGGTAATCGGGTTGAAACTAATTGCAGTTTAAGATCAGATAAAAAGTAATTACAAAGGAGCCAACCTGCGACTGAACAAGTGTTTTATCACATCTGAGCCGTCCCAACAAACATTTAGGCTTGAGTTACGTTAGTTCTCAAGTTGAGATCTAAGTGTCTTCTCAAACCTCAAGCGTTGTTTCTCAACACAAAAAACACTTGGGAATGATAGCGTTCTCAACAAAAACGGCATTTTTTTTTAACTATATATATTGAAAAAAACGCTGTTTCTCAAGTTGAGAAAGGGATAGTTCCCAACTTGTATTCAAATAGAATTCTCTAATTGGACTCAAAGAAATGAATTCAGATAAAAAGTTATTACAAAGGAGCCAACCTGCGACTGAACAAGTGTTTTATCACATCTGAGCCGTCCCAACAAACATTTAGGCTTGAGTTACGTTAGTTCTCAAGTTGAGATCTAAGTGTCTTCTCAAACCTCAAGCGTTGTTTCTCAACAAAAAAACCACTTGGGAATGATAGCGTTCTCAACAAAAACGGTATTTTTGTTTTAACTATGTATATGAAAAAAAAACGTTGTTTCTCAAGTTGAGAAAGCGATAGTTCCCAACTTGTATTCAAATAGAATTCTCTAATTGGACTCAAAGAAATGAATTCGACTCTGAAAATAAACCATCATTATCATTTATTGGCGCTTAACCGCCTAAGCGCTTTTGGCCGATGCATATCAAAGCACGCCAGTCATTCCTTTTTAGCGATAACTGACGCCAATTGGAAACCCCAAGGGAGTTCAAGTCATCCTCCACCTGTTGTTTCCATCTCAGTCGAGGCCTCCCCTTCCTCTGCTGCCGATTCAGGCGACGATAGGAAAACCTTCTGTGCTGGAGCTTCTTTGTCCATTCGCATAACATGGCCCAGCCAGCGGAGTCTTTGGGCTTTAATTCGCTGGACTATGGTCAGATCTGCGTAGAGCTCGTACATCATCATCATCATTTATTGGCGCTTAACCGCCTAAGCGATTTTGGCCGTCGCCTATCAAAGCACGCCAGTCATTCCTTTTTAGCGATAACTGACGCCAATTGGAAACCCCAAGGGAGTTCAAGTCATCCTCCACCTGTTGTTTCCATCTCAGTCGAGGCCTCCCCCTTCCTCTGCTGCCGAATTCGGGTGACGATTGGAAAACCTTCTGGGCTGGAGCTTCTTTGTCCATTCGCATGACGTGACCCAGCCAGCGGAGCCTTTGGGCTTTAATTCGCTGGACTATGGTCAGATCTGCGTAAAGCTCGTACAGCTCATCGTTAAATCTCCTTCGATACTCGCCGTCGGCATCACGGGAAGGACCATAAATCTTCCGGAGAACTTTTCTCTCAAATACTCCAAGGGCCATCTCATCTTCTCTTGACATTGTCCATGAATCTGAGCCATACATCAGGACAGGTATGATGAGAGACTTATAGAGCGCGATCTTTGTTCTTCGAGAGAGGACTTTACTTCTCAATTGCCTACTCAGTCCAAAGTAGCACTTGTTCGCAAGAGTGATTCTCCGTTGGATTTCTAGACTGATATTATTTTCGGTGTTAATGCTGGTTCCCAAATAGACGAAGTCCCTCACAGTTTCAAATTTGTAACTATCAACAGTGACGTGGCTGCCAAGGCGCAGGTGCGCCGATTCTTTCTTTGATGACAGCAAATACTTCGTCTTGTCCTCGTTGACCGCAAGACCCACTTTTTTCGCTTCTTTATCCAGTCCAGAGAAGGCAGCGCTTACGGCGCGGTTGTTAAGGCCAATGATATCAATATCATCGGCATACGCCAGCAATTGCACGCTCTTGTAAAAGATTGTACCATTGCGGTTTAGCTCTGCTGCTCGAATTATCTTCTCCAGCATCAGGTTGAAGAAATCGCACGAAAGGGAGTCGCCCTGTCTGAAGCCTCGATTGGTTTCAAATGGCTCAGAGAGCTCCTTCCCGATTCTGACGGAGTTGTTGGTATTGCTCAACGTCATTTGGCAAAGCCGTATAAGCTTTGCAGGGAAGTCAAATTCAGACATGGCGGCATACAGGCAACTCCTTTTTGCGCTGTCAAAAGCGGCTTTGAAATCGACAAAGAGATGGTGTGTGTCGATTCTTTTATCATGGGTCTTCTCCAGGATTTGGCGTATCGTGAAAATCTGGTCGATGGTAGACTTACCAGGTCTAAAGCCACACTGATAAGGTCCAATCAGTTTGTCTACGATGGGCTTCAGCCTTTCACACAACACGCTAGAAAGAACCTTATATGCAATATTAAGAAGACTAATTCCGCGGTAGTTGGTGCGGTTAGCGGGATCGCCTTTCTTGTGGATTGGGCAAAGCACACTTAAATTCCAATCCGGTGGCATGCATTCGTCTGACCGTATTCTGCATAAGAGCTGATGCATGCTTTTTACCAGCTCTTCGCCTCCGTGTTTGAACAGCTCGGCGGGTAGTCCGTCTTTTCCAGGCGCTTTGTTGTTTTTGAGCCGGGATATAGCTATCCTCAGACCATCATAGTCAGGTGGTGGGACGACTTTTCCATCGTCAGGGATTGGGGTATCGGGTTCGACGTCTCCCTCGCAATTTAGCAGTGAGGAGAAGTGCTCCCTCCATAATTTAAGTACACTTTGTACGTCGGTTACCAGGTCGCCATTATTGTCCTTACAGGTGCTTGCCCCGGTCTTAAAACCTTCCGTCATCCGCCGGATCTTTTCATAGAATTTTCGGGCATCATTCCTGTCAGCCAGCATCTCAAGCTCCTCACACTCACGCCTTTCGGCCTCACTTTTCTTTTTTTTGTTGCCATACACTGCGGGTTGCGCCCGTTCGCAACGTCTCCTTGTAGGCAGCGTCCTTTTTTTTCGAGGCAGTTTTGCATTCCTCATCGTACCAGTTGTTCTTGCGGGCTCGCTGGAACCCTATAGTGGCCTCATCGGCGGTACGCAATGAGTGAGAGATATGCTTCCATTGCTCGGTTACATCGTTAGGTCGGGTATTGCCCTCTGCTAGCAGGTGTGAGAGTCCAGTGGAGAAATTATCAGCTGTCTGTGTCACGCGCAACTTCTCGACGTCAAACTTTCCTTCCGTTACTGTGCGCACTTTCTTCGTTGCACAGAGGCGTGTGCGTATCTTGGCTGCGACAAGATAATGGTCAGAGTCAATATTGGGACCACGCAGTGTACGCACGTCCAGAACGGTGGAGCTATGTCTGCCGTCAATCAAGACATGATCAATCTGGTTTCTAGTTCTTTGATCAGGGGACAGCCATGTGGCTTGGTGTATTCGCTTATGCTGGAACCTGGTACTACTGATGACCATATTGCGAGCAGCGGCGAAGTCAATCAACCTAGTGCCGTTGGGGGATGTTATATCGTGGAGACTGAATTTTCCAACTGTAGGACCAAAGACTCCTTCCTTGCCCACCTTGGCATTAAAGTCGCCGAGCACGATTTTGATATCATGCTGGGGGCAGCGATGATAAGTCTGTTCAAGTTTATAGTGGAAGGAGTCCTTCTCTGCGTCGTCCGTCTCCTCAGTCGGCGCATAGGCGCAGATAAATGTTATGTTGAAAAACCTCGCCTTAATGCGGATCGCAGCGAGACGCTCGTCCACAGGAGTGAACGCTAATACTTGGCGGCGAAGTCTCTTTCCTACCACGAATCCTACACCACGCGTTTTGCCGCGTGTCTGGCCACTGTAGTATACGTCACAAGGACCGATGGTCGTCTTTCCTTGCCCCGTCCATCGCATTCCCTGCAGGGCGGTGATGTCGGCCTTTGCGCCTACGAGGACATCAACCAGTCGGGCAGCGGCACCGTCGCTTGAAAGGGTCCGGACATTCCCGGTACATGCCCTTATATCCAAATCATTATGCCTTATTCGTTTTGCCGGGTCGTCAACATTAAAGGGGGTTCTCATCCGAGGCTTTGATTTTGTTTTCATTGGAATTAAGTTTTTTACGTGGCGGGTCCCAAACCCAGCGCACAACCCGTTTCGGGGGTTTTGGAAAATATTTACACATTTATATAGCGACCTTAAACCAAGTATGTCAGAGTGGCCCCACCGGGGCTCCCTCTCTTTCTGCCGCGAGCCTAGGTAGCTCCCGTTGCCCAGAGTGCACGAACGAGGACGCAAGAGTCGGGATTGAGCAAGGTCACTTAGCAACCACACTCCATTACACTGAAAATAAACACCGAAAAATTAAACCATGATTTTTACAATTTAAAACGCAAAGAGATAGTAGTTGATCAGCAAATTGCTCTAAGGAATTACTGTACTAAAAAAATCGAAAAAATATGAGAGCAAAGTTCAATCATATGATGAAAATTCGCCGAATTTTCGCGATATTAGCATACATTTTTCACACATAATTTAAGGGGTTTCTATTAGCCATATTTAAGAACACAATTTGTTAAAATTGCAAAAAACGGGAAGGGCAGGAAATTGCACCGTTCTAAAGTAAGTTTTAACGAGTGGATGTTGTATACGCATCTTAGGCAGGATAGTTTGAGAAAAAGGCAAAAAAAGGGAAAAATTTATAGCTAAGCCTTTTAAGAGAACATTTGAAGGAACTCAAATCAGCTCTTATATCCTGGCCAAGAGTGATCTTTAGTTGTTAAACGTTTAAATGTAAATATGAATTCTTGAAAATTACGTTTATGAAAAAAACCGGAACTTAATCACCTTGTATTTTACTCAAAACTTATTTGTTTTCACTAATTTCTTTTGTTAACCCTTTCCCGCCGGCTGTACTTTTAAAAGTACAGCAAATTAGGCTCTTTTCCGTGATTTTTTTAGGACACACCTTAATCGATTCCGACTAATTTGCCAATCCTGTGGTTAGTTGACAGTCTATTCTAAGCAATTAATTTTTTTTACCGTTATTGGGATCACATTGTGTCACCTGTGATGTGTCAAAGTCAATCAGTTAGAAAAAAAAATGTATCTTTTAAGAGTTGTACATCTGTGAAGTGATAAAAAAGTAAACTGTGACTATTTAAATATCTTTATTTATTGAAAACGTGTATAGAAAAGCATTAGTAAGAATACTAAAAACAATATTTTTGCGATAAGTTCAGTTTTATACATTTTTTTACGCTCCAAAATCTAGTGTACTTTAAAAAGTACAGCCGGCGTATATAGTATTCATTTTTTGCTTTTTTCTACCGTATTCAGAAATTTCTGTAGTACAGGACAAAAAAACTTTCCGTGAGAAAAATAGCTTTAGAGGTCTCCAAGAAGCAGTTGAGGATCTATTGTGTTATAATTATGAAAGAAATGATGTTACAAATTCGGATTTAATCATCACTTCCCTAGGGCAAGACCCCCAAATTTAAACTGAGGAGTATACATACTAACGCCGGCTGTACTTTTTAAAGTACAGGTTAGGAAATGGGCGTGGCATAAAAAAAAAATTTAAAAAATATTTGTTGGCATCTAGAGGCCAAAATTAGCTGGTCCATGAAAAATCATGACAATCGGTCCACGGGTTCTATACCCCGGCGTTAATGGGTTAATTCATGAAACATACATTCTTCTTGCTTTTCTATTCTTATCTTGAATATTTTTCACACTGAAAGTTTAATTATTGCAAAATTTAAATCGCACTTATTTAAACAAACTTTTACAATAGTTGACTTTGAATGAGCAGAAGTAACCTTTAACGTACCAATTGGGCATAAAAGGTGGTTTTCCATAAAATTCAATATATTTGCTAGGGAAACGCATGACAGCAAGTTCTTTTTGAAGAATCAGCATTTTTGAGTCAGTCTTTAACGTTACAGAAATGTTGATAGATATAAATAAAATAACTAAACTCAAGGGTAGCTTATGCTTGTTGGCACTGAACAGTGGGGTGGTTGAGACAATGGAACAACTGTTCGATTTTCAAGCAAATATGTATTAGGAGCAGCATGCATATTCCGGAACCAGAAACGTTTTAACCATTAATTTTTATCTTAGAATTAAATAAAGTTTTGAAGGTTTTCTTGACAGCTTTTCACCGCTATAAGGCTGGCCCACAATGAGATTACGACGCGAAAATACACTGCGAATTGCGCTATGCAATTTCTCACAACAACAACAACTGGGCGAAATTGGTAGACATTTTTATTTTTCTTTTTTTCGACCCAGATCAAAGAAAATAAAAAAAACAGACGAAGATAATAAAAACTCCATAAATATAAGTTTGTGAAGCTTGGGAACAATTTGCTATACTTCATTTCAATATAGGGCTTGCAAAATATATGTACAATGTATTGTACTTACCTATAGCTTTCTTCCGCTGAGCACAGATCGCTGTGCGACCACAACAGTCAGAGATAACGGTTTTAAAATCAACATTCCCACCAGGGAAGAATGGGAGAGCACGGATCGGAGTCCCGTCACTCATGGCGGCACTTCCATTTATACTGATGGCTCGAAGTTAGACGGCAGAGTTGGGGGAGGGGTTTATTCAAAGGATCTGAACCTTGAGCTCTCCTTTAGACTACCTGATCACTGCAGTGTCTTCCAGGCTGAAGTTTCAGCAATAATGGACGCCGCGGCTTGGATAGGCCAACACACAATCAGACAGGACATTTTTATATTCAGCGACAGCCAGGCGGCCATCAAATCCCTTACTCGTTCAACTCTGAACTGACGCTCAGCTGTCGTCGATCTCTACAAGAGATGGCCCAACAGAATTGCGTTAACCTCACATGGGTCCCGGGGCATAGGGACATTGAGGGAAATTGTAGGGCAGACGAACTTGCGAGGCAGGGCACGACCAAGCAGGTTCTTCGCGATAAAGAGCGCTTAGGTATCCGTTTGCCACATGCAAGCTTATGCTGAAGGAGTATACATTCCGCCAAGCCAACGAAAGATGGCTGCAATCTCCAGGATGCCGGATATCCAAAGAAACCTGGCCGAAATGGGATCATAAAAGATCAAGACAAATTTATACCCTAAGGAGAAGAGAAATCTCCATATTAATCTCCATATTAATAGGCGTATTAACTGGGCACTGCCTCATTGGTAGGCACGCAGAAGGACTTGGTGTGCCCTACCGACGATGCTGTAGGAGTTGTAAGGATGATGATGAGGAGGAAACGGTGGAGCACCTCATCTGCAACTGCCCGGCTTTAAGTGGCGCGAGAATGCGCTTTTTGGAAGTTCCCTTCCTGGTCAGCCTACGCCAGGTCACGGAGCTGGACATAAAGGACCTGATGGCCTTCATCAAGTCATCTAAATGGTTTGAGGAGGAGTAACGGTGTCGGTATAGGAAAGTCAGTCCCGGGATTCTGCTATGTGGAGAATTCCTTTAATAACGGGATTTTCCATATGGCAGGGTCCCGGAACTGACTTTCCTAGTGTTGGTGGTATCACAATGGGCCTTTTAACCCTAGAACACACACCCGGGTACAAATGTATCCACTTTCAACTTTGAAGTGTTGTAACTTTTGAACCGCTATACCTCTATACCGCTAACTTCGGATCTAGGAAGATTATTTATTTTTGAGTTCAAATTCAAAATTTGAACCAGATCGGACCATTGGTTCAGGAGCTACAGCCTTCCGAACACATTATATACGTAAACACATACCCGGGATACGTTTGTACCCCAATAGTAAAAATCCTCATAATAATAAAAAAAAAAAAACATTTTTTATATTATTTTTTTTATTTGAAACATTAAAAATATTCATTTCACACATTAGATTATTGACTTTTATTATAAAAATTATAAAAATGCTTCTTATATCTAAGGAAAATCATGGCAAATACAGCAATTTGTTGATGTGACCGAATGTTCCAGACACATTGGCTTCTTACATTTGGCGCACAGCTTTCTGGTTTTTCTACGGCGTTTTTCCTCATGTGCGTAACATAAATAGCAAGATCCGCACACAGGTTTTGGCGTGCGCGCTGCCGCAGATGTTGATGCTGCTGTTGACACCATTGATTCCACCGGTCGGTTGAAATATGCTTCAACAGCTATTTTAGTCGAAAAATTTCGCGTCACTTGACGATTTATGGCTCTGGCTTCAATAATGGGCATACACAATGCTTCAGCCAAGCTGCGAAGGATCAGCTTACGCTTGTTTGATCTCCAAGGCAACATAGGGTTATTCAAATCGTAGACAATGGAGGCTGCAAGAGCTGTAATGTCCAACATGTTGAAGAACATCGCTAGTGGCCATCGTTTTGTTTGTCTTTGTATTGGATATTCCGCAAACATTTGGTCCATTCGATCAACACCACCTTTGGTACGATTATAATATTCAATTATTTCAGGTTTCCCACTGTCAGCTATTTCAGCATCATTATGCATGGTCGAAAGCAAAATTCCTGCTTTATTTTTTTTGGGAACATGAGAGCACATTGTCATATTATTTTTGAAGCCAAATGTCGTTGAACCAATTGTCCTGTTTTTGTTCGGCTTCATTTCTTGAGGAATATATGATTTGTTTTTGCGCAAAGTTCCAACGAGCGTGAGTTTCCAGGTGAGAAGCAGTTCTGCAACTGGCAAGGTCGTAAACAAATTGTCCATTGTAATGTTTCGGCCCCCTCGTGAAGGGTGGATACCTTGCCGCGGTACGAGGGCTTAAGTCGATAGCCACAGGGCTACGCTGTCCTTGTGATCGTAGCTCCGTACGGCACTTCACGGTGCCCATTGGACGTTTGCAGCCGGGAGGCAAATCGTGGCTGTATTTGAACGGAGCCTCTCTGATACCGGGTCGCCTCAGAGAGTAAGCATGGCCTTACCGCGGTACGGGGCTCTGCCGCGGCGGACGACATATTTTCCCCTACTCTTCCCTTGACCCTAAGCTGGCCTTGTCCGGCGATGGGTCGTACGAACAAGATGAACTCAAATAACGCAAATAAAAACAAAAAACCCAAAAAACAAACAACGCCAAATTTCAGGCGAGAAAGCAACAACAACGCCGGAGGACAACCTCCGTTCCTTAATCAAGGGGGGGATCGACAGCGATGGCAACTACGAGTCGGTCAACCAACCCTCTATCGAGTAAGATTGACTTGATGGGAGCTAGCACCAGTGCGGTTGCCAACGCAGCTAAGCGGACAACGGCGGATGCTAAACTCCCATCAACCTCTGATATGAAAACCAGTATCTTTACGTCTGTGGCAGCGGTCTCACGACCTGGCCTCGGAGTTTCGAAGGGGAAGGAAGCTGCAACTGAGATTTCGGCAAGGGGAGCGACCGCGATGGCAACTACGGGTCCGCACTCCTGGGAGACATCTCCCCGCCGCTTCACATACCACGAGAAAAGATTGGCTGCAAAGATCCTGAAGAGGTATGAAGGGGTACCGCAGGAGTCGCTGTCGCCGAATTCCACTAAATCGGTAGAGCTAGCGAAAGCTGTGATACCGGATTTCCAAAAATCTTACATGCCAAAGAGGTTAAAAGTTAACCCTTTCAAGCGCCAGAGATCGGACCTGGAGTTAAATCCCCTCCCAAGCGGCATCAGAATACCTCTGGAGCGGGCAAACTAAGCTTTGCTGAGGTAACCAAGGACAGGATCCTTATAGGCGTCCTTGACCGAGGCAATGACCGTCTGGCCATCCCCAAGGACCGGTGGCGTTACGTGCGAAATGAACTCGGCAACATTCTTCTCAACGTTGCTCCGGAGTTTCCGGGTAGTTCGGCGCGAGTAACGGATGCGGGCTGGCACCAGGGTCAGATCAAATTACTCGCATGCGAGGATGCAAGAACCGTAGCACTGTATAAGGCAGCAGCTGCTAAACTGGGTGAAGTCTACAAGGGCGCAAAGATAGAGGTCGTCGACTGGAAGGACATTCCAGCTCGTCCAAGGGCAAGGGCGTGGATTCCGGCCATCCCTGACGAACCCGACAGAATTCTCGGGATGCTACGGCTAATGAATCCGTCCCTCCCAACGCATGACTGGAGTGTCAATCTGGTCGGGGATGCGGTGAGGCCCGACAGACAGGTGGTGTTCACCATGAATAAAGCGTCAATCGAGCCCCTCAAAAGGTGCAATGGCCTAGTACACTACAGCGTAGGCCAGATCGTTATCCACGTATATCGTGGTGATGCTCAGCGCGCTGCCTTCTCGGCTGCTCCGGGGGAACCGGAAAACGAATTACCAGAAGAGGAAGCGGAGGATTCCGATGCGGAAAGCATGTTATCCGCCACGTCCCTTGGCGATAGTGCTGTGAACAACTCGGAGATGGAGGACAGCCTACAGGACGAGGAAGCCCTCGACGTCACGGTGGTAGCAGCCAACGCTGAGCGATTAACATCTAACGCTACAGACAGCAAGACTCCTGCAACGCCATATCGGGCAGTTAATCGGAACAACTCGTAGTTGATAGGCAACCTCCGGGATGGGGCAAACCTCGACGATATGGGGACGGCAGGGAAGTCTGTGCGCTCTCATGTTGGTGGTGCTTCAGATTAATCTGCACAAATCTAAAGTAGCTTCGGCTGCTTTAAGTAGTCGTATTTCTAAAGGCGACGTGGATGTGGTCCTCATCCAGGAACCCTGGGTCAATAGCTCGAGAATCTACGGATTGGGGACTAAGGGCTTCAAGCTCATTCGAGCCAGCGAGGAGAGCAAAGTCAGAACGTGTATTTTGGTCAAGTCTGAGTTGAACTCCTTTCTCCTACCTAACTACACCAATGGTGATATTACCGCTATCAGTCTAACCGGCGACAGCACCCGCCTGACGGTGGCGTCGGTCTATATGCCCTACGACGCCGAAGAACCCCCACCACAAACGGAGGTGAAAGACCTGGTGTCAAATTTCTGCACGGGTAATCTTATTATTGGAGCGGACGATAATGTTCACCATGTCCAATGGGGGAGCTCCGACATCAATGCCAGGGGCAAGTCTCTGTTTGATTACCTCTTAACAACCAACCTGGTGATTTGCAACGTGGGTAATGAGCCTACTTTTATCACTAAGACCCGCAGGGTAGTCATAGACCTCACTATCTGTAGTGAAGGCGCTTATGAGTGGGTCAGAAAATGGCGGGTTCTTGAAGAACATTCTTTCTCCGACCACCGTTACATAGAAATGGTTTTAGACTTTATTGTAGAACAACCAATCATGAAGCGCAATCCACGTAACACTGATTGGCAGTTACACAATGAAATATTAGACAGAGACCTACCAGTACTGCCCACACAAGCCCCCTCATCAGTAGAGGAGCTGGAGGATCTTGTTACTACATTTACATCGGCGCTCTCAAATGCTCTAGGACAGGCTTGTCCAGTGCCAAAACCACGCGGTAAACACAGGCCACATCGGTGGTCCTACGATTTGGACTCGCTCCGAATATCATGCCGGAAACAATTTAACAAGGCCAAGAGCTTCGGCTCTGAGCCTCATTGGCACGAATATAAAGCTAAACTAAGGGCCTACAAAAAAGCTCTGAGACAGGCGAAGAGAACCTCGTGGAGAAATTTCTGCACTTAGACGAGTCCTCTCGAAAAGTCAAACAACCATCAGCTATTTGCGAAAACCTGACGGATCCTGGACCAGCACGGAAGAGGAAACCCTTGAGCTGCTCTTGAATACACATTTTCCGGGGAATATGCATGACGCACCACTAGCACCTGCAACAAACCTGGCAGTAAATATACCCATCACTGAGGAAAGGGTAAGGTGGGCAGTTAAGAGCTTTGAACCGTATAAGGCTGCCGGGCCGGACCCCCGCGCAACTTATAAACACAGCTAAATGGCTGATATTTCTCTTCACAGCCTGCCTGGCTCTCAAACACATTCCGGTCTCCTGGAGAAGCGCCACGGTAGTGTTTATCCCTAAGGCTGGGAAGGCATCCCACTACGAGCCAAAAGACTACAGACCGATCAGTCTCTCGTCCTTTGTACTAAAAACCTTTGAGAGGATACTAAGCTACTACCTCTCAACGACTATTGATAGCAACCTTATCTCTAGTTATCAGCATGCATACACCAAGGGTAAATCAACAGAAACCGCTCTGCACAGCCTAGTGTCTGTCATTGAGAAATCGCTGTGTGAAAAGGACTACTGTCTCGTGGCCCTCCTAGACATTGAGGGGGCTTTCAACAATATAAGCCCGGAGGCTATCAACTCCGCTCTAACTAATCTGGGCGTAGATAGACCTCTAACTGGTTCAATTGACCAACTTTTAAGGGGAAGGAAAATAGCTTATTCACTTGGTACGGTTGAGTTATCAAGCTATGTCACAAGGGGAACACCCCAGGGTGGTGTTCTTTCCCCGCTTTTATGGAACCTCACAGTCAACTCGTTGCTACGTGACACAAGCTGGGGGGCGGGAAGATAGTGGCATACGCAGACGATTTAGCTATTGCATTCAGAGGCAAGTTCCCACAAACTCTGTGTGACCTGATGCAAGTAGCACTGCGAGAAGTTTCGACGTGGTCCTCTCGCTGCGGACTTAGTATCAACCCGGGGAAAGTGGAACTTGTCCTCTTCACCAACCGGTACAAAATACCGCCACTAAGCCTACCAGAACTAGATGGCATGCGCCTGGGCTTGTCGGATAAGGCCAAGTTTCTAGGCATAGTTCTGGACAGGAAACTGAATTGGAAGGAGAATGTTCTTCGGCGCCAGAAGAAAGCTTGCATCGCTCTTTACACATGCAAAAGAGCCATTGGCAAAAAATGGGGGTTCAGCCCTAGAGTATGCAGTTGGATCTACACGGCCATCATTCGTCCAATCATGCTATATGGAGTCGTCGTATGGTGGCCTGCGCTGAGCAAGGCAACATACCTGAATCTGTTGCGGAAAGTCTATAGATCCAATATGATCTGTATAAGCGGTGCGCTAAGGACAACGCCCAACGAAGCCCTCCAGGTCATTCTGGGCATTTTGCCACTTGATCTGGAAGGGTTTCGGTCAGCAGCGGTATCAGCTCTGCGCCTAAGAGAAACCTCCAGTTAGGGTGCGGGTACTATTGGACACTCCAGTATTCTGGAATCTTACAGCTTTCTCCCTCTAAGCACAGATCGTTGTGCGACCACTACAGTCGGCGATAGCTATTTCAAAATAAACATTCCCAACAAATAGTGGCACTTCCATATACACCGACGGGTCGAAGTTGGACGGCAGAGTTGGAGGAGGGGTTTATTCAAGGGATTTGGACCTTGAGCTCTCCTTCAGACTACCTGATGATTGTATCGTCTTCCAGGCGGAAGTCTCGGCAATCGTAGACGCCGCGGCCTGGTTAAGCAAACGTGTTATCGGAGAAGACATCGCTATTTTCAGCGATAGCCAAGCGGCCATCAAATCCCTTGGCTCATACACGTTCAACTCTGAACTGACGTTCAGCTGTCGTCGATCTCTTCAGGAGATGGCCCAACAGAACCGCGTAAACCTCATATGGGTCCCTGGACATAGGGACATTGAGGGAAACTGTAAGGCAGACGAGCTTGCCAGGCAGGGCACGACCAAGCAGGTTCTTCAGGATAAAGAGCGCTTAGGTATGCCGTTTGCCACATGCAAACTAATGCTGAAGGAGCACACGCTCCGTCAAGCCAACGAAAGATGGCCGCAATCCCCAGGGTGTCGGATATCGAAACAAACCTGGCCAAAATGGGATCTTAAAAGGTCTAGACGCATTTATGCCCTAACTAGGAGGGAAATCTGCATATTGAGAGGGGTATTAACCGGTCACTGCCTCATTGGTAGGCATGCAGAAAGGCTAAGTGTGCCCTTTCGACGATGTTGCAGGAGTTGCAAAGATGATGAGGAGGAGGAAAGAGTGGAACACCTCATCTGCAACTGTCCGGCTTTAAGCGGCGCGAGAATACGCTTTTTGGGAGCTCTGTTCCTGGATAGCCTAAGCCAGATCGCGGAACTGGACATAAAGGACTTGATGGCCTTCATAAAGTCATCTAAGTGGTTCGAGGAGGAGTAACGGTGTCGGTTTAGGAGTGTCAGTCCCGGGATTCTGCTATGTGGAAAATCCCAACAACTCAGGGATTTTCCATTTGGCTGGGTCCCGGGACTGACTTTCCTTGTGTTGGTGGTATCACAACGGGCCTTTCAAAACTGGCCTAAGTGTGCCTCTGCGGCAGCCACTTGAACCTAATGTTTCGGCCACTTCCTTGGTATTTGGCAGACAAATCCTTCACCACTCGTTCGCCTTGGTTCGTTTCTCTACCAGTTTCTGCTTGGCCAGTATATATTTGTCCATGCAGTGGATATGCATTTGTGGCATCGCAAATCCACCAAACCTTGATACCATATTTAGCAGGTTTTGACGGTATGTACTGCGTAAACCGTGTGCGTCCACGGTAAGGAAATAATTGTTCATCAATCGTCAAGCATGAGCTGGGCTTGTAATGTGCAGCAAGATTATTGTTCATCATCGTCCACAACTCACTGATCGGTGCTGCTTTATCAGTTAGTAAGCGTGTTGCACGAGTGTTTTTATCGTCAAATCTTAGGAACCGCAATATCGAACAGAAACGGCTGACTCCCATTGTGGCGCGATATGAAGGATAGTTTTTGACGCTCCATAAATCTCGAACATGTTCTCCATTGCTATGGTTCGCACCAGTCATAATAAGTATGCCAAAAAATGCATACAGCTCTGTTATTGACACAGGCGTCCATGACTTAGGAGTTGTGTTTGGATGCGCATTGTTGTAAGCATCATAAGTTTCTTTTGCTAACTTATTTGTGTGGCACATAATTATATCAGCCATTTGAACGTTCATGAAACATTTGAATGTTTGCTCTATTGACAACATTTCAGTGCATCTAGCTGGTCCAGAACGTTCTCTTATAATATTTTGTCTAAGTACCTGACGACTTACATTTGGTTCTTTCATCCACTCAGTACCATCACGTGCAACAAATTTTTCGTCACTAGCAGGTAATTCATTATTTTCTTCTACTTCTTCTTCTTCATCGTCTTCTTCATCATCCTCATAGTCCGAATAATCAGGTAATACTTCTGCGGCACTTTGCGAAACTTCAGCATCGTCATCATCAATTTCAATGTCATTGATTTGAATTTCTTCTTCATCTTCTGAGTCAAAATCATAGGGAGCGTCATCGTCACAAATTTCATCAAATAAAGATTGTATATACGCTTCTCGCTGTTCCTCAGTTAGCCTGCATAATAAAAAAAATTAGTATATGTTTACATTGTTGCTTATTTTACATTTTTTACCTTCTATATGCTGCACTTGATAAATATTCGTTTCTTCTTGAAGCCATTTCGTATCCAGTTATTTATAGTTTCAGTTATATTTATTTTCACTTATATTTTCACTTCTTACACTTTTGAGCACCAAAACAATAATGAAAATATCAACAGGCAGCATTTATAACAACACCTCGTGTGAAAACAACCCTTGCAGCTGCATATAAAATACAAAACCAAGTTATACCAGTGTATTTGTATTTGTTTTGCATTTATCAGGACAACAACAAAAACAAAAAAAACAAAAATCCACTGTTGCATGTCCTGACTTTATTTGCCCATATCGCTGGAACCAGTAGGAATATTCGAATGAAACAAAAGACAAAATACTTGTTATATATTAAAATATACATTTCAAAAAAAATCATAGAAATCGGTTGAATAAGCATTAAAAAAACCGCAAAATAAGGTCACGTGTACAAACGTATCCCGGGTGTGTCTTTTCGTGGTATTTTCTGGGTGTGTGTTCTAGGGTTAATACTGGCCTAGGTGTGCCTCTGCGGCAGCCACTTGAATCTAACCCTATTGTACTTACATGCAGTCTAAACAGAAAAATGTTTAATTTTTCCTGTTTTAAATTTTTACATGCAGTTTAAATAGAAAAAAATTTAATGTTTTCATGTTTTAAAAATGTCGGGCGTATTTTCTCCTGGCATTTGATTGTGTTGAAATTTAAAAATTACATGTTTATATATTGACAAAGCTTTCTTCGGTACGACTTTCATTGTGGGCCGGGCCAAAATGTATTCAATGTGTGATTAACAGTTAAATATGTTTCTCTTGTTAGGGGCTATAATGTCAAACGAATGTAAACAAATGAATTAATCCTTTATGGTGCACCACATGTAAATTGGGTATAATTTTCTCTTCTTCAATATTAGCAATAATTTACTCTTATAACATCCGCGATTTTTGTGAAAATGTTTGGTTGCAGTTTTCGTACCTTATAGTACATTTACACTGCACCAAATTTGGCGAATTTGAATGAGTAATTTCGAACCTGTTTACACTGACAACTTTGCATTTGGCTTCACCTTCCCTGCAAGAATCTTCTATCAGAGCACAAAGCCACCGAAAGAAAATACAACACCGTGATGTTTTAAACACCTGTAGAGTAATGATAAATGAAGAGTCAAGAAGGCGTCTGTCTTTTCTTGGTAGAATTAGTCCATTTTCTTAAAAAAAACTAGTTGAAATTGTTATTTACAGCTGTTCATAATGCAAAAGTTATCACACGTTAATTACCATTAATGTTCTTGCTGGGCAATTCTGAATATGGAACACAGGCAGGGTTGCTATTTTGAGGAACTGTGGATTGTATTGTTCGGCGAATGAGGCCAAATGTGATGGAATTCCAAATTTGGAAAATGAGATTTGTATGGAAAAAAGCTCCAAATTTGCAATTTTTCGCCAAATTTACCAAATTTGGTGCGGTGTAAATGTACTATTAGCCTACAAAACAGTTGAATTCCAACCGTTCTTCCTGGCACCGAAGTTTTTTACTACCAATAAAATACTTCTAAATTTGCTACCGAATATTCTTTCGTATTGCTAATTTGAATTGAAGGTAAAATATAAATATTGAAAATTTAAAACAAAAGTTAATTTACAAATTTTTTCCTAAAAGTTTATAAACGAAAAAAATTGTTTTCAAGTGGGTTAAAATATTTTTTCGGTTTGACGTTATACCCTGGTTCCGAGTGAGAGCAACGTCAAATTCAGGCACACTTAGTTAAATATATTTTGGGCCGGGCTATATTGTTAATGAGAAAAGTTTTCTTTTTGTCATCGTTGGCTTGGCATTTATAGTGACAAAATTGTTTCAGTATTTAAAATTAAATCTCTGTTTTAGACTTAAATCAGTGAAATCACCATCATAATCTTTTAAAAAAGTTATTCTAAACAGGGTCGCCCTTCAACAGTGGTTTGGCAATCTCTCCGAGCATATTTCTAAAAATGCATCTGCTTTAGAGGATATACCACCCTTCTCTTTTTTTAATTTTTGGTTTTACTATGTTTTGGTAACGGACTTAAGATTTAAAACCCTAATGATGTGAATCCTTTAATTTAAATTAAATACGTTTTATATTTCAGGAACTGTTACGGGCTCATGACGAAATAGGACTTATATACGATCAAATTCACAAACTTTTGGACGAGTGTCCAAAAAAGCTTAATCAACTATATCTGTTTCCTCCTGAACTTTTATGTTCCAAAATGCCAGTGGAAGCAGTAAAAATTGTTGGAATTCGGCGTGTAGAATACGAGCCATTAGGTTTTACCGTTGAAGTAAATTCACAAAAGCTGTTGGTTGTTGCCCGTGTACTCTCTGGTGGTATAGCAGATAAACAGGGCCTCTTACACAAGGGCGATATTATAATTGAAGTCAATGGTAATTCCGTCAATACACCTGAAGCTTTACAAAGTGAAGTGTCTCGCGCCAAAGACAATCTTGCTTTAAAAATAGTCCCTTTTACAGGGGAGTATATGCCAGGGAGTGGTGTTACTAACTATGATTTAAATGAAAAGCTTGGCAGAAAATTAACGGTAAGTGTTGGACTTAATGTTGAACGAGTAATCGACAACTCGCTCGATGCTTGAACTCGAGCATTTCGGGCATTTGACCAATTTTTTTGTTTATTGTTTTGATTTTGATTATTTTGTCAGCACTTCATTTTTAGGTTTAAATTTTTTTTTATACACAGTAGATATATCACAGAGAAGCAAAATATATGCTTTCCACGATTGCGAATAAATGCCTTTTGGCTAAGACTTGGAGTTACCCCGTTAGCGTGAAATATAGAACACATTTTCCACTACATAGCATCATGCTAACTAAAAAAAAACTGGACTTATGTCACTTGTGCTGTAAACGGCTCATATATGGGAGTCTTGCCGACCACTATCCTAAATACACAACAGAGGTGAGGATAAGCGGAAGTTGTACATAAATGGCGGAATGTACAATGCATTAGAGAGGAACAAGCATTTACATATACATACATAAACGGTTTCGCAGAGATAGTATATAGATGAAGTGCGGGCTGCAGGAAGTCATGGAGCATATATTGGTGTTGGCGTCCTGAGCTTGCTGCTTTGAGGTCCCATCTAATGTCAACTGGTACATATGAACAAGTATGACAACTGGTATGATTCTGATGCTTTTTTAGCTAGTATGTCAACTGATATGATTCTGATGTCTATACGAACTAGTATTGCAAGTGGTATGATTATGATGCATGTGAGCGTTTCTTTTTCAAGTGATCCAAATTTTGTAAAAAATCAACCGTCATGCCACGGATTTTGTTCAAATTCGGTTTACACGTAGGGACTATAAATTGGTTTGACACGTATTTTTTGTTTTGCAATTTTTTTGATTTTCTTCGGAGATATGATCTGTCAAAGTTTGGAATTTTCTTGAAGTAATGAAAACATGTACCTACTCAATCCATCATATCTCGGCTTGTACTAATGCTACAAAGCTCATTTGAAAGCTAATGAATCAGGCTTTGCGTTTCTTGGTAATTTTTTTGCATCTGAATTTTTAACATTGCAACTGCACAGTGTTACACACAAAATTTTTTGTTTTAAATAATAGCATTCGATTGCTTATTAAGTTCTCTACAAAATCAATATATTTCAAAAATGGGGTATACATGCGGACTTTTACTAAAATACATATTTACAAGACCAACTCTATACTTTTGAATGAAAAAAAAAAAAATTTTTAACAAGCTTTTTTTGTATTATAACATTGAGAGCAAAAATATTGATAATAATACTTAATTGACGTTGAAAGAATAATTTTTTTTCTTATTTAGGCTGTGTGCTAATTGAAAACATTTTTCGTCAGAGTAAAATGAGGTGAACAAATTTCCTATGGTGAACGAATATTTGCCATTTTGCTGTGCCAAACGAAACGTTAAATTATGACGTATGGAAAAAGCACGTGCAAAAGCAGATGCTTTGTGAATCAATTCTCATTTTACCTGTTTTTCATGCATTTATATTGCGTATTCTTCGCATTATATTATATTTTAGTGTTAAATAACGCATGTGAACATAAATTTATGTGAAATAATATGAATGTTAACAGCACATGCATCCCTGTGCTCACATTATTGATTGTCAAAATTTGACCTAGCCCCCAGGGCTAGGGCAAATTCTGACGTTCATATTCACCACGATAACTGTCAGAATTTAACATCGCTCTGTCAAAATTTGCTTTTTTAAACCGTTTGGCACACAGCCTAAATTATATATTTACGTATTTACTACAGGGGTCAAATTTGACCCGAAGGACTTTAGTGACGAAAATTTTATAGGACCTATGAAGGTTAAATGTAGTATCATACTAGTCTTGGCGAGGAAGACAGAAAACCGACTGAATACGAAAGAAGCGCAAGTCATGTTTTTTTGGTTTATCTAAAACAATTAGAAAATCGGTTTGAACCTAGGGATGTTCGATGTTGAACGATACATCGGAAACATCGATGTTTTCTATTCTATACATCAAATAAAAGTCGATGCATCAAATAATACGATATTTAACGATGTATCGATGTATTTTTCCGATGTTTCGGCAACTTACCATACGCAATTTTTCGATTTGGCGTAATCGTAAAACCGACACTTCAACTAAAAATTCATTTATGCCTGGTTTTTCAGTGTAAGTTTAAACCACAGATAAAGTTGACTAGAGTTTATCTCATACAAATTGGGCGTTTAAACCAAGTTTAAACTAGCACTGGAGTTTAAACCTGCAGTGAAAAACCGGGTCTTAGAGGAATAATTTGAACTGTAAGTTACATTGCAATGTATATCTGTTCCATAGATTCTATTGTTACACAAAAAAAAACAGCATATTCTTGTTTTAGAACTGGCTATGGCATCCATAACAACAAGCGTGGTGTGGAAATATTTCTTTAAGCGGGCTACCCACCTGCCAAGAAATGTCAAACTCCATATAAAAAAACGTTGAAGAAATTTTCTTGAACCAATACTCAGCTCATAAGAAAAAATACTACAAATTTCGATGGTTGGCAACGCCGGTTTACCTCAAGAAATAAATACGCTCGTATATATTTCTTGAGGTAAACGTGCAGATTCACGGCAAAGTATATACTTCGCTACACATGTTTTACACATTTTTATAATAGTAATCTGCCATAAAATGGAAAATGCCGTAAATGTCAAAATTTCTTGACCAGGCATAAGAAATATAAGCTCGTTTTTTTCTTGAGGCATTTCTTGGCAGGTGGGTAGCCCACTTTAAAGACGAAGAGAAATCTACAAAGTGTAAGCTGTGTGATGAAACAATTAAAACCTCTGGCAATACCACCAAGTGGATAGGTCATATTATATTATCTATTCGTTTTAAACCTCACAAAATGTTAAAACTGTAATAAGTACCATTCCAAAAATATAGCAATGGCAATTATGATGTAAATAGCATTTTGCCTTGATATTTGAAATTTAAAAAGCCGTCTCTTGTAAACATGTATTTTTTATTGGTTATACTAAAATGGCTGTTAATTGTCAATACGTGATGAAACTCACAAATATATGTATATGTCAACCTTAGAGGTTAATTTAATTTTTTTTCATTGCAATACTTTTTTTAGGTGAAGTTTTTTTTTACATTAAAACCCCTAAAAAATATTGGTGGTTGGTTTTTTTTAATTTGGTTGTTTTTCTTTTACAGATTTGGTTGGTTATTTATGATTTTTTTTTAGCAATCCGGCTAGATCGAGAAAAAACGGCTAAAAAATTATTTCGGCGAAAAAAATTATAATTTTGACCGGAAAAACGGCTAAACATTTTTAATCAACTTTTAACTCGTTTTATTCGCTTTTTTCATTAAAACGTATAACATAAATATTTTATTGGTTTTTGTTTTAGTGGTCTTGCATTTTTACATATAAGTAAGAATTTTTGTGAGCTATAGACCGGAATAATAATTACTATTGAAACTTTCATGTTGAATTATTATATTTTTGTTATTGAAGAAAACTCAAAGAAAAGCTACAAACAACATTACACGCTATAGTTATAGTACTATTTTACGCTGGCGAAAGCGATCTACGGACTAATTTGTAATGATTTTTACTAGAAGTGTTTTTGCTTCCGGCAGTCTAACCACTAGGCTGTACCGTGTAGGTTTGTATGCTGGCTTAACTAGAGTAGGCAATGGGCAAAGAACACCAACAAAACAAATTGATTGAAAACTCTAGTTAAGCCAGCATACAAACCTACACGGTACAGCCTAGTGGTTAGACTGCCGTCACTAGAAGTTGAAGCAACCGAGTTCAAAGCCCGCTCGGAAGCAAAAACACTTCTAGTAAAAATCATTACAAATTAGTCCGTAGATCGCTTTCGCCAGCGTGAAATAGTACTATAACTATAGCGTGTAATGTTGTTTGTAGCTCTTCTTTGAGTTTTCTTCAATAACAAAAATATAATTATTCAACATGAAAGTTTCAATAGTAATTATTATTCCGGTCTATAGCTCACAAAAATTCTTACTTATATATAAATATTTTATAATATGAAGGAACGTTTTCTCATCTAGCCTTAAATATTAAAGTTCATGCTAAATAAAAATGTTGAATGAAAAAATTAAGATACATTTTAAAGCTTACTTCAGAAAACGGCTCCTATTTCATAACAATAAGAAAGTTTCGTATACAGATGCTTTGTATCCGAATATACAGAGCTATAGTAAACATAAATAAAGCTTACATTTATATTTGTTATATCCAGGCGCGTATTCAAGGACACCCCAGACACCCCCCGAATTGCGCAAGTTTATGCAATTTTTTTTGTCTGTGACTGTAAAAAATAAAATTTGGAATATGAGTCCCAAACTCATGGGATAATATTTTTTGATTTCCGGTCAAATTAGACATATAAAATAACAAAAATTGCGACAAAGCCAAACTTAGGTAAAGAAAGAAAACTTCAAAAGTCCCCATTAATATCATGTTACCAAAGTTATTTGGGGGCAAAGGTGAACATTTATTGTTTTACGAATTTTTCTCGTAAACGGTAATTTTTTCGAAAAATTACCTTCGACCAAGCTGTACACCTGAAAATTCACTATAAAAATCGACCCAGCAATTTTCTAAATTAAGCTGTCCCGGCACACGTTGTATCTCCATCCCGATCCCTATCGCTGTCTACATATGGGGTAAAATTCCCCAAGCGGACCACCAAAAAATTCGATTTGAATGAAATTTGGTGGAAGTGATCTGCCATGTAAGAAAAAAATATCACCAAAGTTCGCGTAAAAATATTTTTCTTTAAATTATAAGACATGTAATTGACATGCTAAGAAGGAACATGGAAACCGTTTTCTAAAGTATTTGTATTATAAGACATGTAATTGACATGCTAAGAAGGAACATGGAAACCGTTTTCTAAAGTATTTGTTCCGTTCTTTTCGAATATAACTTAAAAAAAAATGTATTAAAAAAATTTAGTAAACATTTTATTAAAAAAGAATTTTATCAATTTGGGACATTTTTAATTTTTACGTAAAGCTTGATCTTTTTCCTTTAAAATATTTTTTTTGTAATGGACCTCGAAAATTGTTTAATGTTCTTTCAAAAGACAATTTATTTATTTTTTGTTGTTTTTCTCTAGGCTTTGATAAAGTTGGTTCGCGTCTGCACTAGTAATAAAATTAAACTTTTGCCAAGTCATTTCCATTTTCCAGTCAAAATGGTTATTATGAAAAAAAAAAAATTGGATCCACCCCGAAAATATTTTCTGGATACGCGCCTGGCTATATCTATTACATAGATGTGACTTATATAAAAGGTGCAACGAGCAATATTTTAAGCAGAGCTCACTGCTTTAAAAATAATTGACTTAATGAAAAGTCGCAATAAAATAAGGCATCAGGTAACGAATATACTTGAAATAACTTATAGTCGGAAAAAGTGCAAAACCGCACATCGCACTTTTGCAAAACCGCACATGCGACATTTCTGTCAAAAATGAGATTTGCCTACCAGAGCTTCTGAGTACCCGGATCCTTTCATTAGTAACATAAGAATCGGAGTTTGTGAAATAGAATGTCAAAAAAATGACATTTGAATTTGACCCACCACATAGTAGCTAGTAAAAAAGTTAATCAGTTTTCAGTGTCTCCTGTAAAATTTTTGCAGCTACGTATGTGCGGTTTTGCAGAATTGCGATATTCGGTTTTGCACTTTCTCCGACGATATACTTTCATGGCATAAAATGAAAAAAAAAAAAAAAAAATATATATAATAAAAATAATGTGAGAAAAATGTAGGTATATACATTTTACAATATTTCTATATCACAATTTTCTATATCTTGCTCTGAGCTATCATAAATGTTAGATGTGTTGAAAATTGTTTAGTACATTGGCAAAAAAGCTAAAAACGGCTAGCGGCTAGATGCAAATTTTTCCGGCTAAATGAAAAAAAACGGCTAGATCTAGCCGGTAAACGGCTGAAATGGCAACACTGGTTATTGTGCTTACAAGTGGCAACCGTGATTCCAATCAAAATTGATACGAAAAATTACCTTCGACCAAGCTGTACACCTGAAAATTCACTATAAAAATCGACCCAGCAATTTTCTAAATTAAGCTGTCCCGGCACACGTTGTATCTCCATCCCGATCCCTATCGCTGTCTACATATGGGGTAAAATTCCTCAAGCGGACCACCAAAAAATTCGATTTGAATGAAATTTGGTGGAAGTGATCTGCCATGTAAGAAAAAAATATCACCAAAGTTCGCGTAAAAATATTTTTCTTTAAATTATAAGACATGTAATTGACATGCTAAGAAGGAACATGGAAACCGTTTTCTAAAGTATTTGTATTATAAGACATGTAATTGACATGCTAAGAAGGAACATGGAAACCGTTTTCTAAAGTATTTGTTCCGTTCTTTTCGAATATAACTTAAAAAAAAATGTATTAAAAAAATTTAGTAAACATTTTATTAAAAAAGAATTTTATCAATTTGGGACATTTTTAATTTTTACGTAAAGCTTGATCTTTTTCCTTTAAAATATTTTTTTTGTAATGGACCTCGAAAATTGTTTAATGTTTTTTCAAAAGACAATTTATTTATTTTTTGTTGTTTTTCTCTAGGCTTTGATAAAGTTGGTTCGCGTCTGCACTAGTAACAAAATTAAACTTTTGCTAAGTCATTTCCATTTTCCAGTCAAAATGGTTATTATGAAAAAAAAAAATTGGATCCACCCCGAAAATATTTTCTGGATACGCGCCTGGCTATATCTATTACATAGATGTGACTTATATAAAAGGTGCAACGAGCAATATTTTAAGCAGAGCTCACTGCTTTAAAAATAATTGACTTAATGAAAAGTCGCAATAAAATAAGGCATCAGGTAACGAATATACTTGAAATAACTTATAGTCGGAAAAAGTGCAAAACCGCACATCGCACTTTTGCAAAACCGCACATGCGACATTTCTGTCAAAAATGAGATTTGCCTACCAGAGCTTCTACTCACCCGGATCCTTTCATTAGTAACATAAAAATCGGAGTTTGTGAAATAGAATGTCAAAAAAATGACATTTGAATTTTGACCCACCACATAGTAGCTAGTAAAAAAGTTAATCAGTTTTCAGTGTCCCCTGTAAAATTTTTGCAGCTACGTATGTGCGGTTTTGCAGAATTGCGATATTCGGTTTTGCACTTTCTCCGACGATATACTTTCATGGCATAAAATGAAAAAAAAAAAAATATATATAATAAAAATAATGTGAGAAAAATGTAGGTATATACATTTTACAATATTTCTATATCACAATTTTCTATATCTTGCTCTGAGCTATCATAAATGTTAGATGTGTTGAAAATTGTTTAGTACATTGGCAAAAAAGCTAAAAACGGCTAGCGGCTAGATGCAAATTTTTCCGGCTAAATGAAAAAAAAACGGCTAGATCTAGCCGGTAAACGGCTGAAATGGCAACACTGGTTATTGTGCTTACAAGTGGCAACCGTGATTCCAATCAAAATTGATACGATGATTTAAAAACATCGATGTTTTTAGACGATGCATCGCAAAACATAGATGTGAGTTCACGATGCATTGCATCGGAAAAAACATCGATGTATTTTTTTCATGAGCATCCCTATTTGAACCTTGCGTTCCTATTAACCTTAATCGTGAAAATCCACTGTTTGATACAATTTTCTTCAAGCGAAGAAGCGACAATAAAATGAAATAATTGTAAATTTCAACCGACAGGTTCGGAAGTGGAACGAATCATATGTTTTTTTTTTTGGTTTATTTAACTTGGTTTATCTAACACGGACAAACTGTTGAACAACATTTTTTGACAGATGCTACCATTATCGAAGTATATAAAAAACAAAAGAAAAAAGTTTACTTTAAATTGCGAGTCAGAGGCTGAAATTTACAATTATTTCATAATCCTTACCTCTGTCGCTTTTTCGCTTGAAGAAAATTGTTTCGCAAGTAATTTTTCTATAGATAAGGGTCGTTGCTTACAAAGCGGCAAAGTATATTTGGCAAAGCCTCAGTTGCCCATTAAAAAAGATCTATTGGTGTCTGAATTGGGTTTCGCACGCGTTGGAGGCTTGCCCTTGCGGCTAATCTTTTCAACGTACCTCCTACTCCATCACATGCTCCCTTACCATGGGATGTTGGGGAAAAATGCCATTCGGCTTTTAAATTAAAATCAGTCTGGTGGTGGGTAAAATTTATGAAGTTCTTCTTCCCAATAAACACAACGCATTCGCCTCGGATCCGAGGCGAGCTCGCCTTCTCTTGAAATATCATCGCGGTGATACTTCGCGGCGATAGAGCGGCGAATCCGAATTCTCAGGCTAGTCACTTATCATAGGCGAATCGAGATTTTAGCTCTTTCTCGGATCGTGGCGATTCGAGATTTGAGCTCATAGACGAATCGAGATTATAGCTCTTTCTAAGATCGTGGGCGATTCGAGATTTTAGTTCATAGGCGAATCGAGATTATAGCTCTTTGGGGATTCGAGAAAACATTGCTTTCTCGGTTCGCTGGTGATTCGAGATTAAAGCTTATAGGCGAATCGAGATTATAGCTCTTTGGCCATTCGAGAAAACATTGCTTTCTCGGTTCGTGGGCGATTCGAGATTTTGGCTCATAGACGAATTGAGATTTTATAACAATGGCGATTCGAGAATTTAGCTCTTTGGCGAATCGAACGATTCTGCTTTTTTAGCTCTTTCCCGATTCGAGTATTTGCAATTGTCCGTATCGCTGTAAATTTTAGTTATGGCTACTCGTTAAATTATGATGTAATGCAAAAAAAATCTGTTCTTTACATCAGATACATATATTTATTTATTATAATCAATGAAACAAGAAAGTCTTAAAAATAACACTTGTGTTCACTTTTCATTTATTTTATCCTCATTTATTATCTCAGGACCTGGCTAAGTGTAACTGGATTTTTTATTTAAGCGGTCTCTGCAATACTGGAAGTTTTTTTTTTTTTGAAATTTCCTCCGCCAAGGATGTTGAAACTGTTTTAAAGTTTAACTGGAATGCAGCTGAAATATATATATCAATCATATTATTTAAGTACGGCCAGTTCTAAAGCGTCCGGGGTACGCTGAATAGCTGAGGTTTTGTGAGCGGCTTCCCTTCCCTGAGACGCCCAACTTTTGTTGGTGGGTTTCGGAGTTAGGTGGTGTGGAATATGTCAAAATTAGGCGTGTAAATGTTTAAAAAATACTGAGCTATTTTTTTGTATCACAGACAGCCATGGTCGGAAATAGGTTGAAAACATAGAGAGCCCTACAAAAAAGATGGTATGGGGCCCGGGTCCCCCGCCTAAAATGTGTCAAAGTTAGGTGTGTAAATGTTTGAATAATATATGTATGTAAAACAAGAGTGAGGTATGTTAGGTAAGCAGAAATATAACATTGTTCTACAAAAAAAGTGGTTGGTTTGGCTAGTCCTGCACAAAACGTTTCCACAAAACCCCTTATAATCGGCATTTAATTTACCCCTTTTAGGCGGGGGCCTCGGACTTCCCACCACCATTTTTGTAGGACTCTTGTGTTTTCGAGTTAATGGCGATAATGGCTCTGTGATAAAAAAAAATAAGCGTGATATTATTCAAACATTTGCACGCCTAATTTTGCCACATTCCACGCCCCCTAACTCCAAAACCCACCACTTTCGAAAATTTTCGAAGATACAAAAGATGGGCGTCTCAGGGGGGAAGCCGTTCACAAGAACTCAGCGGCGTATTATTCATGCAAGATTTTGTACAGCGTACCCTGGACTATTAACGTTGCTGAATTTGGACTTAGCGGATAATGGGATGTATTTCAATATATTTTGAGACAATTTTACAACAAAAACCAGTAAACTAGATATTTGAAGATAACCCCAATTTTAGCTTGTTGCGTTCACCCTGTGCCCAGAAGCGACCCGAGCGATCTGGCAGCACCAATTTCAGGACACTTCCCTACACGTCACAAAACGTCATGCCACGTCAGCAACTGTCAATCGCAGCTAAAATGGCGGGTTTCCGGTTTCCGCCTTTTCATCGTTGACAGCGGAGGCGGCAACAGCTAAAAATTTTTCAATTGGCAAAGATCCCCGGCATCGTATCAGGTACGACATTATAGGGAGTAATTGTGTGTCCCAGACATACAGGGAAGTGGGTGCAAGCAATCCGCACCATCACAATTAAAAGCGGAAGAAAATTGCGTTGTCCGCAAAAGAAAGCTCCGGCAAAAGTCGGGTGGCACAAATTCCCACGCTCTAGCAGAACGGAAAAGGCATCGCTACGGGTAAGTGGAAAGCAGCACATAAGTGGAAATGTGCTGATGAAATTTTTCTGTGTTTCAGTAGGCAATCGGGCGCAAAGCCGAAAATTGAGGGGCAGAAGTGACCCACGCCGCAGTGAACAAGCGCAGCCGCCACAAACCTTGCCAAATGCGACCCCGAGGACAGTAGAAGGGCATCACCAGCAGTGCCATCGGCAGTACGATCTGCTCAGCCACCACGTACGCGAGTGTGCATCATCGCGGCCGCTAGAACGGCCACAGGATCAGAGGCACTGTCATACTTTCCAGGTGGTCACCGCCGCCAAGTAGACTGTCATAAACGACGCAGCAGGGCGGTAAGCCGTCACAGCAATACTATCACCACCGCGGCAATCAGGCCGCCAGCCACGCAGCTGTGTACCCTTCCGCCGCCAGCGCAGGTCATGCCAGAGAGGAGTTCACCGAGTGGGTGACGACGTATAGCAGCGCCGCAACACATTCGAGCGATAGCCACCGCGGCCAGCGAGTGGCGACCCCACAGTATTGGGAGGGAAACGACACTCCTGCGCAGCGAAAGGAAACAGACAGGGCACAGAGTCACCCCGCCATATGTGGATTGCATTCGCCGGCGCTCGCACCGCAGCGGCACGTCAGGCACCAACGCGAGCAACATCCCCGGTTGGGCAGTAGCAGCACGGCAGCTGGGCCGCATAAGCATTACCACAACCATCAGTCCAGCGCGATAACCTACCACCACCAACAAACAACAACAACCACCAGCGGCGCAAATCCAACAACTGCAACAACTGTGACAGGTTTTTTAGGTTTAAGTGTAGTTTGTTTAGTCGGGGGCAGGAAAAGTGGCGGGGCCATAAGCGCCGACCACTTAGTTGAAAATCATTCACGTATTGTAACGCCCGTGGGCGGGGAGTAGCACAAGAGTGCAATGTAAATGCGAGCGGGGTCGACGGCATCGTCTCATACCCCATTTGGGAATAATTGTTTTCCATCCTTCTCCTTTGTCTTGATCTCTTCTTCACTCACCCCAACCCCTGTCTCAAGACGTCTTGCAGGCCTGGGCGGGATTGAAATGTATACACTGCGTCCTGAAGTGGGCGCTCAGACGAAGCCTTCGATATCCCTAACAGTATAGACAACGAGTCTTACTTTAATTCATTTATTAATTTTTTATCTTGATACGTTTTATATTTGTTCATAACAGGATATTGCAGAGTGCAGGTACGTGAGGGTGTGTATGCGTGTTGTTGGCATCCCGAGCATTCGAGGGCGTAGTTGGCGCAACGAAAACCCAGCAGGGTCGAGTGAACATACGCACACGCACGTACGTGCACTCCGCATGTAGTTATAGCACCACCGAGGTGGACAGACGCACTCGAGCGCATACTTACAGGTTGTTTTGAATTCTTGTTACGATTCAGTAATCCTGAATTGCCATTCATTTGTTAATCGTAGTTAAGTTGAGTTTTGTTAGGTTGTAAGCGAAGCCCGACGAGTGATGTGTTGCATGTGTTGTTAGTAATCATCTTCTCAGTTAATAGCGTCACACGTGAACTTTGTTGAACGGCTGTCAGTTTGCCAAAGTGCACTTTCGAGCAGGGAAGCTCATAGACGCGTAATTACGCATACTCATATGCGTACACACGCACATGTGCACACACTCGTTGCGAGCCTAAAGCATTTTTTTTATTTTATTTTTTTTGTTTTAAATAATTTAATTTACTTGGAAGTTTTGATTTTGAGGTTTTGTCAGTTGGTTTGACATCAAATTCCATTTGTTTACGATCATCCAAAAAGGAGAAAGAGTTGAGTTCGCAATTTTTGTAATACGGGGGTGTTTGTATGGGTGTGTGAGTCTGTCGTAGACCCGGTTTTTGGGGCCTGTTGTTCATAGGCGAGTGATCTAGCGAGGTCAAGCAACACACACACATACACGCGCTCACCTCACTTACAAAGTAATGTGCCCATGCCAACGGGGTATATGAACATTCTGGTCAGGTACACACGCACTTTAGCGCGCATTAGCATAGCCTAGCATGTAAGTTGAAGCCCACGAAGGGCACAAGCGTAAACGTGCACACTAACTAGCACATATTTGTAATCTTGCATATCTCATAAACACGTTTTAATAAAACACCATGTATTGCTAAATTGTTAATTGAAATCAAGTGTTCTTCTTTTCAGATGTGGTGGGGACGGACGGACTGGACCGGGACGGGGAAGGGGATGTGCTAAAGGGGCGCATAGGGGACACGATTGGGGTCGGCGAAAATCGTTTGCCACTGCCGACCATGGAAGGGAGGGTCTAGAGTGGCCCGGCCAAAATAGCATCTGTGGCCGGAAAGGGGGGAAAAGGGGGGAGCGCAGCGCTTACAGACCTGAAGTGCAAGTGATATGCGGTCAGGTATGATTTTTTTTGTATGGTGCGGCTGACGTACCTCGGGAAGCCAACAATCCACCCCACAGTCCGGCGAGCTAGCTCGTGCTTATGCAAGCATACCTGCACGGCTTTCCGGGGTATGCGACGCGAGGGTGAGTGGACGCCAGGGGTCATAGCAGCCACCACCCAAAGGCCAGCACGTAACAAGCTTAACGCTTACTTCAGCAACGTTAAAGTGTGTGGTACTATACAGTACTGTTCGACACCTAAGCAACTTTTTTCAAGGAAGCCGTTTCGCCAAACTATAATTATTTATACTAGGTGGACCCGTGCGCGCCTTGCGCAAAAACAAAAACAAATGTTTTGAAATCGCTTACTTACGTCATACAAACTTATGTAAAATTTTCGGAAATTTGATAAAAAGCAATCGATTTTTTCTATAAATATGACCCAGTGGCCACATGTATTTTTTTACATACAACTGTCCGTGTGAAAATACTGGGCTAGGTAAATACAAACCGGCTTTATAAAATGTTTGGCCTTGGGCTTTGTTGATAGTCATAGCGAAAGCTACTTTTAAGGGAAACTGTTTCCTAGTCATCTGGAATGGTACTGTTGGATCTGAAGGAGTTAGTTTAACTCGCGGTATTATAGCAATTTTTTCCGAACCGATTAATTTGACACTGATTGCGTTCTCGCCTAAATGACTGAGTACCATCCAGACCTGTTAAATAATGATTAAAAAAATTAATCATTATTAATTACATGGTAAGGTAATTAGAAATGTTTTTAATCATTAATTGCCAGTAGCTACACAATATTAATGATTAATTTTAATTAATTAAAAAAATGTATTAATTAATGAGTAAAAAAACTTTAATTGCATGATTAATATAAAAATGTCTAATTATTTTTATGTCTATTATTTTACTACTCAATTCTAGCCCAAAGTTGTTAGCATGAGTGATCCCCTCAGATATCTAAGCTGAATTAATTTTTGCTTCAAAGTTTCAAATTTGGCTGCCAAGATGCGTGTGCCCGATAGGTCTTTGGTGACAGCAGGCATGGCAGAGGCTTGTTAAAAGACCATACAAAACTTCCATAACACAACGCTTAAGTCGAGTGGGAGAAAATACCTTCGAGAAAATAATTTTTAGCGAGCTCGCCTTGAATTCGAGACGAGTCCAAAAATTACCCTCGCGAAAACCCTTCTTTCGCTAACTTGCCTCGAATTTGACACGAGTCCGAGAAAGTACCTTCGAGAAAATCTACATTCGGTGAACTCGACTCGAATTCGAGACGAGTCCGAAAATTGCATTCGCGAAAACCTACATTCGGCGAACTCACCTCAAATTCGATACGAGTCCGAGAAAGCACCTTCGAGAAAGTCTACATTAGGCGAGCTCGCCTCCGTGGCATGGCGGTTGAAATTTGGATCACTTGAAAAAGAAACGCTCATATATGAACTGGTATGTCAACTGTTATGATTCTGATGTATACAAGTATGCCAACAGTTACGATCCTGACGTATATACGAACTAGTATCATAAATGGTATGATATTGATGTATATAATGACTAGTATGTCAACTGGTATAATCCTTATGCAGAGGCTGACTACTCAGGCAATTGGTAGGGTGCTGATGCATGGAAGGATAATGATCATCTCGTGGGTCATCGCCGTGTTAAAAATACCACTTGCTAATATGGAAAAATTACAGAACTCGAACTAGTTGAGGTCGTTTGGCTGCCTAGTATTTGATTTGTATAAACCTAGAACCTAATTAAATTGACTGCAGGGTAGTGTCCGACCGAATATTCGGCCAAGTTTCGGTATTCGGCCAGTATTTTTTATTCGGCCTTCGGCTGAAAAGGCCGAATAATCGAGGCCGAATAATAGATGTGTTTAATAAAAAAAATTTACTGAATTTTACGAGTTTTTGATTTTTTATAACAGAAAATTGTAAATTCCAGGAATATGTTTTTGTTATTAAAAAAAAAATTGTTCAAAGTTGTTGTAACTCTCCCAGTAATAGAATCTTTGGACGAGTCAACTATATCGGATTCCAGTGAGCTCTGGGCATCCCATTATAAATCTACAAAAAATTGCACACCAAGCAAAAACTAATACAACTCTTGAATAGAATTAAGCGAATACCTAGATCAACCACTGCGGGTTAGGGGTTTAGAATATGCCCGAGGTAGGCATACCGGTCGTAAGAGGCGACTAATATGCACATAGGTAATTGACGTGCTACTCGATGGTTGATCTACGGATATGATGCCTCTCACCTCTCATTACCCATCTTCTCCTTCCTCATGGATGGAGGGATGCCATGACCTAGAAGGTTCCACTGGTCATACCAAATCGCTACCACGACAGTCGGGCAGTACCGCAAGGGAGTACCGCAGCGTACCGGGGTCATATCCGGCCAAGGACTGTCAACTTCGGCATCACTCCCCAAAACCTTCGGGGAGTGTTTTGTTGTTAACAACAACAACAACCACTAGTTCATCGTAGTGTAAATATATTCCATTATAGGCATTCCTCCAATTTTTTTAATTTAAAAAAGGTTTAAAAAAAATATTTAACTGCTCCTCCAACTAGTGTCGCATCCGAGCAATTATTTAGTACTGCTGGTCAACTGTACGCAGATAGACGGTCAAATCTCCTGGGGGAAAATGCAGATAAACTTCTTTTTCTGGCGTACAACATTGCACTTTATTTACTTTGTTAAAATGCTATTAACATAAAGACTGATTTTTTTATTTTTGTTTACAACTATGCAAAGGGGTCTTTCTCTAAATTTAAAACAAGAATTTAACACACTATTGTCAAAATTGGAAAATTTTCTTTCAAAATTTTGTTCATGAAACATCAAAATTCATGTGTTTTTATACCTTTCATGAACATGAAATGGTATTATAACTTTGGTCCGATGTTTGTAAATATGAGAAGAAGAAGAGATAGACCCATCAATAAGTATACCGAAATGATCAGGATGACGAGATGAGTTGATTTAGCCATGTCCGTCTGTCCGTCTGTCTGTTTGAACGCAAACTCGTCCCTCAATTTTTGAGATATCTGGCTGAAATTTTGTATGTGGCCACCATTTTGTAATATAGGAATCATTTGTCGGAACTGACAAGATCGGACCAGTATAACATATAGCCCCCATACAACCGATTGTTCAGATATAAGGTTTTTTGGCCAAAACTTCCGCAATTAAAAAGTTAGGAACGTAAAATTTTGCAACTCGAGTAATTTCTATTTATGTAGTGTATATAGTGAAAATCAACGAGATCGGGCAAATGTAACATATAGCCCCCATACAACCGATTGTTCAGATATAAGAATTTTTGGCCAAAACTTCTGCAATTAAAAAGTTAGGAACGTAAAATTTTGCAACTCGAGTACTTTCTATTTATTTAGTGTATATAGTGAAAATCAACAAGATCGGGCAAATGTAACATATAGCCCCCATACAACCGATTGTTCAGATATAAGGTTTTTTGGCCAAAACTTCTGCAATTAAAAAGTTAGGACCGTAAAATTTTGCAACTCGAGTACTTTCTATTTATGTAGTGTATATAGTGAAAATCAACAAGATCGGGCATATGTAACATATAGCCCCCATACAACCGATTGTTCAGATATAAGGTTTTTTGCCAAAACTTCTGCAATTAAAAAGTTAGGAACGTAAAATTTTGCAACTCGAGTACTTTCAATTTATGTAGTGTATATAGTGAAAATCAACAAGATCGGGCAAATGTAACATATAGCCCCCATACAACCGATTGTTCAGATATAAGGTTTCTTGGCCAAAACTTCTGCACTTAAAAAGTTAGGAACGTAAAATTTTGCATCTCGAGTACTTTCTATTTATGTAGTGTATATAGTGAAAATCAAAAAGATCGGGCAAATGTAACATATAGCCCCCATACAACCGATTGTTCAGATATAAGGTTTTTTGGCCAAAACTTCTGCAATTAAAAAGTTAGGAACATAAAATTTTGCAACTTGAGTACTTTCAATTTATGTAGTGTGTAGAGGAAAATCAAGAAGATCGGGTAAATATAACATATAGCCCCATACAACCGGTTGTTCCGATATAAGGTTTTTTGGCCAATACTTCCGCATTTAAAAAGTTAGGAACGTAGTACTTTCTACATATGTAATGTGTATAGTGTAAGTCAGTACAATTGAACACGTATAATATATAGCCTCCATACAATCGATTGTTCCGATAACTCGGATCCTATTATTTTGTAAATTATAACAAAGATGTGTAATGTGTATAGTAAATATAGTTAAATTGACACAGGCTGTACTGGGTATCGAACAGTGAAAATCGTGACGCTTATTCATGAAAGGTATATAGCCTTCGGCACAGCCGAAGACAGCTTCCCTTACTTGTTTGTTCTTGCATTTTGCAATTTTGACAATAGTGTGTTAAATTCTTCTTTTAAATTTAGAGAAAGACCCCTTTGCATAGTTGTAAACAAAAATAAAAAAATCAGTCTTTATGTTAATAGGGTATCAAACAGTGGATTTTCAAGGTACCCTTAATAGGAACGCAAGATTCAAAACGATTTTCTAATTTTTTTTTATTCATTCCATACTCTTCGTTGCTTACAAAGCGGTGAAGTATATTTGGCAAAGTATATTGCCAGATTAAAGCATCGTAAATGGTCTAAAGTGACCTGCCGAAACGTCTGAATCTTTGTTTTTTGATGCGGATTCAGCCTATGTGGATTGAAGCATCTATCACTTCTCCTCTCTCTCTGATGTTTCAGACATTATGCAATTTTGAATAAACGTGCGCTTTTTAGAAATTAGTAGAGTAATTTTATTACTATTCGTACGTTTCACTAATATACTAGGATGTAACTGCGTCAATTTATTTTTTTCCTGTTCGTTATTTTGTCAAGTCAATGTCATAAAATAAAGTTCCATCCTAGTCTACAATGCAATATATATGTTCACCAAAAGAAGGATAGTGGTATTTTAGTTAACATAACACATTAACCAAGTAGGGAGAATGAAGTCACAGAATTCCTGCTTGACACAACCATTAGTTTAGATTTCAAGGCCGTTCAATCTCTCTTCTTTCTAATAACTCTCACTTGGATAGCATTACCTCTCAATGTTATAATACAAAAGAAGACTTGTTAAAAAATTTATAAAATATAGAGTTAGTATTGTAAATATGTATTTTAGGAAAAGTCCGTATGTAGACCCCATTTTTGAAATATATTGATTTTGTAGAGAATTAAATAAGCAATCGAATGCTATTATTTAGAACTAAAATAACACTGTAACACTGTGCAGTTGCAATGTTAAAAATGCAATTATTATAATAAAAAAAAATTGAAAAATACAAAAAATTGACTAAGAAACGCAAAGCCTGATTCATTCGCTTTCAAATGAGCTCAACTTGAAGTTTATAGCATTAGTACAAGCCGAGATATGATGGATTGAGTAGGTACATGTTTTCATTACTTCAAGAAAAATTCCAAATTTTGACAGATCATATCTCAGAAGAAAATCGAAAAAATGGCAAAACAAAAGATACGTGTCAAATCAATTTATAGTCCCTACGTGTGGACCGAGTTTGAACGAAATCCGTAGCATGGCGGTTGAAATTTGGATCACTTGAAAAAGAAATGCTCATATTCGTCTTTTCGGAGTCCAATTAGTCTTAGATAGAAGCCCAAATATGAGCCGTTTATGACGCCAAAAGGTGTCATATATGATATATATATAAAAAAAAAACTAATGGCGGCGATATACCAACAGGTTATCATAACCTCTAACGAGATTTTTAGCCGAGCTTCTCTTTCCAACTTGTGGTGTGTTGCTTTTGAGTTTTCCTACAAGTTGGCGGGACCTACAGTTTTTTGCCGACTCCGAACGGCACTTGCAAAGCAAATGAATTTTTTGCTGAGAAGCTTCTCATGGCAGATATGATATATATATATATCTTATTTAGGTTCATATTACCAGGCGGCCGCCGGGGTGTAGCGGTTAAGTGTTCGGCCTTCTACCCCAAGTTGTGGCGGAGCAATGCCCGGCAAAAGTAAGATCAAAAATTATTTAGAAAAAGAACTTTTCTAAACGGGGTCGCCCCTCGGCAGTACTTTGGCAAACTCTCCGGGTGTATTTCTGCCATGAGAAGCTTCTCAGCAAAACCCATTTGCTTTGCAATTGCCGTTCGGAGTCGGCAAAAAACTGTAGGTCCCGCCAACTTGTAGGAGAAACTCAAAAGCAATACACCACAAGTTGGAAAGAGAAGCTCGGCAAAAATCTCGTTAGAGGTTATGATAACCTGTTGGTATATCGTCGCCATTAGTTTTTTTATTATTTATGAAAAAAAGCTCATACCGGACGACAATCGCTAGAAGGAAATTACATTCATTTCGGATTCATAAATGAGCTCATAATGTTCAAATTCAATTACTGCAACTAGCTCGCTAGCACAAATGTTATTTATTGACTTCCTAAATTAGTTTACCAAATACGATAGAAGGTATTTTGGGTGGATCTGGCACATCTAAAGGTGATGACCCAATGCACGCTTGATTTGCTTGCCTTGCTTACTTAGGCTTACCTTTATTTTCTTTGAAAGCTTCAATGGCCAAATAGAAGCTTCAAAAGCTGTCAAAAATACAGGATGAGACAAACAAGACAAGCGTGTAAAGCGCTGTCAATTAGAGATTTGCGCTATTCGACGCTTTGAAGCGCTTTAAGCAAGCAAATTAAAGCTGCCACTAGGCCAGCTTTCATATATTTCAGTAGAGTTCAAAAGAATTTTGACATTTCTCGAGGCAAAGCCAGCAAAGCAAGCTTTAGTATGTCAAAACTATCCCAAGTATAACCCCGAAAATGTATTCCAAATAAGGCCTATTGAACCTATTTGCTTAAACTCGAAAAGAAATCTCTACGACAGCGGATACACTATAAAAGTTTCCAAAGGAATAGTCAAAAAGGACCTAAAGGACGTCGATAAAAAATTTACAAACTAATTCCCGGTATTTCTACACGGATTAATTTTTACTAGGATCGCCCGTGGTCGAAATTCGACCATCTGAAATTTTCTTCAACTCTCTCTTAATATATGTACATATTCCCCGTTCACAACAAAACCAAGTAAGTGACTCCCTCGTGACAAATGCAAATTTGGATTAAGTGATACCATACAAACAATCTTCACATTAGGGTGGTGCAGCAAAGCAGTACAACAGAAAAGCTGACGACAATACATTAGGATATATCTACAACAGATTTTTTTTATTTTTTTTTTATTTTTATTTTTATTTTTTTTATTTATTTGGTTATGTCTAAGGTACAGCAGACACTTACTATTACAAATTATGTTAAACTTACATTAATTGTTACATAAAAAATAAGTTTTTAATTTAAATTGCACAAAAACCCGGTATGGGCTTATAATATTTCGATATATAATGGTACTTTTTTTATCGTAACCTTGTGGAATTTTACTTTAAAAAACCATATCGTTAAAAATATAAACTTTTTAATGGACAAAAAACTAAATAAAGAAGTGCTCTGCGAAAAACCTTAGATTATGTAAATTATGTGATTATGTGAATGATGATGGTGTGAAGATGGCGAGGATGCAATGATATTTATTTGATTTGCTACACTTTTTTTTTTTTTTTTTTTGCACAAAAATGAAGGCAAGTGGGGATCGCTGTATACTTATGTACGTTCATGTGAGAGTAAGGAGCGCGAAAAAGGGTGGGAGCGGTTTTCCAAGCGCAGAGTTTTTGCGGGGAGTGTTTGTCGGAGTTTCGATGATTGTGCAATTTGCAAGGTACCGTTTTTTATTCTTGCTTCACGCATACATATATATAGTTTTATAAGAGTGCTGAATAGTGATGTATAGTTCGGGTATAACAGAATGTGGAGATAACAAAATAGCTGGAGAGTTTGGAGACCTATTTTTTCTTAAATAACAAATAAACTAAAAATAATTTTCAAAATTTTTTTTGGTGAGACACCAGATTAGTCCATTCTAAGTTTCCACTATAAACTTTATAGAGATCTATCCATAAATACTATACGAAATTGGGTTGCGTCTGTTTGTATGGGGAGAGTGTTAGCCTATTAATATATGTTGTTGTTGTTGTTGTTGTTAACAACAAAACACTCCCCGAAGGTTTTGGAGAGTGATGCCGAAGTTGACAGTCCTTGGCCGGATATGACCCCGGTACGCTGCGGTACTCCCTTGCGGTACTGCCCGACTGTCGTGGTAGCGATTTGGTATGACCAGTGGAACCTTCTAGGTCATGGCATCCCTCCATCCATGAGGAAGGAGAAGATGGGTAATGAGAGGTGAGAGGCATCATATCCGTAGATCAACCATCGAGTTAGCACGTCAATTACCTATGTGCATATTAGTCGCCTCTTACGACCGGTATGCCTACCTCGGGCATATTCTAAACCCCTAACCCGCAGGGAAACCTATTAATATATAGATGCCACAGCCTAAAGGAGATATCCCATTAGGTTTCTGCATTGAAATTTGTTTTTGAAAACTGAAACCTACTTCGTATTTGTTCTCACAAGTGTTGACCGTATTTCCTTCCGCATACGTTAGCTCGCGAATTTTCACGCTTCACACAATAAAATATATGTATTTATCTAGTGTTAACTAAAGAATAAACTGGTATATTGCTGATGCAGAGGCTGACTATGATACTGGTGCATAGACCGACTACACCTTTTTCAGTTTATATTCAGAAAGTCACAATTTATATTCAGAAAATTCGAATTAATATTCAGAAATTTCATTCCATGTTCAGAAAATTACAATTGATATTCAGAAAGCTCCATTTGATATTCATAAAATTAGAATTAATATTGATAATTACAATTGATTTTCAGAAAATTAAAATTGATATTCAGAAATCCAAATTTATATGAAAAAATTTCAAGAGATTTTCTGAATATCAATTTTAACTTTCTGAATATCAATTGTAATTTTCTGAGTATCAAATGGAATTTTCTGAATATTAATTGTATTTTTCTGAATATCAAATGGAAATTCTGAATATGAATTGTAATTTTCTGAATATGAAAGGGAAATTCTGAATATTAATTGGAATTTTCTGAATATCAATTGTAAATTCCGAATATAAACTGAAAAAGGTCACCATAGGTATACTACACACCTACGGTGACCATAAATTTTTTTGAAAAAACAGAACTCTTTTTACTTAAGGCTTGGTATTGCCTTCACGTGAAAATTTCCTTCCCCGGCTATAAACCAGTAGTCGGCAGGGAGAAAGCGCTTGCTATGTTAAAGCATTGGAGTTTTCCTCCCAGGAAAGTAATTGCCGGCCTATGCTATAAAAAACTATTTGGGGTTACACTCTCAATATTTGGAATGTGTGTTTTTCACGGCGTAATCATCTCTTTGCAGTAAAAAATGTTGCCAACGTCTTAGAAACATTGAAATTGCAATCTCAAATAATTTCAACCAAAGTGCATCAATTGAAAGTAATTTTTTTAAGTATATTTTTCCTCTTTGTGAATAGTATTTCTTGATGGTGAGAAACATTTCCTTGTTAATTTAAAACCTACCATAACCACGGAAATGTACCATTTTTGGTACGAATTTTTTTCCGGGTACGGAACTTCCAAATTTGGTACGTTTTTGCATTTTAACATACTCAATTTTTGATTTCGCTGAAGCACTTGACCGCGTTAAACATAAACTAAATTATTTTTAAACTATTTTGAAAGATTTTAAATTTTTCATAAAGTTTTGAAATTATTGAGCAAACTAACTTTACAGAGCTACTCATTGCATTTGTTAAAAAAGGTTGCCGGCACAAAAAAGCAGAACAAAAACAGAACATTTGCTTAAAAACAGAACATTTCTGTTATTTTTCCTTAGAAAAAAAAATACGCAGAACAAGCTCCTTAAAAACAGAACTGTTCTGCCAAAAACAGAACGGATGGTCACCGTAAGTATACCAACTGGAATGAAAGTCAAATTCGTGGACTAGTATGACAAGTGGTACGATCTGAATGTGCATAATGATTAGTATGTCCTGGCGCATAAACTGAGTAGTATGCCAACTGGTATGATTCTGATGCATATATGAACTACACCTTTTTCAGTTTATATTCAGAAAGTTACAATTTATATTCAGAAAATTACAATTGATATTCATAATTTACAATTGATATTCAGAAAATTCCAATTAATATTCAGAAATTTCATTTCATATTCAGGAAATTACAATTGATATTCAGAAAGTTCCATTTGATATTCAGAAAATTAAAATTAATATTCAGAAAATTACAATTTATATGAAAAAAGAGATTTTCTGAATATGAATTGTAACTTTCTGAATATCAATTGTAATTTTCTGAATATTAATTTTAATTTTCTGAGTATCAAATGGAACTTTGGGAATATTAATTGTATTTTTCTGAATATCAAATGAAAATTCTGAATACGAATTGTAATTTTCTTAATATGAAATGGAACAGCAAATACAAAGCCGCACGTCTAGTTCCTTAGCAAGAACGAAATTGCAATCACGGTAGCTGGTATTGTTTGTTTGTGAGTTGTTGCTCAGTTTGATCGTTAATAACAAAATAGAATAATTTAAAATAAATTATTCGATTGGTCAAATAGTCCATGAAATTTTCTACTGGAAATTCTGAATATTAATTGGAATTTTCTGAATATCAATTGTAAAATATAAACTGAAAAATGTGTAGTATGACAACTGGTATGATTATGATGCATATATGTATGTCCACTGTTATGATATTGATGTATACAAGTATGCCAACAGTTACGATCCTGATATATTGATGTACAGTGTACGACAAAACTAAAGCACATAAAGTCGCTCAGCTAAATTTGGTTGAAAAAAGATTCTATGTGCAAGTCTTAAATTTTGCATTTGTATTTATTGATGAAGGGCATGTATTAGTTATTAGAAATATGAAACAAAAAACCTACTTTCATGATCCATTAAAATATATTAATTATACTTTTCAGGTTAACTAAAAAAATTTGTGCGACAAAACTAAAGCAAAAATTAAAGTAGGTCCGGTTTTTTCTTAAATGTGTGCAAACAAATTTAAAATGGAGGTTAACGTGATCAACGAGACTCCCGCCAATCTCTTTCAAGCATTTTTTAAAATTAGTTCCATTGTTTCATAAAGCCGTTAAAGAAAATTTTATGATTTTAAAAAATTGCCCAAAATAATTGTTTCGTGGCACTTTTGGCAAATTTTTTTTTTTAATTCGTTAAAAACAAATCAGCGAATATCACTGCAAAATGATTTAACATGCATCATCACTTTATTTTGCTTTTTACGAAAGTTTTTTTAAAAACTTGCCCTCTAAGCACTTTACAGTGAGGTAAAAGGCCACCAAAAACACCTAATAGCAAGGATCTGGCCATCGTTTGGGCTGTAAAAATATTTAGTCTTTTTTCCGCAGGGAATTCCATAAATTATTTCGTCAGGATCCATTATGCAGGACAATTTAATAACGTTTCTTTGAAGAAATCTTACTTTTTTCTTAGGGTTTAAAACGACTTTATTCCAAATAAAGGAAAAATAATTGTTTGCTGGACACTATATGATCTGAAATGGTCCAATACGACAAGGAATCCTAGTTTGTTATCAAATAAAACAATTCTGAAACATTCGGACACCTTGGAACCTGTTTACAGCCCCGAAAACCCACTCTAATTCATTTGCGCAAAAAAGTGAAGTAAGATTTCTTAAAAATAAGGTCGTTAAATTGTCCTACATACTATATCCTGACCAAATAATTTGTGGAATTCCCTACGGAAACAAGACTTGATATTTTCACAGCCCGAACGATGGCCAGATCCTTACTACTCGGTGTTTTGGTGGCCTATTACCTCTCTGTAAAGTGCTTAGAGGATACGTTTTTTTAATAAACGTTTGTAAACAACAAAATAAAGTCATGATGCATGTTAAATCATGTTTCGGTGACATTCGCTGATTTATTTTTAACGAATTAAAAAAAAAAATTGGCAAAAGTACCACCCAAAAATTATTTTGGACATTTTTTTTAAATCATAAAGTTTCCTTTAACGGCTGTATGAAACAATGTAACCAATTTTAAAAATTGCTTGAAAAAGATCGGGGGGAGTCTCCTTGATCACGGTAACCTCCATTTTACATTTTTTTGCACCGATTTAAGAAAAAAACCGGACCTACTTTAATTTGTGCTTTAGTTTTGTCGCACAAATTTTTTAGTTAACCTGAAAAGTATAATTAATTTATTTTATTGGACCATGAAAGTGGGTTTTTTGTTTGATATTTCTAATAACTAATATATGCATTTCATCAATAAATACAAAAGCAAAATTTAAGACTTGTCATAGAATCTTTTTTCAACCAAATTTATCTGAGCGACTTTATGTGCTTTAGTTTTGTCGTACACTGTATATAAAGACTAGTATATCAACTGGTATATTCCTGATGCAGAGGTTGACTACTCAGCCAATTGGTATGGCGCTGATGCAGTGAAGGACAATTGCCATCTCGTGGGACATCGACGTGTTAAAAATACCACTCGCTATGCTAATATAGCTAAGTACTATCGTCAAGGCCGTGGAATTTCACCGGCAACATGCAATTAGCTTGTCGTGTAATATTGCTTGCAATTTTCATTTTTTTATTTCGTTTATTCTTTGGTTATTTTGTAATTTTCCCTAAGTTTTCCTTTTTCAATCGTCAATTGAAGCAAACGTCACTTTTCACACCATGCTGTCAAAATCCATCACATAAACGACTATCTTTTTTTCTTTTTGGAGTTCATTTTTCTCTTAAGAACTCTAAAAAACATCCCCTCAAACATTCTGGGAGTGCTCATAATTTAGGAGTCCGATATGAGTCCTAAATATTAGAAAAATATGAGCCTCCGAAATAAGATCATATAGGAGTCCTTTATGACTCCGATTTAAAGAAATTATGAGCCATATGCTGAAATTGTTCATTTAACAAAGCAATTTTGGAACAAATTTTTATATTTTGTCTGTGAAAATTTTTTTATTTCAAATAAATATTCAATTACATCGCGTGCAGACTGTTCCTGGCAATTTTTCTTGCTGTCCTGTTGGCGCCCTTCTATCGGATTCCCTGATAAGTATACCTTCCTTTAAGTGTTTCTCTTTTTTCATTGTACCATATATATTTAAAGGAATTTCCCCACATACATCTCCTGCGAGCCCCGGCAGATGGTGGGACAGTTGTCCAAAAATATGAAAACCAAATTCAAACAGATTTTTACGCTTTTTGCTTGGCCTTTCGAACAATATAATTGTCGCTGCGCTTGAAAGACGCTATGAACGCACTGGCCAATCAATAGATGTTATTTCTTACGTTCAGTCGCTCACTTGCAAGTAACGACTCAATAAAATACGCTATTGCCTCGGTTTTTGCTAGTGAGCGGGTGAGCAAAAACAGACAACATAACTGTATTAGTTCGACGATCGCTCTTTCCCTAATACCCTCACTTTCAATTCGGCCGGTCCCTGATCTAATGCCAAAGGTTCATCATGTATGCTTCCCCAATTCCAGTGTCCCCCTTTCAATGCCGAAAAGGGGCCATTTAAGAACCCAAAAATTGCAGTAGGTATATGGTTTTTTTAAGAGTCATAAATGCATCCGAAAAGCTCCATAAAGGAGTCATATGTGACTCCTATTTAGGCTCTATATGAGCCCTTTCTGAGGCAAATAAGAGTCATAAATGACTCCTATTCAGGCTCATTCAATATATGAAATTTAGCTCATATCGGACGACCATCGCAGGAAGGGAAATACGCTCATTTCGGACTCATAAATGAGCTCATAAAGAGCGTAAACGCTCCTATTTAAGACTCCTTTCTGAATCAAATATGACTCCGATTGTTTGCTGGGATAGCCACATCACTGAGTTTTTCATTAAAAGTGCCAAAAATGATTATTTTTTTAAATGTTTGTATGGGGAACCCCCCATATGGGGTTTTAGGGGGTGTGCCACTAGCATGGGTGGGGCAGCCCTTTAAAGATAGTGGGTGTCGGTCATACATTTGGGCACGATTTTGGCACTCTAAATGGGTCAACTTAGAATTTTTCAAACTTGGCGCTCAACGTAAAAAGTACAAAAGCGGGACATCAGAATTGGTTTTAGAGGTATTCTTCCTTCGGCAAAGTATCTTATTTTGATCCCTAAAATACGATTTTCCTTGTCACTTAGGCGATTTTGAAATCGACCTGCCTAATTACACACAGTACACCTGTAGGGCACTGGAGACTAAAATATTAGATTTTGGTTTATGCTGCATATCTTGAAAACTTGAAGTCCTTTCCAAAAAAATTATAATGGCATAATTAAGTAGTAATTGTCTCTCGATGATATATAACCAAAAAATATCATTCATAGTCAATTACTGCCAAAAAAATGACGTCAAAACCGGAAACACGGATGAAATTTCCAAAAATTTCAACTTCTGGCTTAAAAAACATATTATACTTTTTTCACATGAATAAAACACTATCTACATATATTTTATCTAAAGTGTCAACAATTCTCTACCCAAAGTTGTTGAGAATTTTGAATTCGGTTGAAAATTGGCTTTTTAATAAATTTTTTTTTACGAAGAAACTGAAAAAACGGATTTTTGGCCTTAAAACCAGTTTTTGGGGGTGTTACAAATCTTTTAAAGGGCGTTTCGTGTATAAATCGACCAGATGAACAATGTCTACTAGGTGGCTTCAAAAGTGTAAAATGGCTGTGGCACTGTGTTAATAAGTAAAAGCCAGACCTATCGTTTTTTTCTTTCAAAAAGGCGGAAGTTTCAGTTTTTTAGCAAAACACAGTCAAATCATTGTGTTCTATAAAAGGGAGGACATATCATATTATTCAATTAAAGTGGGACTTATTTTGTTACCTAGAAGAGTTTGGATGTCCGTGTTTCTTTAGACTAAGTGCATACGAATGGTTTTTGCTGGTTGCGTTTTTAAAATTATTGAGGCCCGGGTTTTCAGTGCAATTTTAATCCGGAACGGGTAAATGTATTTGAGAAAAGGAAAATGTATTTAAGAAAAGGGAAAATGTATTTCAGAAATGGGCAAATGTATTTAAGAAAAGCTGAAAAATTCTATAAAAACGGTGTAATTCAATATACATATACTTTTTATGTATTGAAGTACACAATTTTTTAGTATATTTTCAAGCTTTTCTGAAATACAGTTGCCCATTTCTCAAATACATTATCCCTTTTCTCAAATACATTTTCCTTTTCTCAAATAAATTTATCCATTTCCCAAACAGATTTGCACGTTTCTCAAATTCATTTTCCGTTTTCTAAAATACATTTTCCTTTTCTCAGATACATTTACTCATTTCTCAAATAGATTTGCCCGTTTCTCAAATACATTTGACCTTTTCTCAAATACAGTTGGAAAAGGTGTAGTTCTTATAATTCGAGCAGCATCATTGAACTTTCATTCATTTTTTGGGAATATGCCAAGATAAGCAAAAAAGTTTTGAAGGAAGGATATCTCGTTTGAAGTTATAAGACAACGTAATATGTTACTTATACGACCTGTGGAACGGCTGTAATACCAAACCTTAAGTCGTGCATACTTACCTTAATTTATTAAGAGTGAGTACGTAAACCTTATAATAATATGTATTAAAAGTGCAACCAACAAAAGCCGTCCGTATGCACTTAGTTTCAAAAAACACGGGGATCCAAACTCTTCTAGGTAACATAATACATAAGCCCCACTTTATTTGATTATTCTGATATGTCCTCATTATTGACCAAAACGATTTGTTTGTGTTTTGTTGAACAGAATTATACTTCCGTCTTTTGAAAGAGTAAAAGATATGTCTGGCTTTTACTGAATAATTTATATCTTACATATTTTTTATTGAACATTTAATAAGTTCTGCTTTTGCTTCCAGCCTTTCATATATTCGTCTTTTCGGAGTCCAATAAGTCCCAAATATGAGCCGTTTATGACGCCAAAAAGTGTCATATTACTCTTATTTGGGCTCATATTACCAGGCGGCCGCCGTGGTGTAGCAGTTAAGTGTTCGGCCTTCTACACCAATTTGTGGCGGATCGATGCCCGGCAAAAGTAACATCAAAAATTATTTAGAAAAATAATTTTTCTAAACGGGGTCGCCCCTCGGCAGTAGTTTGGCGAACTCTCCAGGTATATTTCTGCCATGAGAATCTTCACAGAGAAAAATGAGCTGGGAATGGACAAGAATTGACTGTCATTTTGGTTGATTCAACCCTTATTTTGTTTGAATCAACAGATATTTTGGTTGATATAACTATATTTTGGTTGATATGACCAAATCACTGTCAATTCTTATCCATCACCAGCTCAATTTTCTCTGTGTGTTCTCAGCTAAAAAACTTGTAGGAAAACTCAAAAGCAACACACCACAAGTTGGAAAGAGAAGCTCGGAAAAATTCTTGTTAGAGGTTATGATAACCTGTTGGTATATCGCCGCCATTAGTTTTTTATTTTTATTATGTATGAAAAAACTCATACCGGACGACAATCGCTAGAAGGAAAATACATTAATTTCGGAATCATAAATGATCTCATAACCAGCTTAAACGCTTCTATTTAACACTCCTTTCTGACTCTTTCATGACTCGGATTGTTTGCTGGGATGTAGTAATTATATTCAAATGTATATTTTTAGTGTTATATGCGAGCGTTGTTTAATTATAACCCTTTGGAGGATTCATTGCTACCATGTAAGGATATTGGACTACGTTTTAAGTCAGGGGACATCTTACAGGTTCGTATAAAAAAGCTTACATAACCCAAAAATGACGCCATATGTTATAGATATTAAGCGTAAAGGATCCGAATTGGTGGCAAGCAAAAAATTTAAATCATTCTTCTGAACAGATAGGTTTAATACCTTCACAAGAATTGGAGGAGAGACGTAAAGCTTTCGTGCTTCCTGACGCGGATTTTGCTCATAAAATTGGCATCTGTGGGACAAGGGTGAGAAGTAGCAAAGTTACGTTTTAATAACTGTATTTTTATTTTTTCCTAAAGGTATCAAAGCGCAAGAGAAAAACTATGTACAAATCAATAGCAAATTGTGAATTTGATAAGGCTGATTTGATTCAGTATGAAGAAGTAACTAAAATGCCGCCGTTTCGAAGGAAAACGCTCGTTTTAGTAGGTGTTCCAGGTGTAGGCAGGCGTACTCTAAAAAATCGTCTTGTTAATAGCGATCCCGATCGCTTCAGTGCTGTTTTACCACGTTAGTTAAAGTAAAGCACATATCTTTAATGTAACCATTTTCAAAAATGCTTTTATCACTTTCAGATACAACTAGACCCAAGAGGCCGCTAGAAGAGAACGGAGTAAGCTATTACTTTATAAACCGGGAGAAGATGGAAGAGCAAATAAAGCGAAATGAATTTATTGAGTATGGTGAGCATAACGGACATTTATATGGTTTACATATAAGCTCTGTGAAAGAAGTTATTAATAGTGGTAGGTTTTAATTACTTTTCGTCACTATTTCGATGTAACTGTTTTTTTTTTAAGGTCGCATGTGTATATTAGATTGTGCTCCAAGCACCTTAAAATTTTTGCATAACAGCCAGGACTTGATGCCATTTGTTATTTTTATCGCCGCTCCAGGAATGGATCAACTTAGACTAATATATTCTGAGAGACGTGCAACAGGGTCTACAAAAAATTTAACGGTGAGTAAAAAAAACTTCAATATCATCTTTCTACAGTATCCTATGCGCCAACAGAGCTGTAAAAACTTACAATCATCAATGATTGTTTAAATCAGAGATCCTTAACTATTGAAACGTTTCTCTTTCATTTAGTTAAAAGAGAACTATCAAAATTATTTCGCTTCGCTGATTATCAAAATAAAACTATCACGATAATTTTCTTTCGTTGATTCACGAAATGAAATTACCGGGATATAGCCCGGACATTTGAAACAACAAAAACTCCCACAGAGCCAAATTTTTGCGTGCAGCTTGAGTTCACCTTCACATAGAAACCCTCAAAACTCCCCATCGATCCCATGTGTGCTAAAGTTATTCGGGATCAAAGGTCAAAATTTTAGGTTTTTGGGGCTTTCCTCGAAAACGGTAGGTTTTTTCGAAAAATTACCTGGGACCAAGTTGTAGACCTGGCATAAAATTAGCTCTGGAAACTATATGAAAATATATGCTTTTCAGGCATTTTCTTTTGGCGTTAATTTGTCACGATGTTCCCCAGGTCTACACAAAGCTAAAAGTACCTAATAAAATAGAACAAAAATTATAAGATATCTGTATTGTTTTTTTATTTTAAGATGTGCTTCATATAATTGTAGAGAAAATCTTATTAAAAGCTGTGATCTCTTACTTTTCTCACCAAAACTGTCAAAATTAGAAAATCCGCTCTCAGTGCGAGAGCAACAACAAAGAGTACGGGATCGCCAAAATGTTAGAACTATCAAACTGATCGCTTGACAGTTCTACAAAATGTAGTCAGAATTTACCAGCAAAAAATCACTAAGATGTTTATCATCAGACCATCTATAAATCATGATATAAATATTACAGGTAAAGCCATTAATGACTAATTTCTTTTTATCCATCGTGACTTTTGGTTAGGTTTTTTGTTTGATGGTTTTTTTTTTTTCAATCAATAAATTACAAATGTTTAAATTTTCCGTTTTTCCAATGAACCCTAGCAAGATAATCATGCGTAAAATTGACGCACGAGTTAGAATTGGGTATATTATAATACTTACTCAATAAATTGGAGCAAAATGTTATGGAATATGTATATTCTAACATACATATAAAAGTCAAATAACAACAATTGAAATATTTTATAATTCATTTCTTACGAAAAAAAAACAAAAACAATTCAACTTCCTCAATTTTTTACAAAACTTGGGAACCACATTCCTTTAAGTGAAAAATAACTAATTTTCTGCCTTGCATGGGACAAATTAATTTAAAGAATAAATAAAGAAGATATATTTTAAAGTTTAAGAATGAATATTTTAGAAAAATCCGTCAGATACAGTTTAGACACATGTCGACATTATGCTCACGGCAAATGACTTTTTTGTATATATTGCACGAAGCACTTGCCTTTCGTCTTATGTTTGAGGGACAGTAGCAGCAGTATTTCCGCTTTTTGGGTGCTGGCTGTTCGTCTTCATCATTTTCGAGGGGATCCGCAATTTCCATTATTCCAATTATCCATAAAGCTAAAAATCTTAAAAGTTACATAAAAGATAATCATGCGTCATTTTGACCTACCTAGCCGTTATATTTCGAAACTGGCAACACTTACATCCGCAACGCGTGTGTCATTCGAAAGTTCTACTTCACGACTGAGATAACTAAAACGGAGAGCAACACACTTTCGCTATTTACAGAGAAAACACAGTTTTTCGTAAACACATGCGTCAATTTGACGCAGATTACACTATCCGACAAAAAAAAACTCCACTACATTTGATACATGAATCTTATGTAGAATTGTTTGCTGATTCCAAATATGTAATCAGAAAGTTCAAAAGTAGAACAGTTTTTGAGATATTTTGAAATTTCAGTTTTTGAGATAAAAAAAAAGTAGGACTACTAATTCGTCAATATCTCCGCTAATACTGCTTCGATTTTTAAGCTGTTTCACTTTATCAGGAGAGGATAAAATACTGTTTTTACCTTGTAAAATTTATCTTAATCGGGTTTGAAGTGACGAAGTTATAGCGAATACAAAAAAAAAATTTCACTTTTTTTCTATATTCATCATTTTGTATGTAATTTTTCTAAGTGAAATATTCCATTAATTCCTGTTTTTACACCGTGAGTCAATAGCCTGTTTATTACGGAACATTTTGACACTTACCAGATTATAATCAGTAGAAAAATGATAATGTTATAAGAGATTTAGTGAAAAAACCCATATATGATTTTTCATTGAACCTCTAATGGCGATATGTTGCTTAATTACACTATTCGACAAATTTTCAAAAATTTACATTTCCACGACATTTGATACGTGATTCCTATGTAAAATTTCCTGCTGATTCCAAATATGTAAACATTTGATTTAAAAGTGGGACAGTTTTCGAGATATTTTGAAATTTCAGTTTTTGAGATAAAAAAAAAAGTAGAACTACTAATTCGTCAATATCTCCGCTAATACTGCTTCGATTTTTATGCTGTTTCACTTTATCAGGAAAGGATAAAATACTGTTTTTACATTGTAAAATTTATCTTAATCGGTTTTGAAGTGACGAAGTTATAGTGAATACAAAAAAAAAATTTCACTTTTTTTCGATATCCATCTTCATTTACGGAGATATTGAGTTAGTAGTCCTACTTTTTTTTTATCTCAAAAACTGAAATTTCAAAATATCTCAAAAACTGTTCTACTTTTAAATCAAATGTTTACATATTTGGAATCAGCAGGAAATTTTACATAGGAATCATGTATCAAATGTCGTGGAGTTGTAAATTTTTTAAAATTTGTCGGATAGTTTTATCTTTCTAGGGTTAAAAAAAATCTTAGAGTATTATATGCAGCATTAACAGGATCAGCAGCTGGTCCCTTGCCAAGGATTCCCGGATAAAATCTCACACGCTGGACACATCAGCCAAATGGCTGGTATTTCTCTATACAGCCTGTCTGGCTCTTAGCTACATTCCGTGCTCCTGGAGAAGTGCCACGGTATTATATGCAGCATTAACAGGATCAGCAGCTGATCCCTTGCCAAGGATTACCGGATAAAATCTCACACGCTGGAGACATCAGCCAAATGGCTGGTATTTCTCTATACAGCCTGCCTGGCTCTTAGCTACATTCCGTGCTCCTGGAGAAGTGCCACGGTAGTGTTTATTCCTAAGGCGGGGAAGGCGTCTCATTACGAGCCCAAGGACTATAGGCCAATCAGTCTCTCATCGTTTGTGCTCAAAACCTTCGAGAGGATAATAAATGACTACCTCTCCTCTACTATTGATAGCAACCTTATCTCTAGCTATCAGCATGCATACACCAAAGAGGAAATCTACAGAAACTGCGCTTCACAGCCTAGTTTCTGTTACTGAAAAATCGCTGTATGAAAAGGGGTACTGTCTTGTGGCCTTTTTAGATATTGAAGGAGCCTTCAACAACATAAGCCCTGATGCTATAAACACCGCTTTAACAAGTCTGGGCATAAGCAGGTCTCTTATTGGACTTATTGATCAACTACTAAGGGGTAGACGAATAGTTTCATCACTGGGCTCGGTTGACTTATCACGCTATGTCACAAGGGGAACGCCTCAGGGTTGTGTTCTCTCCCCGCTTCTATGGAACCTCACTGTCAACTCGATGCTGCGAGACACAAGCTGGGGGCGGGAAGGTAGTGGCATATGCAGACGACTTAGCATGGTGCTCGCGCTGCGGACTGAGCATCAAGCGCCAGAAGAAAGCGTGTATAAGAGCCATTGGAAAAAAATGGGGGCTCAGCCCCAAAATATAAAAATGGATCTACACTGCAATCATTCGACCAATCATGCTCTATGGAGTTGTGGTATGGTGGCCTGCGCTGAGCAAGGCAACAAACCTTAATCTGTTAGGTAAAGTACACAGATCTTGCATGATCTGTATAAGCGGTGTGACGGACTTTTCCTTTAAGCCGGGGTTAAGCTCAGTCCGTCCAGGGTTCCTGTGGATTAGAGAAATCCCTAACGTCTCCTTTTAAAGAGAAAGACCCTGGTTTGATTTAAATTATAAAAACTTTCAATTTATTAAATAAAATTCAATCTCTACCCTTATTCAACTATTTGGAGGTGGTGGAGGTAGGTAACCACTACCAGTCTTCCAAAGCTACCTTATGCCAAGATAGCGGCGTTAGCAAACCACCGCTTATCTTCTAGACGGCGGAGGTAGGAAACCACCACAAATATTCCAAAAAATAAGCTAGCTTAAAAGCCGAGGAGGTAGAAAACCACCACCAACTTTCGGACAGCGGAGGTAAGAAACCACCACTGTATATAAAATTGAAACTCGTGAGCTGGCAAATCCCAGGAGTTCCTTCACTGTTGAACAAGGCGTCAACAAGCTACTATGCCTACCTAACGTCTGACTAAATTACAATAAAAATCCTTATTCTATATATTCCATTATTTACGTGCATTGCTAGCCTTGATATACAACATTTTTACATATCTTAGTAATTCTTAACAGTTATTTACATGGTTTGCATGTGAATTTACATATCTCTTCTTTGCACATTATTTCTTAGCTTAGCTTTCCAGTATATGCTAATGCTCTATTTACAAATTATTTCTTTAGACCCTAACAGTATTTGCTACGCGCTTGCACCTGGAACGCCTCATTGTATTTGGTGAGCTGTTTCCTCCCACTGCATCGATCAGCTGGACATCGTATCGACATAAATATGTTTGCTGGCAGGTTTGCTGCAATCCCACAGCCTATTGTTCTAGCTATACTACCAATGCATTTTTCGTTTCCTCTTTGTGCGATGTCCGCTCGCATCGCCTGCCTCAGTAGCCTCAATGCTTGGTTGTAGATTTGTATGGACGATTGTTAACAAAACACCGCTGCCTTGAGTTGGCTGACCGACCCTTTTCTCCATGCTGGAATGCCGGCTTGCAATTGTTTGTGTACATTTGTCATCGAGTCTAAAAATTGTCGCTTGGTTAGCAGCCGCTAATTTTTGCAAACTTATTAAAATGTGTTCATAAAAATTCATTAATATTTTTATAATTCATAAAAATTCAAATTTCAAAGTATGTACAATAAATAAACTAGGGACGAGTGTGTTCGCGTGTGGGGCTTCAAAACCGGTGGTTTTGGGGTCCTCACAGCGGTGCGTTAAGAACAACGCCCAATGAAGCACTCCAGGCCATTCTTGGCATTTTTCCACTCGATCTGGAAGGGCATCGGGTAGCAGCAGCATAGGCTCTGCGTCTAAGGGAAACGTCCGGCTGGGGCGCAAGCACTACTGGACACGCCAGTATTTTGGGATCCTATAGCTTTCTTCCGCTGAGCACAGATCGTTGTGCGACCACAACAGTCGGAGATAGCGGTTTTAAAATAAACATTCCCAGCAGGGAAGAATGGGAGAGCATTTATACTGATGGCTCGAAGTTAGACGGCAGAGTTGGAGGAGGGGTTTATTCAAAGTATCTGAACCTTGAGCTCTCCTTCAGACTACATGATCACTGCAGTATCTTCCAGGCTGAAGTTTCAGCAATCATGGACGCCGCGGCTTGGATAGGCCAACACACTATCAGACAGGATATTTTTATTTTCAGCGACAGCCAAGCGGCCATCAAATCCCTTGGCTCTTACTCGTTTAACTCTGAACTGACGCTCCGCTGTCGTCGATCTCTACAAGAGATGGCCCAACAGAACCGCGTGAACCTCACATGGGTCCCGGGGCATAGGGACATTGAGGGAAATTGTAGGGCAGACGAACTTGCGAGGCAGGGCACGACAGGGCAGGGCTGAAAGAGTACACACTCCGCCAAGCCAACGAAAGATGGCTGCAATCCCCAGGATGTCGGATATCCAAGGAAACCTGGCCGAAATGGGATCATTAAAGATCAAGACAAATTTATGCCCTAAGGAGAAGAGAAATCTCCATACTAATAGGCGTATTAACTGGGCACTGCCTCATTGGTGGGCACGCAGAAAGACTAGGTGTGCCCTGCCGACGATGCTGTAGGAGTTGTAAGGATGATGAGGGGGAGGAAACGGTGGAGCACCTCATCTGCAACTGCCCGGCTTTAAGTGGCGCGAGAATGCGCTTTTTGGGAGTTCCCTTCCTGGTTAGCCTACGCCAGGTCACGGAGCTGGACATAAAGGACCTGATGGCCTTCATCAAGTCATCTAAATGGTTCGAGGAGGAGTAACGGTGTCGGCTTAGGAACGTCAGTCGCGGGATTCTGCTATGTGGAGAATCCCGCTAATACCGGGATTTTCCATATGGCAGGGTCCCGGAACTGATTTTTCTAGTGTTGGTGATATCACAACGGGCCTTTTAATACTGGCCTAGGTATGCCTCTCTTGCGTCCCCGTTCGTGCACTCTGGGCAGCGTAAACTATTTATTGCTCGCGGCAGAAAGAGAGGGAGTCCCGATGGGGCCACTCTGGGAAATCTGGTTTAAGAGCTCACCGACGTCTTTTTTAGCAGCGTCGTTCACCATGTGGTGCGGCTGCAAGCGGGTGTCTTTCTTTATGTTCAAAGCCCCGGAGACGCGTTGCGCGCTGGGTTTGGGACTCGCCACGTAAAAAATAAAACTCCAATGAAAAAAACAATCAAAGCCTCGGCTGAGAACCCCCTTTAAAGTTGACGACCCGGCAAAACGAACTAAGGACAATGAGAAGGATATTAGGGCATGTACCTGGAATGTCCGGACCCTTTCCAGGGAAGGTACCGCTGCCCGACTGGGCCAGGTTCCAGCATAAACAAATCCACCAAGCCACCTGGCTGTCCTCTAATCAAAGAAAAAGAAACCAGAATAATCATGTCATGATCGACGGCAGATACAGCTCCACCGTTCTGGACGTGCGTACACTACGTGGTCCCAATATCGACTCGGACCATTGTCTTGTAGCAGCCAAGATACGCACACGACTCTGTGCAGAGAAGAAAGTACGCACAGTAAGGAAAGTTTGACGTCGAGAAGCTGCGCACGACACAGACAGCTGATAATTTCTCCACTCGACTCTCACACCTGCTATCGGAGAGCAATCCTCGACCTAACGATGTAACCGAGCAATGGAAGCATATCTCTCACTCATTACGTACCGCCGCTGAGGCCACTATAGTGTTTCAGCGAGCCCGCAAGAACAACTGGCACGATGAGGAATGCAAAGCTGCCTCGAAAAAGAAGGACGCTGCCTACAAGGAGACATTGCGAAGGAGCGCAACCCGCAGTGTATGACAACGCTATCGTGAGGCAAAGAAGGAAGAGAGACGCCTTTTCAGAAAAAAGAAAAGTGAAGCCGAAAGGCGTGAGTGTGAGGAGCTTAAGTTGCTGGCTGACAGGAATAAAAATTCTATGAAAAGATCCGGCGAATGACGGAAGGTTTTAAGACCGGGGCAAGTTCCTGTAAGGACAATAATGGCGACCTGGTAACCGACGTACAGAGTGTACTTAAATTATGGAGGGAGCACTTCTCCTCACTGTTAAACTGCGAGGGAGACGTCGAACCCGATACCCCAAACCCTGACGATGGGAAAGTCGTCCCACCACCTGACTATAATGAAGTGAGGATAGCTATATCCAGGCTCAAGAACAACAAATCGCCTGGAAAAGACGGACTACCCGCCGAGCTGTTCAAACACGGAGGCGAAGAGCTGGTAAAAAGCATGAATAAGCTCTTATGCAGAATATGGTCAGATGAGTGCATGCCTCCGGATTGGAATTTAAGTGTGCTCTGCCCAATCCACAAGAAAGGCGATCCCGCTAACCGCTCCGACTACCGCGGAATCAGTCTTCTTAATATCGCATATATGGTTCTTTCTAGCGTATTGTGTGAAAGACTGATCAGTGTGGCTTTAGACCTGGTAAGTCTACCATCGACCAGATTTTCACGATACGCCAAATCCTGGAGAAGACCTATGATAAAAGAATCGACACGCACCATCTGTTTGTCGATTTTAAAGACGCTTTTGACAGCGCAAAAAGGAGTTGCCTGTATACCGCCATGTCTGAATTTGGCTTCCCTGCAAAGCTTATACGGCTTTTCCAAACGACGTTGAGCGATACCAACAGCTCCGTTATAATCGGGAAGAACCTCACTGAGCCATAGAGGGACTCCCTTTCGTGGGATTTCTTCAACCTTATGCTGGAGAATATAATTCGAGCAGCAGAGTTCAACCGCAATGGTACAATCTTCTACAAGAGCGTACAATTGCTGGCGTATGCCGATGATATTGATATCATTGGCCTTAACAACCGCGCCGTAAGCGCTGCCTTCTCTGGACTGGATAAGGAAGCGAAAAAAGTGGGTCTTGCGGTCAACGAGGACAAGACGAAGTATCTGCTGTCATCAAAAAAAGAAACGGCGCACCTGCGCCTTGGCAGCGAAGTCACCGTTGACAGCTACAAATTTGAAACGGTGCGGGACTTCGTCTACTTGGGAACCAGCATTAAAATTTACTAGATTTTATACGTGCTACTGCGTATGTGTGTGCATTAGTACAAAACTCAGTCATTTTTAAATGGATGTAATTATTTGAATAGTTAAGGTAATCGCATATGGCTTACCATTTTGGAATCTTCAGAGCTTCAACATTAAGAGTATGTAAAAATACTTTGAAAAAAGTTTCAAAAATTAAAAGAAAATTCACTTTGAAAAAAAAAATGTAAAGTTCCCCCATACAAAATGTATGGGAAAGGCGAAAAATAGCCACAGTTAGAGCGCTAATTTTTTGCAAGGCTTATTTTCTCATCAATACCTTACTTTTTAGGGCGTAAGACCAAGTCGACATTTATTTTGAATCACCCTTATGTATACACATACCTCTGCGAGCTCGTCAGGTCCACTTTCTACATTTTCGAAAACTTGTTGAAACAATTCTTGAGCCAAAAATATCTTATCGGTATCGCTGCTGGTAAGGGCTTCATATTCTGTAGAAGTGACATTTGTATATGAACTTAGCACATACTCATTACGGCCTGAGAGAAGCATACATGTGAAGATTAATTACAATCATCGTTTTAGAGAAAAGTACAAGACCTACCTAAAATGTAGGAGCGCAGTCTATACTTGAATTCGAGCGGGGAAGGGTGATCATGGAGACCCCCTTTAACAGTAGGGCACTAAAAAAATTCTCCAAGCAGTATTGATTAAGTTTTCCTGTCAAAAGGAACTGCATACCGTATTGCTGGTTTACATACTCATATAGAGACGGCAGGGCCATATTGTTCTGTAGAATAACCCTTTGAAACGGCAGCAATGGTCTGTGCTTCTCTAAATGCAATAAGTTAGGAATAATTTCATTCATTCGGTCAATTGCAAGCATCTGTGCCGACATATGTAATCCAAGTGCTGTTCGTAATGGTCTCGAGTCGTGTTTTATGCAACTTACGTTAAATACGTCAAAACAGTCGTTTATTATCTGAAACAACTCGGCACACTTCAAAAACTCTTCAGCATCTCTACATAAGCCACGATGGGCTGCTCGTAATAAAGCACTTGCAATTGAGCGCGATTAAGTTACAGCTTGTATTAACTATTTTCTCCAACATCAAATTAAAGAAATCGCTTGATAGGGGGTCGCCCTGCCTGAAACCTCGCTTAGTTTCGAACGGCTCGGAGATGTCCTTCCCGGTTCTGACCGAGCTGCTGGTGTTGCTCAGCGTCATTTTGCACAGCCGTATAAGTTTTGCTGATAAACCAAAATCAGACATAGCGGCATATAGGCAACTCCTTTTCGTGCTGTCGAAGGCGGCTTTAAAATCAACAAAGAGATGGTGTGTGTCGATCCTTTTCTCACGGTTTTTTTTCCAAGATTTGGCGTATTGTAAAAATCTGGTCGATGGTAGATTTACCAGGTCTGAAGCCACACTGATAAGGTCCAATCAGTCGGTTTACATCAGGCTTCAGTCTTTCGCACAATACGCTTGATAGGACCTTATATACGATACTTAAAAGGCTGATTCCACGATAGTTGGCGCAGTTTTCGGGATCACCCTTCTTATGGATTGGGCAGAGAACACTTAGATTCCAATCTTCAGGCATGCATTCATCCGACCATATCCTGCACAAGAGCTGGTGCATGCACCTTACCAGCTCCTCGCCGCCGTATTTGAATAGCTCAGCGGGCAGGCCATCAACACCCGCCGCTTTATTGTTTTTTAAGCCGTGATATAGCTATTCGTACCTCGTCATAGACGGGTTGTGGAACTTCGATTCCATCGTGTTCGATTGTGGGGTCGGGTTCCTCCTCTTCTCTGGATTGTTGCTCTGTTCCTCCGTTTAGAAGGGTGGAGAAGTGATCCCTCCATACCCCTAGTACTCTCTGAACATCTGTCACCAGGTCGCCGTTGTCATTTTTACAGGAGTTTGCCCCGGGGTTAAAAACTTCCGTCATTCGTCGAATTCTTTGATAAAATTTTCGGGCGTTGCTTCTGCTGGCTAGCATTTCAAGCTCTTCGATTTCACGCTCTTCCGCTTCGCTTTTCTTCGCCCGGAAAAGCCGCCTCGCTTTCCTCTTCATCTTACGGTAGTGTTCACACACGCTCCTCGTTGCATTCGCGTTTAACGTTGCCTTATAGGCATCGTCCTTTGACTGCGTCTTTGCACTCTCTATCATCGTACCACTCTTCACTTGCCGGAATCCAATTACTTCATTGGCTGCGGTACGAAGTGCTCCGGAGATATGTTCCCACTGCTCATGCACTCAGTTGGGTTGAATTGTGCTCTCAGGGAGCAGGTGTACTCTCACACGTTCTGCGAAATCATTGGCTGCCTGTTGTGACTGCAGTTTTTCGACGTCCAGATTTGCTTGCGTTTTTTGGGGCGCCTCTTTTGTTGTACTTAGGCGGGTACGAATATTGGCTTCTACCAAGTAGTGATCGGAGTCGATGTTCGGACCCCTCATCGTACGCACGTCCATAACGCTGGAAGCGTGCCGTCCGTCTACCACAAAGTGATTTGGTTGCGTGTTTTCCGATCTGGCGAACGCCATGTTGCTTGATGGGTCTTTTTATGCTTGAACCTGGTGCTGGATACGACCATGTTTCGTGCACCGGCGAAGCCAATCAGTCTGAATCCAAGTCTCATCATGGAGGCTGAACTTGCCGACAGTCGGGCCAAATACAACCCCTTTGCCCACCCTGGCGTTAAAGTCACCAAGCATTACTTTGATATCATGACGGGGCCAGCGCTCATAAGTTTCTTCTAGTTTAGCGTAGAATGCATGTTTTTCCACGTCGTCCTTGTCCCCGGTCGGTGCGTGCACGTAGAAGCTTTCCCCACTTGCGTGGACTTCTACACATTCTCCAGGAAAGTGCGGCTCCAGAAAGCCCTTGCGAGCTAAATTTTCTCTTTCGGAACTTGATACTGAGGTCAAAACGTGTATTTTGTAACATTGCTCGACTTTTCGATTCAGGTTACCCTTTGGTAAAAGAACATACGTTTCCATGAAAAGAAAAAAGTCATAAAAACCCATGGGGAATCGGTTCCGGCTTTTGAAACGGTTTCGGTTTCGTTCTTTTTCAGATCAAAGTAACGGTTTCGGTTTTGAAAAATGAATCGGTTTACATTGGTGAATTCAGTGATTGATTACGTTGACACAGCTAAAAACCTAGGTATAGTTTTTAATAAAACATTGACATGGAAAGATCACATTTTTTCGCACAGTAGGAAAAGTGTATGGTATGGTTAACACAGTACTTTACCCCATTGCATTTAAGACTACTCTTAGCGAAAGCGTAGTTAATACCTACGCTCCTATATAGTTGTGAGATTTTTTCAAGTTGGGATTATGTAAGCAAGATGAAATTAAATGTTGTCTATAACAACATTGCTGTCACACAATAGATCATGTAAATGGTCGCGGTGTAATAAGGCCTTATAATAATAATAATAATAATAACATTGCTAGATATGTATTTGGACTAAAAAGGTTTGACCACGTCTCATACTGCGCTAAAAAGTTGCTAAAGATTTCTTTTGATGATTTACTAAAAGCGAGAACACTAGCTACTCTTCACAAAATCATATATACGAAGGAACCTCTTTACCTCTATAGTCGGCTCCGTTTTCTCCAGTCGTCTAGGTCAGTGCTTCTCACTCCCATCAAATATAGAATGCTACTGGCCGAGCGACAATTCTTCATTATTTCGATTCGTCTTTGGAACTCTCTCCCAGCTAGATTAAGGTTGATCCACAATGCACAGCATTTTAAAGAATGTTTAATTTGTTTTTACAATGACTTGTACGCTCTTACAAATCTTACTATGATTAGTCTTCCCTTACTTCTCTATTTTTCACTATCGATCAGAAATTCTACTCTACTATCCCATTTGTATAACTATCCTATCCTACCTTCGTTTTCCTTTTTCCACACATGCTTCTTAGATTAAGTTCCAATATAGTTATCTATTTATTTATTTTATTTAATTTAAAGACATTTTTTTACTATACATTTTTATTTTATTTATTTAATTTTTAAATTTTAATTTAATTCAATTTAATTTTAATTTTTACTAGTCATGACTGGCACTGTAATAATAATTTTGTTAAATTGTTGTCAGGAAACTGTTTAAATAAACATACATACAATAATAATGTTGAAGGAGTACGCAATCCGTCAAGCCGGCGAAAGGTGTCTACAATCCCCAAGGTGCCGGATATGCAAGCAAACCTCGCCAAAACTGATCATAAAAGATCTAGACACATTCACGCCCTAAGGAGAGAAATCTCCATATTAATAGGTGTATTTACTGGGCACTGCTTATTGGCAGGTACACAGAAAGGCTAGGTGTGACCTAACCACGATTTGTGTAGGAGTTGCAAAGTTGATGAGGAGGAGGAAACGGTGGAGCACCTCACTTGCAACTGCCTGGCTTTAAGCGGCGCGAGATCGCGCTTTTTGGGAGTTCCATTCCTGGAGAGCCTACGCCAGATTAGCGGAGCTGGATATTAAGGACTTGGTGGCCTTCACCAGGTCATCTAATTGATTCAGAGAGGAGTAATAATATGGAGATTTCTCTCCTTAGGGCGTGAATGTGGCTAGAACTTTTATAATCCCATTTTGGCCAGGTTTGTTTGTATGCCCGGCACCCTGGAGATTGCAGCCAAACGGCATACCTAAGTGCTCTTTATCCCGAAGAACCAGCTTGGTCGTGGACATTCCCCTTAGACGCAGAGCCGATACTGCTGCTACCCGGTGCCCTTCCAGATCGAGTGGAAAAATGCCAAGAATGGCCTGGAGTGCTTCGTTGGGCGCTGTTCTTAACGCACCGCTTATACAGATCATACATATATTACTTTACCTAAAAAATTTAGGTTTGTTGCCTTGCTCAGCGCAGGCCACCATACCACAATTCCATATAGCATGATTGGTCGAATGATTGCAGTGTAGGACCATTTGCATATTTTGGGTCTAAGACCTCATTTTTGCCAATAGGTCTTTTGCACGAGTAGAGTGCAATACACGCTTTCTTCTGGCGGTGAAGAACATTCTCCTTCCAGGTTAGTTTCCTATCCAGAACTGTGGCTAGGAATTTGGCTTTGCTAGGTTTAACGGTGGTGTCTTATACCGGTTTGTTAGAAGGACAAGTTCGGGTTGATGCTCAGCCCGTAGTGCGAGCACAATAAGGAAACATGTCGCAGTGTTACTTGCATCAAGTCTCACAGGGTTTGTGGAAATTTTCCCCTATATACAATAACTACATACATGACATATGCCACTACCTTCCCGCCGCCCAGCTAGCTTGTGAAGCGCTGTTTCCGTAGATTTCCCTTTGGTGTATGCATGTTGATAGCTACCCTACAGCGAAAGCAACTAGTTGAAAACTACTTTACTACTAGTTGGGCACCACATAAGCAACTGGTATTATTTAGGTGTTGATGTCCTACGAAATGTCAATTGTCAGATTTCGACCAGAACATACCAGTCATGATATACTAGAATTATACTAGTTGCAAAATACCAGTCCCAGACTAGTTCAACCTGGACTAGTATGATTTCCATAAAATGAACTAGTTCCCATAGTAGTCCAAAAAGGACTAGTATGAAATATATTAGTCCCATACTAGTCCAAAAAGCATTGCACCTGTACTAGTATGATTTCAACCAAAAGAATTTAAACTTATTTTACCATTTGCCTTTGTTCTCATGCTTATTCTTAAGAAAGCAGCGGCTATTTGTATTTACACCAGGGTTGGGAAATGAGAATATAGAAATTGTATTGAGGCCACAAAAAAATTGTGTTTTTTAGGTTCCAAATGTACTAAATTAGTCTCCTTTTTTAATTTTTTTTACTGTAATAATCATAAGGTATGAAATTTATGAAATTTTTATATTTATCAACAAAGTTATCGAGATGTGTGCCCAAAAAGTCGTACGAGCCATGATTTTCGATTAAAGTGTTTCTTATGAAAAACCATTAAGTATTTACTATGACACGTTTAATTGATACGAAACATACATTCATGAAGCTTGAACAAAATCAGTTCTGTCGTAAGTACTAATTTATGAAGCAGGGGTGACCAAACATGAGTTCGTACAATATGCGTTGAACGATAACTCTGAAAACGGGATGTCTTAAATTTTAATTTGAACGTCTAATAATACAATAGTGAAAGTGTCATTTAAATCCATTCAGCAGTTTTCGATTGATACGACCACAAACATACAGACAGAAAGACTGACAGACAGACAGAAAGATAGACAGACAGACCCACAAAAATTCTAAAAACGGTTGATTTGGACTTTATTGGCTTAGTAATGATTACTTCTATGAATATTTTTTTGTATATCTGCAATACACAGACATCGACCTGTTACAATTCTATTAAAAGTAGAGATGTTGAAAGTTACAAAAAAAATCGCCAAAAATACAGTTTTTCCTAGATGGTAATATTACTCTTAAAGTGTTTGTAATTATACACACTAATTTCATAAAAAATAAAAATCTCCTGATTTTTACAACTTCGTATGAAAAACACATTTTTTTCAAAAATCGTAAAAATTCGACAAAATTTCGACTTTGGCCTGCACCCCTACATTTTTTACGTCGTTAGAAGCGTATTTCCTTTCGAACGAGGTATCGCTTACCCTCATTGCTTTTGCAACATTGGCGAGGAGAATTTTTGAATAAAGTAATACCTGAAAAACACAAAATTACCGATATCTCGAAAACCTTCCCATAAAAAAATTTTAAAAATATGTTTTGTGCTCGGCATATCAGTGCCAATTCCCCATTACATGAATATCTTGGTATTTTTTCAAATTAATTATTTGTAAACTAGTGTAATTGGTTTTGATTACTTCATATTTATTTTTGATAGGAAACAATTCTATAGATTTTGTTACTTCGCATAAAGATAAATACATGCTTTGCAAAACAAATTCATTATAATCAATTAGTGGTTTAATAAATATTGCAAATCGAATTTATTTGTAAAACTTGTTAGTTTGGCTTTACTTTTAAATACAACCTTGCTAGCACCAGGCTATTTCTGTGGGGAAAAACGCGGTTACATTTTTTCAAAGCAGATTCAAGGTTTATATCCCTTTTCTCCAGTGTTCAAATATATATTTGCAAAAATCGTAAAAAAAATTAGCGTTACTAGGGAGCAAGTGCTTGAAATAGTCAGCGTGGCTACTGAGAACACTAAACATGATTTAGCCGAGCAACTCAATCAGTCTGTCTGGACTTAATCAAGTCCCTTCCCGAATTTAAGGGAGACTCTTCAACATATATCGCGTGGCGAACGGCTGCACACTTCGCAATGAAGTATTACCAGGAGGGGAAAACTTCTGAAATACAATTACCGAATCGGCTAATGCCACCCTGTTCCCGTACAATACAGTGCTTAATCATAGTCAGGTGGTGGGACGAATTTTCCAACGTCAGGGATTGGGGTATCGGGTTCGACGTCATGGCATTAAAGATATCGAAAAACCTTTCAACCTAAAATCCATAAATGGGACGAATTTAGTAAAAAAAAAGTGCCTGATCCTTGACCATACCTCTACGTTTTACTTCTAATTTAATCTTGGCTTGCGTCATAATGACGCTTAACCGCCTAGGCGATTTTGGCCGTTTCGTATCAAAGCACGCCAGTCATTCCTTTTTAGCGATAACTGACGCCAATTGGAAACCCCAAGGGAGTTCAAGTCATCCTCCACCTGTTGTTTCCACCTCAGTCGAGGTCTCCCCCTTCCTCTGCTGCCGAATTCGGGTGTCGATAGGAAAACTTTTTGTGCTGGTGCTTCTTTGTCCATTCGCATAACATGACCCAGCCAGCGGAGCCTTTGGGCTTTATCCGCTGAACTATGGTCAGGTCTGCGGAAAGCTCGTACAGATCATCGTTAAATTTCCTTCGATACTCGCCGTTGGCATCACGGGAAGGACCATAAATCTTCCGGAGAACTTTTCTCTCAAATACTCCAAGGGCCATCTCATCTTCTCTTGACACTGTCCATGATTCCGAGCCGTACATCAGGACTGGTATGATGAGAGACTTATAGAGCGTGATCTTTGTTTGTCGAGAGAGGACTTTACTTCTCAATTGCCAACTTAGTCCAAAGTAACACTTGTTGGCAATGGTGATTCTCCGTTGGATTTCTAGACTGATATTATTTTCGGTGTTAATGCTGGTTCCCAAATAGACGAAGTCTCTCACCGTTTCAAACTTGTAGCTATCAACGGTGACTTGGCTGCCAAGGCGCAGGTGCGCCGATTCTTTCTTTGATGACAGCAGATACTTCGTCTTGTCCTCGTTCATCGCAAGACCCACTTTTTCGCTTCCTTATCCAACCCAGAGAAAGCAGCGCTTACGGCGCGGCTGTTAAGGCCAATGATATCAATATCATCGGCATACGCCAGCAATTGTACGCTCTTGTAAAAGATTGTGCCATTGCGGTTTAGCTCTGTTGCTCGAAAAAAAAGTAAAAAAGTTAAAAAAAAGTAAAAGTAAAAGTAGGTCGCCTCCCAGTTGGTGCACCCTGGGTAACGCTAAATGACCTACATAGCCTACACGGCTAGTTTCTTGTATTGCTGGTTCTACGAGAACGGTACCAGTACTTGTGCTGTACCCATCGTGCCGAAACGACCCGGGCCGTTTTCTTATATCGACCCGGCCAAGAGCAATACACTCGGGTGACCCTGTCTGACATTTAGGCAGGGCTACACCTCGCTACAACAACAATTATCTTCTCCAGCATCAGGTTAAAGAAATCGCACGAAAGGGAGTCACCCTGTCTGAAACCTCGTTTGGTTTCAAATGGCTCAGAGAGGTTCTTCCCGATTCTGACGGAGCTGTTGGTTTTGCTCAACGTCATTTGGCAAAGCCGTATAAGCTTTGCAGGGAAGTTAAATTCAGACATGGCAGCATACAGGCAACTCCTTTTTGCGCTGTCAAAAGCGGCTTTAAAATTGACAAAGAGATGGTGAGTGTCGATTCTTTTATCATGGGTCTTCTCCAGGATTTGGCGTATCGTGAAAATCTGTTCGATGGTAGACTTACCAGGTCTAAAGCCACACTGATAAGGTCCAATCAGTTTGCCTACGATGGGCTTCAGTCTTTCACACAATACGCTAGAAAGAACTTTATATGCGATATTAAGAAGACTGATTCCGCGGTAGTTGGTGGGGTTAGCGGGATCGCCTTTCTTGTGGACTCGGCAAAGCACACTTAAATTCCAATCCGGAGGCGTGCATTCGTCTGACCATATTCTGCATAAGAGCTGATGCATGCTTTTTACCAGCTCTTCGCCTCCGTGTTTGAACAGCTCGGCGGGTAGTCCGTCTTTCCCAGGCGATTTGTTGTTTTTGAGCCGGGATATTGCTATCCTCACTTCATCATAGTCAGGTGGTGGGACGACTTTTCCATCGTCAGGGATTTGGGTATCGGGTTCGACGTCTCCCTCGCAATTTAGCAGTGAGGAGAAGTGCTCCCTCCATAATTTAAGTACATTCTGTACGTCGGTTACCAGGTCGTCGTTATTGTCCTTACAGGAACTTGCCCCGGTCTTTAAACCTTCCGTCATCCGCAGGATCTTTTCATAGAATTTTCGGGCATCATTCCTGTCAGCCAGCATCTCAAGCTCCTCACACTCACGCCTTTCGGCCTCACGTTTCTTTTTTCTGAAAAGGCGTTGTTGTTGTTGTTGTTAACAATGTCTGATGTCAATGTAACCCTCTCTCTTCCTTCTTCGCCTCACGATAGCGTTGCCATACACTGCGGGTTGCGCCCGTTCGCAACGTCTCCCTGTATGCAGCGTCCTTTTTGACCGAGGCTGCGGTGCATTCCTCATCGTAGCAGTTGTTCTTGCGGGCTCGCTGAAACCCTATAGTGGCCTCAGCGGCGGTACGTAATGAGTGAGAGATATGCTTCCATTGCTCGGTTACATCGTTAGGTCGAGGATTGCTCTCTGATAGCAGGTGTGAGAGTCGAGTAGAGAAATGATCAGCTGTCTGTGTCACGCGCAGCTTCTCGACGTCAAACTTTCCTTCCGTTACTGTGCGTGCTTTCTTCGCTGCACAGAGGCGTGTGCGTATCTTGGCTGCAACAAGATAACGGTCTGAGTCGATATTGGGACCGCGTAGGGTACGCACGTTTAGAACGGTGCAACTGTGTCTGCCGTCGATTATGACATGATCAATCTGGTTTCTTGTTCTTTGATCAGGGGACAGCCAGGTGGCTTGGTGTATTCGCTTATACTGGAACCTGGTACTACTGATGACCATATTGCGGGAAGCGGCGAATTATATCGTGGAGACTGAATTTTCCAACTGTAGGACCAAAGACTCCTTCCTTGCCCACCTTGGCATTAAAGTCGCCGAGCACGATTTTGATATCATGCAGGGGGCAGCGATCATAGGCTTGTTCAAGTTTATCGTAGAAGGAGTCCTTCTCTGCGTCGTCCGTCTCCTCAGTCGGCGCATAGGCGCAGATAAATGTTATGTTGAAAAACCTCGCCTTGATGTGGATCGCAGCGAGACGCTCGTCCACAGGAGTGAACGCTAGTACTTGGCGGCGAAGTCTCTTTCCCACCACAAATCCTACACCATGCGCGTTGCCGCGTATCTGGCCACTGTAGTATACGTCACAAGAACCGATCATCATCTTTCCTTGCCCCGTCCATCGCATTTCCTGCAGGGCGGTGATGTCGGCATTTGCGCCTATGAGGACATCAACCAGTCGGGCAGCGGTACGTTTACTTACTTCATAATTTAAATACGTTTGATGGTATCATTGGATACGATTTTCTGAAAGAAATCGATGCTAATATCGATATAGAAAAAGGTTTCTTGTTTTACCGTGGTGGCAAAGTGAAACTAAAACACCTCTCATGTAATCAAAGTAATCTGATTACAACTGAAGACCATTCTGTCCCACTTAAAGTAAGATCCCAAGGAACAAATGCAGAATAGCTCTAATAAAAAAACCAAAAATTGGGATCGATAGGTATTTTTATAACAAACATAACGGTGTATTTCTTTTTTGGGGCAAACAACAACAACAAAAGTTATTAAGGGTCAAAGTTCATTTTAAGACCCTTTTTTAAATCAAATTTCTCAAAAATCAATGAACCGATTTTGAAATTTTTTGTGCATTAATTTAAGGTACCATTGTTGTGGGTACAAAATCGCGTATGTGCAAAATTGAATATTTAAACAACCTTGAACTGCACCTTCTGCATAGTATACCCTTCTGCAGGGGCGGCATGGTTGTTTTAAAATAAAATTTTAAATTTTGCACATACGTGGCTTTGCACCCACAGCAATGGTACCTCAAATTAAAGGTAATTCAATTACCTGTCCGTTATTTCCGTTGCATCGTTTATTAACAGCGAAATAATAAAGCTTCTGAGCGATGGTATAATAAGAGAATCAAGCTCTCCATATAACTCTCCGGTTCATGTGGTGTCTAACAATCGATTACCGAAATCTTAACGAAAAGGCCATTTCAGACCGGTACCCAATACCCGATACAATAGTAATTCTAGCTAACTTAGAAAGCTCAAAGTATTTTACAACGCTAGATTTGAAATCAGGGTTCCATCAGATTGGGATGTGTGAAGAGGACAGAAAGAAAACGGTCTTCAGCATCAACAATGGAAAGTGCGAATTTTATAGGTAATGCTCCAAGCATTTTTCAAAGAGCGATCGATATACATCGATGACATCATTATCTATTCAGCGGATGAGGAATCGCATCTGGAGCACATCGAAAAAAAATTTATGGAAACTAGAAAAATCAGGTATGAGGGTGTCAACAGAAAAATCTAAGCTTTTCAGAACCTAAGTGGAGTTTCTAGGCTTTGTAGTATCACAAAACGGCATTAAACAAGCCCAGATAAGGTTAACGATATTTCGAACTATAAACTCCCAACAACGTTGCGTGACCTGCGCTCTTTTCTGGGCTTATCTGGCTATTATCGCCGTTTCAATTAAAATTACGTGGAATATGTAAAGCCATTGACCAAATACCTTCGCGGTGAGAATGGATATGTGGGAGCAAAAAAATCTAAAAATATCGAAGTCGTACTTGAGCATTGCGCGCTTTCGAAAATGTAAAACCAATCTTAGCTTCTGAAGACGCTTGTAATCGATATAACAAACAAAGATGACCAACTCGAAACGGTCACTACGTAGCAGAATAGAGCTCACCGTTGCCTGCCAGGAAAGTTCCAACAAATTTCCAAAGCATACTATTTCCCACAACTAACCAAAATGATGAAAAATATTATCGCGAACTGTAAAATTTGCCCGTGAAATTAATATGAACGTAAGCCACCTAATCTTGGTATTGGCGAAACACCTATTCCAAATTACCCAGGAGAAATTGTCCATATTGACGTTTTTATGCCGGCAAGCAATATTTTTTACATGCTTAGAAAAATTTTCTAAATTTGCTATCGTAAACCCCATTCCGTCAAGATCCACTGTAGATATCAAAGATGCCCTTTTAGAGGTTTTGTTAATGTTCCACAACACAAAAACCATCGTTTCAGACAACGAAAAGGCTTTCCACTCTAATTTAATAAAAACATTGCTGAGAGATAGCTATTCAATTGAATAATTTGTTATACCTACACATCACAGTACAAAGATTTCATTCGACGATTCTCGAAATAGCTCGTTGTATTAAAAACGTCTAAATAAAATCAAAAGAGAGAACGGTTATAGCTGTAGTATTTTTATCATGGATGAAACCATTACTCCTGGATAGTCCTCCCCGAATCTAAAAAGAATGTGAAAATTCCAAAGCTGTACCTATGACAGGGGCCTAGGAATCAGGGGTCATTATCGCCAAAAAATTACATCGAAATTACTTATTTTATAATAGATGATTTTACATTATTTGTCGTAGAATACCACCCTGAGTTAGCAAATAGCATTATTAAGACCGTACGAGTGGCAGGGTTCCAACCAAACTCGCGGATTCCCCTATGTAAATTAGTTCCGTCTTGACAATTTTATGGGGCAGAAGTTTTTGCCATTGGTCGAAGTCTAAAAACGCCTGATACTTCTTAATGGGAGGGTTCTGCGAGATATGTGTGAAGATCTGGCATATAAAAACAGCCAAAGTTGGACAAATCCACTTAAATAAGTGAAATCGCAGTAAGAATGAAAGAAAATTCCCGATCTTTGAGGTAACTGGCAGAAGTTTTTGCCATGGGCCGAAGTCTGGAAACACCTAAAACTACTTCAGGGTAGTGTTCTACGACAAATGTGTAAGGAATCGCCATTTAAAATCAGGCAAAGTTGGACAAACTCGTTTAAACAAATGAAAACGAAGATTAAAAAATGTCTCTGTGCGTTGAGGTGTTTTTGTAATGACGAAGTCTGAAAATGCCCTACGACACACTGTCACTTGTACGGGTCTAACAACTCTATATAGATGAATACCCCCTCAGAATTTGATGAAATTTTGCATAGAGGTACATATTACCTACTAAAACAAAACCTCATTTTTAGAAGTTGCATTTTCGAAAAATTATGGGCGTGGCAAGGTATCGAAATAATCGAAAATATTCGAAAAATTACGATAATAGGTACTTTTAAAGTGTGATTACTACGGAATGGCTTTACCGATTTCAAAGATCTTCATACCATTAGAACAGTAGCCGGCAAACAGAGAGGACGCAATATGTGGGAGTATTAGTGTATTACGCTCAAAAATGCTTGTGTGTTGGTGGTATTGCACTTATATTTAATAAGAAAACATATCGCTACCTTAATTCACAAAGGCCCTAACTGACATACAAAAAGTTTTACAGGAGAAGCAAAAAACGAAAATTTTTTTATATAGAACGCATGCAAATATAGCCTTGTAAATTTGGAATATCTCCGTTATTACTGCTAGTAGCTCATTAAAATTTGTGGTGAGTATGTATTTCAATATATCACATATTAAATATGTGAAAAAGTCATTTTCGAAAAATGTGTCAATTAGGGCCTTTGTGAATTAAGGTAACGATATGTATATATGTATCTTATGTTTTGTGTATACCTGAATTTTTTTAAAGATTTTTGAACAGTGTAAAATATTTTTTTTATTAATGAATTCAGAAGGTTTTTAACGAAATCAAGCAAACGGGCTTCAAGCACTATGAATTTAATTTCAAAATTCAAAATGTAAATGTTGTATAACCTATCAGATAACTTACATATTAATAGAAAAAAACACGATTTGTGTTTATTTGATTTTTCTTTTAAGTTTTTTAAGAATGAATAAGAATTAAAAAAATCCCCATCCTCAAAAGGCCTACCTTTCTTTGCTTATGCTAAAGCTATTGCATATGTTGCCTTCAGTTGACTGTCTGCCAAAGGATTATGGTCATCATGCTCAGTATTCATCGCTGTACTATATTTCATCCTAAAACCGTCTTTAAGCTTAGCAATCAACTGATCTCTTTCTACTCCTCCTACTAATTGGAGATCAGGATGACGAGCGTCATAATGACGCTTAAGGTTAAAGGTGTCTTTGCATTTTAAAACTTGGCCGCATACAACATTTTTTAGTACACTGAAAAAAAAAATGTTTTCCAAAACAAAATTTGAAACTGAAAAAACACTTTAAAGATCAAGCGATTTTGAAAAATAAAATTTTATTTTAGAAAGGTCTATTCAATATATATAACATATCTGCAAGCTAAAATGCGTTTTTTTGTTCTTTTTTTAAATTTATTTAAGTAAATGCATCTCTTGGTTACTTTCCGATATTTTCATATCACGCGTAAACTAATTAACCGATTTCAAAAATTGTTATACCGTTAGAAAGGTATTAAAATCACCTTTTGGAAACATATACTGTAAAGATTCTATATTACACTGAAAAAATTCGTCAACAAGTATTTGTAGTAGAGAAAATAGTTTCGAGATTACATCTGAGTGTTGTGTTCCAAATGACTTCTTGAATCGAATTTTTTTCGTAATATTCCAACATCATCGTTCTAAGGTTCTTTAAATTATAGTAGCACCGACCACACATTGATACGCAACAATCGCTGTTTTCTATATTACCATTACAGACAACGAATTTAAGAACATCTTTATAGTTTCTCAAATTATGTTGACCTTCCATCGATTTCAAACCGGATTTTTAGAACATCAGTTTTACATTCTGATGCAATGTGCACACACAAACATTTTGCTGGTTTCCAACCACAAGTTTGATACAATTCTCTGGTCGCTACATGGTAAATTTTGTAAATCCTAATTGAAATGAAGGATGTATTTTTCTAAATTCATAGTAAGTTTCAAGAAGCGATGATAGCATTAGTCTTTTTTGAACTTTCTCGCGTATATTTCCTTGTCTTACTACAATTGCGTCCTGTGACCCAGGCATGATTCGGCTGATTTCATCATCTTCATAAAACAATTTTACTGTGTTTAAAGTTTGTTCAGGTAAACTACGATGATTTTTGCCGTTTGGTTCGTTTTTGCTTATTCATTGTTACTTGTTTGGTGGCTGTACCTGCTGGCTTATGCTGTTTTTTGTAAATTAGTTTTAAGGGTTCAAATATTTCGTCGTTTATTATCCTGCCGTCAAATGTTTTTAACTTGTATATATCCATTTTCTCAAGTACATTGAGCCGCCGACCTTTTCCTTGTACCTGAAATATTCGAGCCGTTGTTTTGATGTTAGCTGGGGTGCACCCCACTGGAAAAAATTATTTTTACTGTGTATTTTTTCAAAAGCTGATAAATACCTATTTAACAGTATACAAATCTTTGAAAACGGTTCATTAGTTTGAGCGTGATATCAAAATATCAGAAAGTAACCAAGAGATGCATTTACTTAAATAAATTAAAAAAAAAAAGAAAAAACCGCATTTTAGTTTTCAGATATGTTATATATATTGAATAGACCTTTCTAAAATAAAATTTAATTTTTCAAATCGCTTGATATTTGAAGTGTTTTTTCAGTTGAAAATTTTATTTTGGAAAACATTTTTTTTCAGTGTACTAAAAAATTTTTACAGTGTATTTTTTGGAAAGCTTATTTCAATACCTTTCTAATGGTATGAAGATCTCTGAAATCGGTAAATTCATTCCGTAGTAATCACACTTTAAAAGTACCTATTATCGGCATTTTTCGGATATTTCGATACCCACAATTTTTCGGATACCCACAATTTTTCGGAAATGCAATTTCTAAAAATGAGGTTGTGTTTGGTAGGTAAGATGCACCTCTATGTAAAATTTCATCAAATTCTGAGGGGGACGGGTTCAAAATGTACTTTTTTCAGCCTTTGCTATGAAATTCAGTGTAGATGAACTCAGGGTGGTATTTTACTACACGTACGTGATAATAATCCATTTTAAAATAAGTGAAATCGATATAATTATTTGGCGACTGTCATTGGTACAGCTTTTTTACATTTTCACAGTATAGGTAATACTTTTATCCATTATAAAATAAGTGATGTCTGACGGCATAACAATTCAATTTGATGGATATATAGAGTATATTTTAAATTTTCCCTTTATATTCTTTGTTTTATTTTATTTGGTTTTGATAACTAATCTATATATCTATATATCTTCTTATCTTTCAGTTCGATCGGCAAAGCTCCATTCGGTACAGCTCTAGACGTGCTCGGACCTTGGAATCGCTTGCTTCCTTATATGAGGTAATAGATATGCATTATATGTTTACACAGAAAGAGTTTGTTTATTCTTTTAGAAAAGTCCCAATTTTATAAATCATGGTATTTTAACTGAGTTAAGTTGAAGAAATTGGTCTAACTGGTTTTTCATATATCTAAAAGTACTTTTTTCTCGGAAATACTTTTATGTCTGAAATGATTTTGTTGCCCGATATATGTTATTGTTATTGTTTGTGCTCCCAAGTAGTATTTGTTTTTACGAATTTTTATGAGCTTTAGACCGTGCTAACAGCGATATCTTCAACCTGATGTTGGAGAAGGTAATTCGAGCAGCAGAGTTAAGCCGCAATGGTACAATCTTTTACAAGAGTGTGCAATTGCTGGCGAAAGCCGATGATATTGACATCATTGGCCTTAACAACCGCGCGGTAAGCGCTGCCTTCTCTGGACTGGATAAGGAAGCAAAAAAGTGGGTCTTGCGGTCAACGAGGACAAGACGAAGTATCTGCTGTCATCAAAGAAAGAACGGCGCACCTGCGCCTTGGCAGCCAAGTCACCGTTGATAGCTACAAATTTAAAACGGTGAGGGGCTTCGTCTATTTGGGAACCAGCATTAACACAGAAAACAATATCAGTCTAGAAATCCAACGGAGAATCACTTTTGCCAACAAGTGTTACTTTGGACTAAGTAGCCAATTGAGAAGTAAAGTCCTCTCTCGACAAAGAAAGATCACGCTCTATAAGTCTCTCATCATACCAGTCCAGATGTACGGCTCGGAATCTTGGACAGTGTCAAGAGAAGATGAGATTGCCCTTGCAGTATTTGAGAGAAAAGTTCTCCAGAAGATTTATGGTCCTTAAGCCCCATTCGACAGCACGAAAAGGAGTTGCCTATATGCCGCTATGTCTGATTTTGGTTTCACAGCAAAACTTATACGGATGTGCAAAATGACGCTGAGCAACACCACCAGCTCGGTCAGAATCGGGTAGGACCTCTCCGAGCCGGTCGAAACTAAGCGAGGTTTCAGGCAGGGCGACTCCCTATCGTGCGATTTCTTTAATTTGGTGTTGGAGAAAATAATACAAGCTGCAGAACTTAATCGCGCTGGAACAATATAATACAAGAGCGTACAACTGTTGGCGTATGTCGACGACATCGACATCATTGGCCTCAACAACCGCGCCGTAACTTCTGCGTACTCCAAATTAGAAAAAGAAGCGGGAAAAAATGAGTTTGGTAGTGAACGAAGGTGGCATCACGCAAAGAGTCAGCGCATTCGCGTCTTGGCAACCACGCCACTGTTGGCAGCAATAATTTCGAGATAGTAAGGGACTTTGTATACCTAGGAAGCAGCGTTATGACCAATAACAAAGTAAGCCTGGAAATCCATCAAAGGATAACTCTTGCAAACAAACGCTACTTTGGGCAATTGAGAAGTAAGGTCCCCTCTCGACGAACAAAAACAACACTCTATAAGTCACCTATCGTATCCGTCCTGCTATATGGTGCAGAAGAATGGACACTGACAGCATCTGACGAGGAGGCAGATCTGAGAACACGCGATGTCTTCACATGTTAGACGGCCAAAATCGCCTAGGCGGTTAAAGGCTATTTTAAGTAAGTTAAGTAAGTAACTAACTTAAACTGATTCGTAGTATCAAACGGTCAAAGAGTGGGAGTGTGAGAAACGGGAAGAAATAAGCAGTGGAAGAGTGAGTGTGGGAAACGGAAGAAGGAGTATGCAAGAGTGAGAATCTGGAAGTACTAAGCAGTGGGAGTGTGTGAGTGTAGGAAACGGAAATCGGAGTAAGCTTGAGTGGGAAACGGTTAAAGTAGGAGTATTCTAAAGGGTGTGAAAAGGGTTAGTAAAGAAGTTGAGATGAGTGAGAAATCATATGTAACTCGCATGATAAGATGAAAAATATTGTTGAGTGAATATGAACTTGAAATTGATTATAGGAGTGGGAATAATTTCGAATAAATGTTATTCGAATAAACGAATAAAAATATTCGTTCCGAAAAATAAGAATAGTTGTCAACTATTCGAATAGTTGTTTATTCGCATACTTCTTTATTTTTATTCGAATAATTAGATTTTATAGTGTAAATTATAATTTTTGGGAATGTTTTGGAATCAATTGGGGGTAATTTTGGAATCATATTGGGATCAAATGGGGGCCATTAGGGCTAATTTTGGGATCAATTGGGGGTAATTTTGGGCCGTTTCAGGATAATTTTGGAATCATATTGGGCTCAAATAGGGGTCATTTCAGGGTAATTTTGGAATGATTTTGGGATCACTTGGGGGTAATTTTGGGGCCGTTTCGGTATAATTTTGGATTCGTTTTGGGATGAATTTGGGGTAATTTGGGGCCATTTCGGGGTAATTTTGGAATCATATTGGGATCAAATGGGGGTATTTTTGGGGCTATTTCAGGGTAATTTTGGAATCATTTTGGGAACAATTGGGGGCATTTTTGGGGCCATTTCGAAAATTTTGGAATGCTTTTGGGGTCAATTGGGAGTCATTTTAGGGCCGTTTCGAGATATTTTTGGATTTGTTTTGGGTTGAATTTGGGGCAATTTCGGGATAATTTGGGAATCTTTTTAAGCTAATTTTGAGGCCGTTTTGGGGTAATTTCGGGATCAAATGGGGGTATTTTGCGATTATTTCCGGGTAATTTTGAAATAATTTTGGGATCAATTGGGGGTAATTTTTGGGCCGTTTTGGGGGTAATTTTGGAATCATACTGGGATTAGAGGCCTGCATGTCTCCATTCCAAGGCTGCACAACAAAATAAACAAAATTTTTTTGAAAGTAACGTTATCAAAAAAAATATTTAAAAAAATTTCGATTTTGCTAGCATCAAAAACAAAATCAAGAATTTTCGTTTCTATTTGATATTTCGAAGTTTGAGTATTTTTTTGAGCATTTTTTGTATGGAAAAATATAAAAAATTTTTTGAGATTTTGATTTTGATTTCAATGAAATGAAAAGCTTTTCGTTGATCTAAAAACGTTTAAACTTTTGAATAACGAATTGAAAACAAAATTTTTTTATTTATGAAAATAACGTTATTATGCAGGCCTTCTCCATTCCCATAAGAATGCACAGTGAATCATCATGTATACACATAATTCGGTAGATTCGCCGGCAATGAGCTTGTATTGTGTGAGAGAGGTATGTGTAAATTTGCATGATCTCAAATAAAGCGACTCACGCGCCACCTAGCGGGTCCAATTTTTTTTTAACATTTAGAAATTAATTAAGTAACACACACGTAAAATATCAGCCAAATCGGTTCATAATTGCCCCACCTAGCGGATTTTTTTTTTTTTCAAAAATATTTCTTTTCATGGTAGTAATACATGTTACGAATTTCAGATAAATCGGACCATAAATGCGAATTTTGAAAATATAGCGCCCACGCGCCACCTATCGAAATTTTTTTTTTATAATCACCCCTATTACAGTTGTCAACATTGTCAAAAATAGTGTCGATGCGTCCGAATTGGTATTGCCGTCGTCAAAGTCGATAACATTTGGCAGCTCTTGATACTATTTTGGTATTGACGACAACAATAGTGATATTCTATTGACGGTTGTCAACATAAAAATTGTCAACACAGTTTTTGGTGACGACAAGCGCGCAATTAAATATTCTGCTGTAAAAATTTGGTAAAATAATTCAGAATTATACCTTTTTACACACTTTATTTGTTTAGTTTTTATTTAATTTAGGAAAATGAAAAAAAAAAATGAAAATAACAAGCAACAACCAATTTGCGCAGGTTGTTTTAGAACTAAAACAAAATCCTGCGCTTACAAAAGGCTTTTCCAAAGGAGCAGTTCCCAATAATTTTAAGTCGCAACAGGGCGTAGAAATTTTCTATAAGGGGGGTTTGAACCTTTGGATGCTCCGAAGGTTGTGACTTTTGACAGTTTGGTATTTGTTTACTTTAGGGGTCAACTGCTAATAAATTAGCTAAAATTATGGGAGATAGCTCAAAAGACGGGGGTTGGCCTCAGGATCACGAATCCCCAAGCGTTTTTTAATATTTTGCTTCTTTGAAGAGATATTTGCAATCAAAGTTGCAAGTTTTCATGTGGTTGTTGTAATTTTATTAGGCTGCACCTGTAGCTATCTCCCATAATTTTAGCTAATTTATTAGCAGTTGACCCCTAAAGGAAACAAATACCGACAGTTTTTATGAAAAAATTCAGCTGTTGAGAGCCAATAAACAATTGTCAAAATAAATTATCGTAGTTTTGCTATAAAATTATCGATAACACGTCAACGTCAACACATTGATGAAGTAAATACCAGAACTGCATTCATGCGACGTTGATATTGATACGACTTGATGTTGATATTGATACGAAGTGGCAATTGATATTGACAACCATAATAGGGGTGAATATTGCATTGTCATCGGGGTTATACCTGGGTGCAGAATTTCAGATCAATCCGACACCGGCAAGTGTGTCAAATTTAGCTTGCAAGATTTGATTACAGACAGCCGTCAGGTGAAACTAAATAAAAGCTTATAAAAATATATCATTCATTGTCAATTAGTGCCAAAAAAATTACGTCCAAATCGAAAAACGGAAAAACTTTTCAAAAAATTCCACTGCTCGCGTGAAAAACATGTCATACTCTTTTCAAATGGACAAAACGCTATATATATTTCGAAAACATTTCTCTATCTTAAACCGGTGAGAATATTGAAAATGGTGAAAATTTGTTTTTTCATGAATTTTTTTACGAAAAAACTGAAAAAACGGTTTTTGACCTTAAAACCAGATCTTGGGGGTGTTACAAATTTTGTGTATTTACTTTTTTGTATAGCACTGTGTTATTTGTTTTTTCTAACCTACTACTTTAAAATTGTAAAAATATTAAAAGCAGATAGCCAGGACGTCATATTAAAAAAAAAACTCAATAAAGAACAAAGCAAATTGGTATTAAACAACTTGCTCACTAAAAATGTAAACAAACGAACACATGGCACATACGGCAAAATTGTTTTTGCTCTAAATTCGTAACAGTACTTTATATGTCGATAAAACTTTGAGATGATGCGTATGATAATAAACTATCGATTTGCATAAAAAAGTGGAATTCGAAAATCATGGCTCATACGTCTTTTTTACACATACGACTCGATATTAACAAGTACCCATATTAATGTTTTTACACGATTTACATATGTTTTTCATTTAGCTTCCATTTTCTAATAAAAAAGTAGAGTTAATTTTATGAAGTTATTTTGCAGAAATTTCATCCATGCATAGCGTTAATAATAAGGAGTGTAATGGAGTGTGGTTGCTAAGTGACCTTGCTAAGTGACCTTGCTCAATCCCGACTCTTGCGTCCTCGTTCGTGCACTCTGGGCAACGGGAGCTACCTAGGCTCGCGGCAGAAAGAGAGGGAGCCCCGGTGGGGCCACTCTGACATACTTGGTTTAAGGGCTCACCGAGGTTTTTGCGTAGCGTCTGTTCACCATGAGGTGCGGCTGCAAGCGGGCGTCTGTCTTGAAGCAAGCGGCTCGCTATATAAATGTGTAAATATTATCCAAAACCCCGAAACGGGTTGTGCGCTGGGTTTGGGACCCGCCACGTAAAAAAGTTAATTCCAATGAAAAAATATACAAAGCCTCGGATGAGAACCGGCAAAACGAATAAGGCATAACGATTTGGATATTAGGGCATGTACCGGGAATGTCCGGACCCTTTCAAGGGACGGTACCACTGCCCGACTGGTTGATGTCCTCGTAGGCGCAAAGGCCGACATCACCGCCCTGCAGGTTCCCTGCGGGTTAGGGGTTTAGAATATGCCCGAGGTAGGCATACCGGTCGTAAGAGGCGACTAATATGCACATAGGTAATTGACGTGCTAACTCGATGGTTGATCTACGGATATGATACCCTTCACCTCTCATTACCCATCTTCTCCTTCCTCATGGATGGAGGGATGCCATGACCTAGAAGGTTCCACTGGTCATACCAAATCGCTACCACGACAGTCGGGCAGTACCGCAAGGGAGTACCGCAGCGTACCGGGGTTATATCCGGCCAAGGACTGTCAACTTCGGCATCACTCCCCAAAACCTTCGGGGAGTGTTTTGTTGTTAACAACAACAACAACAACACCGTCCTGCAGGGGCAAGGAAAGACGACCATCGGTCCTTGTGACGTATACTACAGTGGCCAGACACGCGGCAAAGCGCGTGGTGTAGGATTCGTGGTGGGAAAGAGACTTCGCCGCCAAGTATTAGCGTTCACTCCTGTGAACGAGCGTCTCGCTGCGATCCGCATCAAGGCGAGGTTTTTCAACATAACATTTATCTGCGCCTATGCGCCGACTGAGGAGACGGACGACGCAGAGAAGGACTCCTTCTACGATAAACTTGAACAGACTTATGATCGCTGCCCATAGCATGATATCAAAATCGTGCTCGGCGACTTTAATGCCAAGGTGGGCAAGGAAGGAGTCTTTGGTCCCACAGTTGGAAAATTCAGTCTCCACGATATAACATCCCCCAACGGCACTAGGTTGATTGACTTCGCCGCTGCTCGCAATATGGTCATTAGTAGTACCAGGTTCCAGCATAAGCGAATACACCAAGCCACATGGCTGTCCCCTGATCAAAGAACTAGAAACCAGATTGATCATGTCTTGATTGACGGCAGACATAGCTGCACCGTTCTGGACGTGCGTACACTGCTTGGTCCCAATATTGACTCTGACCATTATCTTGTCGCAGCCAAGATACGCACACGCCTCTGTGCAACGAAGAAAGTGCGCACAGTAACGGAAGGAAAGTTTGACGTCGAGAAGCTGCGCATGACACAGACAGCTGATAATTTCACAACTCGACTCTCACACCTGCTAGCAGAGGGCAATCCTCGACCTAACGATGTAACCGAGCAATGGAAGCATATCTCTCACTCATTGCGTACCGCCGCTGAGGCCACTATAGGGTTCCAGCGAGCCCGCAAGAACAACTGGTACGATGAGGAATGCAAAACTGCCTCGAAAAAAAGGACGCTGCCTACAAGGAGACGTTGCGAACGGGTGCAACCCGCAGTGTATGGCAACAATATCGTGAGGCAAAGAAGGAAGAGAGACGCCTTTTCAGAAAAAAGAAAAGTGAGGCCGAAAGGCGTGAGTGTGAGGAGCTTGAGATGCTGGCTGGCAGGAATGATGCCCGAAAATTCTATGAGAAGATCCGGCGGATGACGGAAGGTTTTAAGACCGGGGCAAGCTCCTGTAAGGACAATAATAGCGACCTGGTAACCGACGTACAAAGTGTACTTAAATTATGGAGGGAGCACTTCTCCTCACTGCTAAATTGCGAGGGAGACGTCGAACCCGATACCCCAATCCCTGACGATGGAAAAGTCGTCCCACCACCTGACTATGATGAAGTGAGGATAGCTATATCCCGGCTCAAAAACAACAAAGCGCCTGGAAAAGACGAACTTCCCGCCGAGCTGTTCAAACGCGGAGGCGAAGAGCTGGTAAAAAGCATGCATCAGCTCTTATGCAGAATATGGTCAGACGAATGCAGCCTCCGGATTTGAATTTAAGTGTGCTTTGCCCAATCCACAAGAAAGGCGATCCCGCTAACCGCACCAACTACCGCGGAATTAGTCTTCTTAATATCGCATATAAGGTTCTTTCTAGCGTGTTGTGTGAAAGGCTGAAGCCCATCGTAGACAAACTGATTGGACCTTATCAGTGTGGCTTTAGACCTGGTAAGTCTACCATCGACCATATTTTCACGATACGCCAAATCCTGGAGAAGACCCATGATAAGAGAATCGACACTCACCATCTCTTTGTCGATTTTAAAGCCGCTTTTGACAGCGTATGCCGCCATGTCTGAATTTGACTTCCCTGCAAAGCTTATACGGCTTTGTCAAATGACGTTGAGCAATACCAACAGCTCCGTCAGAATCGGGAAGGACCTCTCTGAGCCATTTGAAACCAAACGAGGCTTCAGACAGGGCGACTCCCTTTCGTGCGATTTCTTCAATCTGATGCTGGAGAAGATAATTCGAGCAGCAGAGCTAAACCGCAATGGTACAATCTTTTACAAGAGCGTGCAATTGCTGGCGTATGCCGATGATATTGATATCATTGGCCTTAACAACCGCGCCGTAAGCGCTGCCTTCTCTGGACTGGATAAGGAAGCGAAAAAAGTGGGTCTTGCCGTGAACGAGGACAAGACGAAGTATTTGCTGTCATCAAAGAAAGAATCGGCGCACCTGCGCCTTGGCAGCCATGTCACTGTTGATAGTTACAAATTTGAAACTGTGAGGGACTTCGTCTATTTGGGAACCAGTATCAACACCGAAAATAATATCAGTCTAGAAATCCAGCGGAGAATCACTCTTGCCAACAAGTGCTACTTTGGACTGAGTAGGCAATTGAGAAGTAAAGTCCTCTCTCGAAGAACAAAGATCACGCTCTATAAGTCTCTCATCATACCTGTCCTGATGTATGGCTCAGATTCATGGACAATGTCAAGAGAAGATGAGATGGCCCTTGGAGTATTTGAGAGAAAAGTTCTCCGGAAGATTTATGGTCCTTCCCGTGATGCCAACGGCGAGTATAGAAGGAAATTTAACGATGAGCTGTACGAGCTCTACGCAGATCTGACCATAGTCCACCGAATTAAAGCCCAAAGACTCCGCTGGCTGGGCCATGTTATGCGAATGGACAAAGAAGCTCCAGCACAGAAGGTTTTCCTATCGTCGCCTGAATTCGGCAGCAGAGGAAGGGGGAGGCCTGGACTGAGATGGAAACAACAGGTGGAGGATGACTTGAACTCCCTTGGGGTTTCCAATTGGCGTCCGTTATCGCTAAAAAGGAATGACTGGCGTGCTTTGATACGAAACGGCCAAAATAGCTTAGGCGGTTAAGCGCCAATAAATGATGATGATAGCGTTAATAACATTTACATATTGTTAACTTAATTTACAAAGGCCCTAACTGACATAAACAAAATTTTACAGGATAAGCAAAAAACTAAATTTTTTTTACATTGAACGCATGCAAATATAGCTTTGTAAATTTGGAATATCTCCAATATTATAGCTAGTATCCCCTTTAAATTTGTGAGTGTGTGTTTTACAATATAACATACTTAAATATATGAAAGTCATTTTCGAAAAATGTGTCAATTAGGGCCTTTGTGAATTAACGATATTATTATTATATTGGAGAAATTCCATCATGGCCACAGGAAAAATGTTATTAAAATTCAGTGAAAGTCATTTTCGAAAAATGTGTCAATTAGGGCCTTTGTGAATTAACGATATTATTATTATATTGGAGAAATTCCATCATGGCCACAGGAAAAAAGTTATTAAAATTCAGCCATTTTGAAGCTACACTTGAGTTTTTTAGTAGTAAAATTGATTGTGTTCGTGGTTTTATTTGGAAACTGAAACCGAATCACATTACAAAACCGAAACCGTAACCAGAACGTTATTCTAATCGGTAAAGGTAAAAAAAGGGTAATTTTGTATGGAAGAAAAAAATTCTCAAAAATCAGGTGAAATTTTGAGCTACTTCTAGCTTGCACATTAGTACGGTGAATTTGACCGGCCTGCAAAACTGCGTACTCAGAAATGCGCTAGAAACTCTGCCAAAAAAGTTTAAAATTTTGATTGTATTGTGAGCCACTGTACATAAAAAAAATTCTGACTTGTGCATGAAAACCGCCGATACACGTGTATTTTTATTTTTGGTACCCTTTCGCAAAAAATCTATTTGGTTCATAGGACAAAATGTGTGTAGAGCAGTGTAATTACCGAATATGTTTTTTTTATGTTAATGGGAAATCGTGCCTCATCGCAGTTTTTAATTTTAAAAGTTTAAATATACCTAAAAGAATATAATATAGAATATATATAGAAGATATTATCTTCTCACCCAAAAATGCACGATTTTTACCCCAGTATTTGCAGGGAATTGAAAGCTCTACAAAACAGTATAATGCATTTTTTTCATTTACCAAACCACTAAAATTTTGTATTCTCCCATGATAATCGAGTCTTTAAAATACATATGTGCCTCATTTATGCTTAAACATTGGGTTTTTAATGCAATCCTGAAGGTCATGAGCTATGGGAAAAACATATACTAGCTGGCTCTACTGCTGATGACGCCGAAATCCTCAAACCATCGGCACAAAAAAGGTATTGTTACTAGCGTTAATTTGATTTAAGTGATTTAACTGAACCCTCTTTTTAAAGAATTTTTTAAATGCAAATGCGTTTAAACTAAGCATAAATGGGCTGCTTATTTTATAAGGATAGTTAACCACTACCCAAACGAAATACAATGTAGGTAGTTACTAACGGGGCAGTGAAATAACGCCCGCGGGCGCTTTTTCTTTTTGATAACGGGCGTTATTTCCTTTTGAAAGAGAAATAACGCCCGCGGGCACTATTTCCTTTTAATTGGAAATAACGCCCGCGGGCGTAATTTCCTTTTAAAAAAAAAAACTAATGACGGCGATATACCAACAGGTTATCATAACCTCTAACGAGATTTTTAGCCGAGCTTCTCTTTCCAACTTGTGGTGTGTTGCTTTCTTGAGTTTTTCCTACAAGTTGGCGGGACCTACAGTTTTTTGCCGACTCCGAACGGCACTTGCAAAGCAAATGAATTTTTTGCTGAGAAGCTTCTCATGGCAGAAATACACCCGGAGAGTTTGCCAAACTACTGCCGAGGAGCGACCCCGTTTAGAAAAATTATTTTTCTAAATAATTTTTGATGTTACTTTTGCCGGGCATCGAACCGCCACGACTTGGTGTAGAAGGCCGAACACTTAACCGCTACACCACGGCGGCCGCCTTTTTAAAAAGGAAATAAAGCCCGCGGGCGCTATTTCCTTTTGTAGCGGGCGTCATTTCCCTTTTGAAAAAGAAATAACGCCCGTGTTGACAAAAGGAGATAATGCCGTGCGGAAATTTAAAGTTCTCGAATAATAAAATAATAAAAATTATTAAATCTTTGCATTCCTTTAAATAATAATAATTATTATTATTATTATAAAAAATTAAAATTTGGAATTAAAAATCGCGCGATTCGCTTTTTTTAATAGACCCAGTATTTTTAACTCAGTTTTGAGTAAATGATAAATTAATAACGCTAAATATTTTAAATTTTTATTAAAATCGCGCGATTTTTAATTCCAAATTTTCGCCTGCGGCGGTTTTTTTAATAAACCCGGTATTTTAAAATCATCCTTGAATAAATGTTAGATTAATGAGGCTAAATATTTTAAATTTTTATTAAAATAAAAAATGAAAATTTGGAATTAAAAATCGCTCGATTTTTTATTCCAAATTTTCGCCTGCGGCGCTTCTTTTTAATAAACCCATTATTTTTATTAAAAAAAAAATTAAATTTTTTAATAGACCCAGTATTTTTAACTAAGTTTTGAGTAAAGTTAGATTAATAAAGCTAAACATTTTAAATTTTTATTAAAATTTTCGCCTACGGCGCCTTTTTTTAATAGACCCAGTATTTTTAACTCAGTTTTGAGCAAATGATAAATTAATAAGACTAAATATTTTAAATTTTTATCAAAATAAAAAATTAAAATTTAAATTTCCACACGGGGCTATTTTCTTTTATTGGCAGGCGTTATTTCTCTTTTGAAGAGGGCGTTATTTCCTCTTCAAAAGAGAAATAACGCCCGCCAATAAAAAGAAATAGCGCCCGCGGGCGTTATTTCCTTTTTTTTTTTGGAAATAACGCCCGCTTTCAAAAGTAAATAGCCCCGTGTGGAAATTTAAATTTTCATTTTTTATTTTGATAAAAATTTAAAATATTTAGTCTTATTAATTTATCATTTACTCAAAACTGAGTTAAAAATACTGGGTCTATTAAAAAAAGCGCCGCCTTATTAATTTATCATTTACTCAAAACTGAGTTAAAAATACTGGGTCTATTAAAAAAGGGCGCCGTAGGCGAAAATTTGGAATTAAAAATCGCGCGAATAAAAAGTTAAAATATTTAGCCCTAGCGGGCGTTATTTCCTTTTCAAAAGGGAAATAACGCCCGCCGTCAAAAGGAAATTACGCCCGCGGGCGTATTTAGCGTTATTAATTTATCATTTACTCAAAACTGAGTTAAAAATACTGGGTCTATTAAAAAAAGCGAATCGCGCGATTTTTAATTCCAAATTTTTATTTTTTATAATTATTATTGTTATTATTATTATTATTATTATTATTATTATTTAAAGAAATGCAAAGATTTATTAATTTTTATTATTTTATTATTCGAGAACTTTAAATTTCCGCAATTACCGAATATGTTTTTTTATGTTAATGGGAAATCGTGCCTCATCGCAGTTTTTAATTTTAAAAGTTTAAATATACCTAAAAGAATATAATATAGAATATATGTATATAGAATATATTATTGTATAAAAAAAATTTTGATTGTATTGTGAGCCACTGTACATAAAAAGAAATCTGACTTGTGCATGAAAATCGCCGATACACATGTATTGTTATTTTTGGTCCCCTTTCCGAAAAAATCTTTTTGGTTCATAGGACAAAATGTGTGTAGAGCAGAGCTGTTAATTGAATGAATCAAAACAGTTACAATTCAGGATGTATTCATTTTTTCAAATGTTTTTCGTTGAATTTAATTTGAAATTCCATGTAGATACGATTTGACATGTTGAATTCATATTTTCCATTCAAAGAATTAAAGAATGCGAGAAAGTAATTCAGTTTGAACTGAATTGCATCGAAATAACTCTCATTCAATAACTCTCTCAATTGAATGCCAACTTTGGTGAATCAATTCAATTTTTCAATTCAGTACTCTCGAAATTTAACTTTCAGAGGTGATATTTGCGTACTTTCAGTCTTTAACATGCCTGGAATTGATTTGAAGCTGTCAAAATAGTAATAAAACACGAGACTGCCATGTATCATTGTAAAATTTGGCCCTAACTCTAAAATTTTATATGTGATGGATTATGTTTCAAGTCTGTTGATTTTAATGTAAATAGGCCAACATTTTATTGGAACCATTCAGAAACTGAAAGTTATATTTATATATTTGTTCAAAACTTATTTCGGCTATGATATTGTCTTCGGAAAATTGTTTTGAAACTGTAAGCCCGAAAATTTGGTTCCGTTTTCTTTAGCTACTGCAACTCTTACTCAATGTTTTCATATATTTACATACATACATAAAATTTTGCTGTTTTTAGCTGATTTCTCGAAGATTACGGCAAATTTTTCAAGAAGGTACGTAGAAAATAATCGTCACATAAAAAAGGAACAACATGAAGTGCAGTTCCATCGTTTTATTACAGGGAAAGTGGAGAAAACCGCGTTTGAAAATTCGAAGCGGTAGACGTCAAAATGCAGCGCACAGTGTTAAAATTTAGATAAAAATGCAAAAAAATTCCGTGTTTTATCTACAGACCCGGAGTTGATGGACTCGTAAAGAATATAGCTTAAGGCTGCGAGGTTCTTGTTTAATGTATTTATTTTATCTTGTCATAATATAAACGTAGGAATAAATTTATTGAAACATTTGATTTAATTTAATTTTCACTTTTAATATTATTTCCCTCTGGAATATTTTAAGACATAGAAATTAAAATTACTGTCTACCGCCGCGGTATGATGACTGTGCGCTGACTTGCCATATTGAAAGTTCCTGGTGCAACTACCGAAACAGGTCACACCAAAAATTCTTTGAATCAGTTTTTCAAAACGAGGCTACCTTCGGCAGTGTTCGGCAACGCTCCGGGGGTTTTTCAGCCAAAATGAAAATGCCTTGCCAGATACTGTGTAAATTTGGGCCAAAGAAATTGTAGGTCTCGCCAATGTGTACTAAAACTTAAACCACAAATTGGAAGACAGGCTGGACCTTATCCTCTTAGAAGGTATTTGTATTATTATTATTATTATTATGAGTATTCCACGATGTTTGGAATTTGATGGTGCTACGAATGATCTACAGAAAGCAGCTATTAAGATTTACATAGGCTAACTATAGACTCATACAATTCAACTCGAAGGTGAAATATGTACATTATTTTTTGATGTGATTAAATTACATATTTGGGGAGGTTTTATCAGTCCGCAAATATTATAATATAACGAAACCACAGATATGTCAGTAATCCCATCTGACTGAAGTAAATGCGCAAAATTCAACACATAGATGTTTCAAGTCAAACTATGGCCGTGAGGTAACTTCTTTTTTTTTTCAGGACAATTAAAACTCGAAATGTCGGTAAGGCAAATTCGAAAGCGAGGACCATATATGTATGTCATACATTTTTCTTAGCTGCTAAATCTTTCAAAAAATCCCACCGATTCTGAGATAAATGAGAAAATAAAAAATTTGGATTTGTCGAAATTGCTACACTGAAGAGCGGCCATGTTTTTTTCGGTTTATAAACAAAACAAAAATTTGAAATATGAAAAGTAAAAATTTTTTTATAATTGACAAGACCTCAATGCAGAACCATGCCTAGCGGGAAATATATTATAATTAACATGTTGCAACTTTGCCTCTGATCTTAAAAAAAAAAATAAAAATGTATTATTCTTTACCTAAAAGCTCATCCTAAGTCATGAATATTTCATGTATATACATAGTAATTATCATACAAAAATATAAACAAAGCGAAAAACACGTTCGTAAAAGCAAAAATGGCATATCAAGGAAAAGTCCATCGTTTGGAAAAATTGTAACATATTCCGATGTTGCTAAACATTTAGGTGACAGAGCAGGATAGGAAGAGGGTTTTGAAGCATCGAAGCGAATAACGTTCTAAGTTACAAAATCAGAATTTGTCAGGAGAGCCAAAAAACGCTAAAGTCATATATTTTAAATCTATTTTTCTCATCTGTCTCCCTTAACTTTTTCTTTTATATCTTTCATATTATGAGTTTTACACCTTTTTCATGATCTTCCAGTGCCGTTACGAATCACTTTCGACGCTTCAATGCAAAATAATGTATGTCACTTTAAATTATCCTACTATTTTTAAATGCATTTTTACAGTTTTGGTGTCAAATTTTAGAAAATTGGTTATCTGGAGAGCAATACAAATTTTTTATGCAATGAAACTGGTTTTGAAAAATATTACACTTAGAACGTTATTCGCGATGATGCTTCAGCTGACAAGCACTGTATGATGTATGTACTAATTAAAATTAGAAAAAATCAAAATTAGGCAATTCAAAATTTAAGACTGTCATATTATCTTTGTTGTCATTTCTTATATAAAATTTGAATAGCACAATAAAATTAAGCAACCCAATGCGCAGGTGTGCTATTTTGCTTTTCCTTGTTTTTTCGTTTTCTCTAGTTTCAAAAGTAAAAGAGCCACGAACACAAAAATTCAATATTTTCTGACAAATTTGTATGAAAATTTAATTTAATGTATTCAGACACAACATTCAACTCATGTAGTGCTCTCAAGTGTTGTGTTGTTGAAATTGTACATAAAACTATAAAAGACCTTGTGAATTTCCTTAATAATAAACACTTAGGGCCGCTTGCATAAAAGCCGATAACGCCTAATCGGCGATTAACTTGACAGCTAACCATACAAAAAACGTCAATTAAATTCGTCGTTATCGGCTTTTATGCAAGTGGCCCTTAAGCTGTAGATGCAACACCGCAACGTAGATATATTGTGATAAGTCCTAATACTTATGTAAGATGTCAGAAACGTACCTCACTGTTATAATTTCCTACTGGTGCGCTTATTGTATCATGAAATGTTGTCATTATATATTTTATCTTTGACATTTGAAGTCAATCCCGGGATTGTTTTTTATTAGTCCCGAAATCTCGAAAAGCAGTTAAAAAATCCCGAATGTTTAAAATAGCTAGTTTTTTACGAATAATATGACATTAAGTTGGATTAAGGCAGTTTTTTGAGCTTTTGGTTTTATATATAATCATAAAAGCAGGGTATAAAAATTAACACCTAATATTACAGCCCACTTATGAATGGAGAGAAATTTTATAAAATCCCTAACTTTTTCGCTTGTTGATTTGCATTAACTTCCAAAGCAGCTAGGAGAAACCCTAAGAAGATGTTTGGTTATTCCCGGTCTTGTACTAATATAAAAATATGTAAAGAAAAAGTTATAGGATATATTTAAACTCTACTTACATATTTTTTATATATATTTAAGCATCTTGTTGGTAATGAAAATAATATTGATGTACTGTCTTCAGTTTGTTTGTTAAAATGTATAAAATATCTAAATAATACATATTCGGGATCTCGAAACTTTTGGGCTCACAAAACTAAAATAGCTGTCATCCCTACTATGCCTTTAAGGTGCTGTAATTTTTATTAACCCGTTTCTTATCCGTGATAAAAAAATGTCCTGAATTCGACACTATCACCGACCAGAACTCCGGTCACCAATTGAAGACTTGTAAAAAGGCGGGATACTACCAAACAGCCACGTCGATTGTAAAATCGCGGATTTATTGCTTTTATGAGCTTTTTTCAGGCACTTCAGTAATATGTACAGTTAGACACAAAATTAAAGATATCTTTAAGAATTTGGACAAAGTTCAGGGGAGCTTAGCAAAATGGCCATCCAAATTTTCAACGTTTTTGGCAGATTTTTCTTAGTTTTGTAGGACAATCAATTTCAGTGGTATGATGTGAAAGTTATAACTAATTTAAATATTTTCCTGATTTTTAAGAATTTTTTTCGATGAGGGTGTTAAGTAATATTTTTCATGCAACGCATGAACAAAATTTAATTTCGCATAAAAAATTACTCAACACCATCGACGAAAATCGTTCTTGAAAATCAGGAAAATATTTCAGCTAGTTCTAACTTGCATATAATTATACTGCTTGGTCTACCAAACTGAGTCCTCAAAAATTTCATACAAAATCTGCCGAAGAAGTTGAAAGTTTAGATGACCGTTTTACTCTCCTGAGCTTTGTGAAAATTTTAAAAGACATTTCAAATGGTTTCTGTTATACAATTAAATGGAAATTAATTCCACTACTAGTTATTGTTGACTAAAAAATCGAAATAAAATACTCATATTTGGAAAGAATTTCCATATTTCAAAGTATAAATCCAAAAAAAAAGATTTGATTTTTTTTTCATTTTTCAAAACTGACGTATGTATATGACTAATAAAACCATGAAAGAGCTCCGAATTTTTTTATATTCATAAAAGGCATGAGTTTCAGCTGAACGTAATATTGTGTATTGCCTGTACAACTTGTAGATATGAGAGCAACGCAAATTCATATATGGTAATAGTAGGGCGAATTCGGCAATATTCGCTGTGCGTTGAAGATCTTTAAAAATACTGAAGCACTTTCGAAGTTGTTAAATTTAAACTTGACACTGCCAAATTTTCCAAAACTAAATATGCCAGCAAAAAATTCATTTGCTTTGCAAGTGCCGTTCGGAGTCGGCAAAAATCTGTAGGTCCTGCCAACTTGTAGGAAAACTCAAAAGCAACACACCACAAGTTGGAAAGAGAAGCACGGCTAAAAATCTCGTTAGAGGTTATGATAATAAAATAATTACACATTCATATTTATTTTTTACTTATGTGACAAAAGCTTATTTAATTAAATTCAATAATGTGCTCAGAGGGTTAATAAAATATGCCCGAAAAGCTTCATAACTAACACATCAGCAACACTAATAAGGCAGTTTATGTGAAGACCAGGCATGTTATACCTTTCAAAATCATACTTTTTATGTTTTAACTTGAATTTTTTTAAATTCACATATTTCTTACACGCGAATAAGCTTTTTCCACTAATTTTATGTTATAGATTACACAGTACAACAGCCATTTTGCAACAGAGTAACCATTGTACTTTTCTGAAAGGAGGCATAGCGTAGATAATTTTTGCCGAACAAACTTATAGTCCAGCACGTCACAGTCCTTTTTTATTTGCATCTAAAGGTTAAGGGGGTCATATTGGGTCTTTGTACCATAACTACATAAACTTGAAGAGCTACAGCTTCGGTGTCTAGGGGAAGGTTGTTGGCAATAAAAAGACTAACATTTTCCTCCTAGACATTGTCCCGCTACGATTCATGGTTATGCCATTTTTTCTTGGAAGTTTGTAAAATTTCTGAAAAAAATGTCTCCCATGAGTCTACTGTTAACAATATCTTTACGATACCTTCGGGAAAAATATTCCTCATGAAAAATTAGGGTGGGTACCCAAATAACGAAATATCCGTCGAGGACTCCTTTAACCAGAAACTAAAATACATACAAATTTTTTTACTTAATAATAAGAAAATATTTTCCGAATTCAAAAGCATGCCTTGACATTCTTGTTTGTGTCTTGATTTTAGTAAAAACTTCCTTCCGTGTGAAATTGCGAGTTGCGATATCGTGTGTGTTCGGATTTCAGATAAAGCGCATTCAGTTCCGAAATAAAAGTTTGAAATTCAGTGCAGTTCTAACTAAATTAAGTAATAAAATGGAAGAATTTCAGTGCAAAAATAAAGACTCGTTTTATTTTGTTTGTGGACATTTCACTAATAAGAAAAGTAGAAGGAATATATCTCGTATTCTGGAAGAGCCGTATTTCTTATATTTTGGTATAAGATATACTTATAAGCCTTGGATTCCAAACATTATATGTACCACATGTGAAAGTTCGTTGCTATCGTGGTTTAAGTCAGGTTCACGAGCTTTAACCATTGCTTCACCAATGACATGGATGGAGCCAATGGAGCACCTAAAGGAGACGTGTTATTTTTGCAAAAATTTTAAATTTGGAAGGAATAAAAAGCAGTATTCGAAAACGTTATATCAGCCCACTCCTAATGTAATTTTACCGGAAATGAGAGAAAAAGGCATTCCACCACCAGCATCACCGCATAAAATTCTTGTCACAACTAGTTTAGGACAAGCTATAAGTGATATTCAAACCTTTGTAGTTACTTCGGATGAAGATTATACTCCATCTGTTATTTCTAATAACTGCCCTAATTTTGTAGATAGAGCATATTTTGAAGATTTGGTTCGTGATGTAGAACTGACTTTGACGAAATCGGAAGTTTTGTGCTCTCGGTTGAAGGAAAGAAATTTGGTAACTGAAGATGTAAACGTAACATCTTCTCGTAAAAGACATAATGACATTGAACTTTACTTCAAAAAAACAGAGGAGCTAGTGTACTGTGAAAACAGCGAGGCAATAATGAATTATTTGGGAATTCCTATAGATAATACCTCATGGCGCCTTTTTATTGATAGTTCTATGCGAAGTTTGAAGGCCGTTTTACTCCACAATGGCAACGAGTATCCTGCAATACCCATAGCGTACAAAAAAAGAAGAAACTTATTCGAATTTATCGCATCTTTTGGACAAAATACAATACTCAAAATATATGTGGGAAGTATGTGCTGATTTTAAAGTAATAGCGGTTTTAACAGGAATGCAGTCAGGGTGTACAAAATATATGTGCTTTCTATGCAAATGGGACACTCGTGCAACAGAAACACATTACCATGTAAAGCATTTTCAGCCGCGTGAAGAGTCTATAGTGGGCCAATTCAATCAAGTACATGCGCCTCTTGTGCCAAAAGAAAAAATTATCCTTCCACCGCTTCACATAAAATTGGGAATAGTTAAAAACTTTATAAAAAGCTTAAATACGCAAGAGCTAGCCTTCAATCGTATATTACAGTTATTCCCTAGGCTATCTAAAGCTAAAATAAAGGAAGGTAAAATTTTTGTAATAAACATAGTTATGCAATTATACATATAATATCTCTATATTTATTCAGGGATGTTAGTCGGACCAGATATTCGAAAGCTGATGAATGATTCCGTGTTTTATGAACTTTTGTCAGATATGCAAAAGACGGCATTTGACTTAATGGTTTTAGTTATTATGGAGTTTTTGGGAAACCATAAAGCGGATAATTACGCAGAAAACGTGGAAAACATGCTTGCAGCTTTTTATAATATTAATGTGAAAATGTCATTAAAGTTGCATTTCTTGCATTCGCATCTTCAGTTTTTTAAAGAAAATCTCGGGGCCATGAGCACGGTGAAAGATTTCACCAAGAAATTAAATTAATTGAAGAACGATTCAAGGGTAAGTCACAGAGTGCAATGCTTGCTGAGTATGTATGGGGCCTGCATCGTAATACAGATATTTCTGAGCACTCACGACTTCCGAAATATAAACGCACCCACTAACATCTATGAATATTTTCTGACATGTATCGTACAAATATATTAACAGTACTCATATGTATATGTACCTACATACATATGTTTAAAAATAGCTTATTCAGTAAAATGAGTAAATAAAAATAAATGTATTGTACTTATGGATTTTAATTTTTTCTTGGATGGACTCTAGTTTTTGCTAGTTTCTGGTTAAAGGAGTCCTCGACGGAAATTTCGTTATTTGGGCACCCCCCCTAATTTTTCATGAGGAATATTTTTCCCGAAGGTATCGTGAAGATATTGTTAATAGTAGACTCAGGGGAAACATTTTTTCGGGAAATTTTACAAACACCCAAGAAAAAATGGCATAACCATGAATCGTAGCGGGACAATGTCTAGGAGGAAAATGTTAGTCTTTTTATTGCCAACAACCTTTCCCTAGACACCGAAGCTGTAGCTCTTCAAGTTTATGTAGGTATGGTACAAAGACCCAATATGACCCCCTTAACCTTTAGATGCAAATAAAAAAGAACTGTGACGTGCTGGACTATAAGTTTGTTCGGCAAAAATGATCTACGCGATGCCCCCATTCAGAAAAGAAAAAAATCAATTTTTGTTGTACTGTGTTATTATAATATGTAATGTAATTTTTTTTCAAATTCTTCTAGCGTGAAAGGAACTTGAAAACTTTTAGTACTATTTAAGGGAGTAAATTAGCATTTTTCCAGAAACTGATTCGTACTGAATTAGCGGAATTAACTCTCCAAAAGAATCAAATCAACTGAATGGCCATTCTGAATTAAAGAGCTTTTCTTCGTAATTCTATTTTGAATTCTTGTTGAATTGACACTTGGTGGATTTATAAATCATGATTTCTGTAAAGAATTGCTGAATGCGTAAATTGAAGTTAAATTCTTCAACGATGAAAAGAATTTCAAGTACTGAATGAAGAAAAACTATGATTTCAAAGAGCAAAAGATTTAATTCTTTAACAGCTCTGGTGTAGAGCAGTGTAATTACCGAATATGTTTTTTTTTATGTTAATGGGAAATCGTGCCTCATCGCAGTTTTTAATTTTAAAAGTTTAAATATACCTAAAAGAATATAATATATAAACTCTTTGTTGCTTTTTGACTTGTAGTCTATTGCTGTAAATACCGACGGTATTTACAAGCAATTTTCGGGATTGTATGAAAATGTGTTTTTCTTTTTATTTGGAAATAACGCCCGCGGGCGTAATTTCCTTTTCTCGGCGGGCGTTATTTCACTGCACCATTATAATTTGGGGCAGTGAAATAACGCCCGCGGTAATAACGCCCACTGGCGTTATTTCCTTTTCAAAAGGAAACAGTGCCCGCGGGCGTTATTTCCTTTTGAAAGAGAAATAACGCCCGTGTTGACAAAGGGAGATCATGCCGTGCGGAAATTTAAAGTTCTCGAATAATAAAATAATAAAAATTATTAAATCTTTGCATTCCTTTATTATAAGAATATTTATTAGAACATGTTTTAGCAAGTTTTTGTGTAATAATTTAATAATTCAGAAACAAGAAAAACTTGGAAAGATATTTTTCGTATAAAAATGAAGTAATGGAACAAACATAACTGAATAAAAAGTTAAAATGAAACAAATATTTTTGTAGATTTTTGGACAATTTGACGGCAGAAGGGACACAAAACGCTTGTATTGCCATTTACTCTAGCACGACTGCTGTGCTCTTCAAACCAATTTGCGCAAAACTTAAAATGATAACATGGAGTTAAAAGTATATCTCGTGGATTGGTGAAACATATAATGCATTGTGACGGATTTTCAGAAAAATCTGTGCCCGAATCTTCATGCGAATTTTCAGCTAAATCTTCTACTGGAGATTCTTCTGCCTCGAATGCACTAATATTGTCGATTAAATCTATATTATTCTCCCAATTGGTCATTTGGTTTAAAAATTCTTCTGTTGTTATTTTGTTGGTACTTAAGTTATAAGTCGCTTTTTCAATTAGCTGATCCCTTCGTTTGTGTACTTGTTTTGATTCTTCATAAATTCCATAAGTCCCATTAAGAGACTGTTTAAATGATACTGACGCTTTAAAGTCTTCTTCTAATAAGCAATTTAAAAACTTGGAGAAGTTACCCTTTGGCACTATTTTTTTGCTTAGTTGTGAATGGTACCCTTCCAAGCTACTTGTAGTTCGCATACTTTCTTTATAGACGGAAAACGAAGAAGGTCCTTCCTAAGTATATATGTACAACATAAACAAAAGTCGTTAGTGCATATGTGCATAGAAAAATGTGTATGTGGAAAACATACATATATACATGTACATATGAAAATTGTTCAATTTAATGTCTATAAACATTACTTGCCTTTTGCATCCATTGCCTTTCAAAATATTTTATAAAAGTGTGTAGTTCGGGAAAATCATTATGATTGGTGAGTGCATCCTGTTTTAATAAATTAAAACCCTCTGTGATTTTTTGAGGTGGTAAAAGAGGCAAAAACAGAAACTTTTTATATAAACGTTTGGCATTGCAATTTTTGTTCAATTTTTGAGTAAGTTGATTAATTTTGGTGGCGTTTTTTCTCAAAGCATTACAATAGTGGAACCAACATCCAGATATTCTAGCTGTAGGAAAATTTCGGCTTAAACTATTTCGCAGAGCTCTTTCAAAATCCGTTTTAAATGATGTTGCATTAAATTCAAATAAGTTATTATTAATGTATTGAAAGAGATGGGTGTAAGTTGCTTCCGACTTATTCGACATCAATATAAATATAAATGGATACGTCTAAAAAATAAATATAAAACTATTATTAGAGTATATACAACTTAATAAGCAGAATTTGAAACTATCTCGTCCCCCGCTATTCCCTCATTAAAAATAACCCAAATAGATATATTTTTTAGGTGCACTCACATGGTTTAAATATCCGATATGAATAATTAGCAATTGCTTGTACCCACACTGCGGGACAACACTAAATGTAGCATCCACAAAATAGTTTTTATCCAGATATTCGGAGTTTGTAATTATCGCGGTTATTGCAGGCGACATGAACAACGAATAAGAAAAGTCCTTTTCAATAATAGTGGACTTGTAAAATAATTTAGACTCGCCGCAAATATTCTCTTCGAATTTCAAAAGGAAATAAAGCCCGCGGGCGTTATTACCGCGGGCGTTATTACCGCGGGAGTTATTTCACTGCTCCGAGATAATGCCGTGCGGAAATTTAAAGTTCTCGAATAATAAAATAATAAAAATTATTAAATCTTTGCATTCCTTTAAATAATAATAATAACTAGTATATCCCGTGGTCGAAATTCGACCAATTTAAAATAGTTGAACTTATTCAAACATCTGATCAACTTTTTGTCAATACCTGAGTTTAGGCCCGTGGCCGAACCTCGACCAACGTAAATGTATACATTAAAAACTCATCTATAGGTAAAATGAGGCCATCAAAGAATTTAAAAAATAGTGGCTGTTATTATATAATAAAAATATTAAATTACAGCAGCCCTTTCCTAAATTATTTATGTTGCACTTGAATAATCGGGTGATGAGATTGTGCTTAACAAATAACCGCTAATTTATGCGATCGTTTTGTCTCAAACGGTAGAAATCACTAAAATTTATAGAAGTAATCTACCGAAATCCGATAAATGGACTACTGTGTTTGAAAAAATTTCGCAACTTCGATCTTATATCATAAAAAATTAGACAAAAACCCAAATTGAATAAGCGGTTATCGCATTTCTATAATGGGTGGTATGTATGCATATGCTTTCCGTCAACTAAAAATATTCAGCAATTTTTTTCTCGAAAATAGATATCACAAACATAAAAATTTAAAAAAAGTCAAGATAAGAAATTTTCATATATTGAAAAAAAAAACAATTTTCAATGACAAAAAAAAAAAAAAAAAAATTACCCGATAGCTGTACTTGAACCATTAACCGCTCGACCACTACCCCCGACGCTTCCCACTGGGCTATCGCTTTATGTACAAATTGATTGTCAGATAACCAATTCAAGTGGCATGAGAAATTTTCATTCGCTTATTACAGATAAATGAAGCAGGATTAGTTATATATTAGATAATTGTGCACTGCGTTAGAGGTTTGCCAACAAATCCATATGCATTTCATAAATATTTATGCATATTTAGTATGGGTTTAAGCTTGGCAAATATTTATATGTAAAATTTGTTAGCCTATTAATATAATAGATAATGGACCGAAGTACTCAATGAGCGAAGGAGTGAAAATAATTTCTCTAATAATAGGAGGAGCTTATTGAGTGAAAGAATGAAATTCATTTTGTAGAAATATGAGTTCTAATTATAGAAATTTATAATTTAGTGTTGGTAAATTACAAATTCTGGTTAGGGCAAATCTAGGCTTTTGCAAAAACAGTTAAAGGTTTTTCTAGCTTTTTTCTTTATCCATAATTTAGCAATAATTAGAAGACATTTTAATTTGATTTTTGATTTGATTTAAAAAAAAATGTAGGTATGTTGATTTAAAAAAAAAAAAAATGTATTCAAAGTGGTAAAATCAGCCAAAATCTAGCCTTTTGCAAAAACTGTTAAAGGTTTTTCTATCTTTTTTCCTTAACCATAACTTAAAAATATTTAAAAATACATTTCTTATCGATTTTTGAAAAAAATAGTACGTATATTGATTAAAAAAAAATATTCTAGCCGTTTTCCTTAGCCATAACTTCGAAATATTTAAAAAGATATTTCATATCGATTTTTGATTTGAATTTGAAAAAAATGTGGGTATGTTGATTTAAAAAAAAAGTTATTAAAAATTGGTTAAACCGTCTTTAGTAATATTTTAGTTGACCTCTAACCACTTCGTTTAGTACAAAATTTAAGGACCTGTGAAAAATTATGGATTTTTATATTTCAAAATTTATAGAAATAATCTACCGAAGTTCGATAAACAGAACAATATCGCCCTTATTCATAAAAAATATAAAAGGTTTATTAAGCTCTTATTATTCAAAATTTGAATGAAAATGTCATTTTAAAAAGCTTTATAAACCAATTTTATTTTTTATGAATATGAGGGTATTTTTAAAAAAAATTTAATTTTCGGAAAAACTTACCAAAAAACCCAAATTGTATAAGCGGTTATCTCATTTCTATAATGGGTGGTATGTATGTATATTTATGAAAATATTCGCAGTAAGTTTTTTCCGAAAAAAGTATGACAAATATAAAAATATGTCTTATGAAATTTTAATGAGCTTATAAAAAATGAAGATTAGAAATACTCATATACCTAACGATGTTTTAAAAAAGAAAAAACAATTTTCAATAAAAAAAAAAAAAAATGAAGCCCGGAGCTGTTCTCGAACCTACAACAGTTCGCTCGCTATCCGATGCGCTAACCACTGCTCTACTGCTTTATCTAGGAATTTATTGTCAAATCACCAATTCAAGCTGTATGGGCAATGAGCGAGAGAATGAAAATAGTTTCTCTAATAAAAGGAGGAGCTTGTTGAGTGAAAGATTGAAAGGTTCATTTTACAGAAAATGAGTTCTTTTTATAGAAATTTATTACACAGGCGTGTTTTTAAATCTTTTTAGAGGGCGTAAATTACAAATTCTGGTTAGGTCAAAAAAAGTTTGAGGATTTTCTAGCTTTTTTCTTTAACCATAACTTAGCAATATTTAAGACAATTTATATGGATTTTTTATTTGATTTAAAGAAAAAATATATATTAATTTTTCTATTCAATTTGGTCTAGTCTTTTTGGGGCTCGGGTTGCAAATCTGCCCTTTTAAAAGTTAATACATATGTACATATGAATAGAAATCAGTTGTTGCCTTCAGTAAAATTTAAGACGACCGCTAACCACTTGATTTAGTTCAAAATTTAAGTACATATTAAATATGTTGTTGATTTTTATATTTTAAATAGGGAGTCTATCAGCAACTTTGTCTCAAACGGTAGAAATCACTAAAATTTATAGAAGTAATCTACCGAAGTCCGATAAATAGACTACTGGTTTGAAAAAATTTCGCAACTTCGATCTTATATCATCAAAAATTAGACAAAAAACCCAAATTGAATAAGCGGTTATCGCATTTCTATAATGGGTGGTATGTATGCATATGCTTTCCGTCAACTAAAAATATTCAGCAATTTTTTTTCTCGAAAATAGAGATCACAAACATAAAAATTTTAAAAAAGTCAAGATAAGAAATATCTATATATTGAAAAAATAAAACCAATTTTCAATGACAAAAAAAAAAAAAATGTAGCCGATAGCTGTACTTGAACCATTAACCGCTCGACCACTACCCCCGACGCTTCCCACTGGGCTATCGCTTTATGTACAAATTGATTGTCAGATAACCAATTCAAGTGGCATGAGAAAGTTTCATTCGCTTATTACAGATAAATGAAGCAGGATTGGTTATATATTAGATAATTGTGCACTGTCTTAGAGATATGCCAACAAATCCATATGCATTTCATAAATATTTATGCATATTTAGTATGGGCTTAAGCTTGGCAAATATTTATATGTAAAATTTGTTAGCCTATTAATATAATAGATAATAATAATAATAATAATAATAATAATAATAATAACAATAATAATTATAAAAAATAAAAATTTGGAATTAAAAATCGCGCGATTCGCTTTTTTTAATAGACCCAGTATTTTTAACTCAGTTTTGAGTAAATGATAAATTAATAACGCTAAATATTTTAAATTTTTATTTAAAGAAAAAATGAAAATTTGGAATTAAAAATCGCGCGATAATTTTTATCAAAATAAAAAATGAAAATTTAAATTTCCACACGGGGCTATTTACTTTTGAAAGCGGGCGTTATTTCCAAAAAAAAGGAAATAACGCCCGCGGGCTTTATTTCCTTTTGAAAAGGAAATAACGCCCGCGGGCGTTATTACCGCGGGCGTTATTTCACTGCACCGAGATAATGCCGTGCGGAAATTTAAAGTTCTCGAATAATAAAATAATAAAAATTATTAAATCTTTGCATTCCTTAATAATAATAATAATAATAATAATAATAATAATAATAATAATAATAATAATAATAATAATAACAATAATAATTATAAAAAATAAAAATTTGGAATTAAAAATCGCGCGATTCGCTTTTTTTAATAGACCCAGTATTTTTAACTCAGTTTTGAGTAAATGATAAATTAATAACGCTAAATATTTTAAATTTTTATTTAAAGAAAAAATGAAAATTTGGAATTAAAAATCGCGCGATAATTTTTATCAAAATAAAAAATGAAAATTTAAATTTCCACACGGGGCTATTTACTTTTGAAAGCGGGCGTTATTTCCAAAAAAAAGGAAATAACGCCCGCGGGCGTTATTACCGCGGGCGTTATTTCACTGCACCGAGATAATGCCGTGCGGAAATTTAAAGTTCTCGAATAATAAAATAATAAAAATTATTAAATCTTTGCATTCCTTTAAATAATAATAATAATAATAATAATAATAATAATAATAATAATAATAATAATAATAATAATAATAATAATAATAATAATAATAATAATAATAATAATAATAATAATAATAATAATAATAATAATAATAATAATAACAATAATAATTATAAAAAATAAAAATTTGGAATTAAAAATCGCGCGATTGGCTTTTTTTAATAGACCCAGTATTTTTAACTCAGTTTTGAGTAAATGTTAGATTAATAAGGCTAAATATTTTAAATTTTTATTAAAATAAAAAATGAAAATTTGGAATTAAAAATCGCGCGATTTAAATGGGCACTGCGGTGAAGTTGCAGGCTTTGCTATACATCCACCTGCTTTTTTCACTTAGATGTTTGCCAATTTCACACTAAATCTCACAAACTCTTCCTAGAAAATGTTTGCACGATAGTTTGTAAACAAAAAGGTGGCTTTTGACAACAATTTGACTTAACAAAGCTGATCAAAATCAGAAAAAAGTAGAAAAAAAATTTAACAGCTGTTCATTTGCTGTCACCTTTCTTATTTCATGATGTTTTCATAGATTTAAAAGAAATGTCAAAATATGAATTCAATTTCGTTTGAAATTTTTTGAATATTCAAAGTAGACATTTATTTCAAACAGCCAAGTATTCAAATTCAAAGCAAAGCAAAGCCAATTCGATTCAATTCAAATTCAATATGAATGATTCATTTACCGTTTTGGATGGAGTCATGTAGAGGTCTATTGCGAATCAAACGACGACGTTTTAGACTGCATAAGAAGTTTGAAGCAAGGTCTGAAACCGATTAAAATAACGTTCCGGTTTCGGTTTCGGTTTTGCAACGTGTTTCGGTTTCGGTTTCAGTTCCGGTTTCGTTCTTCAAAATTTATTTCGGTTACGGTTACGGTTTCGTTCCGGTTTCGGTTTCCAAATAAAAACACGAAAAAAAATTTTAACACTAAAATACTCAAGTACCTATGTAGCTACGAAATAGGTCTGAATTTTCATAACTTTTTTCCTGCGGCCATGATGGGATTTCTCCAATATAATAATACATTTTATTAACGCTATGCATGGATGAAATTTCTGCATAACAAATTCCTAAAAATAACTCTACTTTTTTATTAAAAATATATTAAAATGGAAGCCAAATGAAATGTATAAATCGTTAAAAACATTAGTATTAGTGGCGCTTTCTGAGACAAGCCTGAACTTTTCTTTTTCGGATCTCTTTTTCGGATCTCGTAAATTTGTTTCGATCCATTCATTCAACTATAGTCAAACTTCCTCTTTCAGAATTTTGATACTGATGTCAAAACGTGGCTCGACAATCTTCCATGAAAACTTTCAGGGTACCTGTTTGTAAAAGGAAGTACCTATGTGCCCCCTCATAGAAGTAATGTTTTGAAAAAATTGAAAACCGTTTGGAACCGGTTACGGCTTTTGAAACGGTTTCGGTTTCGGTCTTTTCCAGATCAAAATAACGGTTACGGTTTCGGTTTCGGTTTTGAAAAATGAATCGGTTTTAATCGGTTACGGTTACGGTTTCGGTTTCAGTCCTTGGTTTGAAGATACGGCTACGCGCATTGCTGAATGATACGGTTCTAGCTAATTTAAAAATGGATCATAAAATTGCGAGCTTTCTGTTTCCACCAACTCAGTTTACGCTCTACGAAACAACGAGGTCTAATTTTGAGGCCGTTTCGGTAATTTTGGAATCATATTGGGATCAAATGGGGGTATTTTTGGGTCCAAAATTAATCATTTTTGGATCAATTGGAGGTAATGTTTGGGCCGTTCCGGGGTAATTTGGGACCGATTGGGGTAATTTTGGTGCCGTTTCGGGTTAATTTTGGAATCATTTGGGGATTAATTTGGGGTAATTGTGAATATATTTTGGGAATAATTGGGAGTAATTTTGGGGCCGTTTCGGGGTAATTTTATAATTAATTTGGGTTAATTAGGGTAGCATGTAGCTACAGCTTTTCTTTTCACTTTGTACAAAACAAACTGTATTTTTTTAATTTCATTTTGTCTCGCCTCCAGAACGGCCCTTTTCTAGCCCAGAAATAAGCGTGTAAAATTTCATTGGCCCACTCGCATGTTTAGATGTGCCCCCAGCCCCACAAATTTGAAAAAGATAGCACGATCTGGTACAAATATGAAATTACTAAAATTATAAAATTAAAAAACGAACTATGGATATTGATAAACGTGGTAGAGCTGAGGCTTACTGTGATTTTTTTTTTTTTTGGAAGCAACACTCAAAAACTACTGAACCGATTTATACCCTTTTACCCTTTTACTTTTCATATATAAAATGTATATCAAATTGAAGGGAATCAAAATACCTATCGAATGGTATAAAAATAGCTAGTTTATGTTTTTCCCATAGCTCATGACCTTCAGGATTGCATTAAAAACCCAATGTTTAAGCATGTGCCTCATGCACATATGTATTTTAAAGACTCGATTATCATGGGAGAATATAAAATTTTAGTGGTTTGGTAAATGAAAAAAATGCATTATACGGTTTTGTAGAGCTTTCAATTCCCTGCAAATACTGGGGTAAAAATCGTGCATTTTTGGGTGAGAAGATAATATCTTCTATATATATTCTATATTATATTCTTTTAGGTATATTTAAACTTTTAAAATTAAAAACTGCGATGAGGCACGATTTCCCATTAACATAAAAAAAAACATATTAGTTTTTTCAATCTATAGAGATATCATATGACTTTTGTTCTATTTTATTAGGAATTGTTGGCTCTCTGTAGAGCTTAAACTGAGTTGGTAGGTGGAAACAGAAAGCTCGCAATTTTATGATCCATTAGCTAGAACCGTATCATTCAGCAATGTGCGTAGCCAAAAACTTCTTATGCAGTCTAAATCGTCGTTGTTTGATTCGCAATGCCTTATTAAATAGTATATATGCACTATTACAAAATGTAAAGTCGGATAGCATATAATATTGTATAAAAAGATATACTTGAATCACTTAGCTATTAACGACCCTTAGGTACATGTATGTGACTACCTGCATTGTATTTCGCGTGGGCAGTGGTTAACTAGCCTTAAAATAAAGGCAGCTCATTTACTTATAATTAGTTTGAATTGAATGCATTGTTTTTTTTCTTTCGCGAACCTTTCGTTTAGGTAGTGGTTAACTATCCTTATAAAATAAGCAGCCCATTTATGCTTAGTTTAAACGCATTTGTATTTAAAAAATTCTTTAAAAAGAGGTTTCAGTTAAATCACTTAAATCAAATTAACGCTAGTAAGAATACTTTTTTTGTGCCGATCGCTTGATTTCGGCGTCATTAGCAGTAGAGCCAGCGAGTTTATGTTTTTCCCATAGCTCATGACCTTCACGATTGCTTAAACCCCAATGTTGAAGCATAAATGAGGCACATATGTATTTGACAGACTCGATTATCATGGGAGAATACAAAATTTTAGTGGTTTGGTAAATGAAAACAAGTAAGGAAAGCTGTCTTCGGCTGTGCCGAAGGCTATATACCTTTCATGAATAAGCGTCACGATTTTCACTGTTCGATCCCCAGTACAGCCTGTGTCAATTTAACTATATTTACTATACACATTACACATCTTTGTTATAATTTAAAAAAAACTTACAAAATAATAGGATCCGAGTTATCGGAACAATCGATTGTATGGAGGCTATATATTATACGTGTTCAATTGTACTGACTTACACTATACACATTACATATGTAGAAAGTACTAAAGGTGCAATATTTTACGTTCCTAACTTTTTAAATGCGGAAGTATTGGCCAAAAAACCTTATATCGGAACAACCGGTTGTATGGGGCTATATGTTATAATTACCCGATCTTCTTGATTTTCCTCTACACACTACATAAATTGAAAGTACTCAAGTTGCAAAATTTTATGTTCCTAACTTTTTAATTGCAGAAGGTTTGGTCAAAAAACCTTATATCTGAACAATCGGTTGTATGGGGGCTATATGTTACATTTGCCCGATCTTGTTGATTTTCACTATATACACTACATAAATAGAAAGTACTCTAGTTGCCAAATTTTACGTTCCTAACTTTTTAATTGCAGAAGTTTTGGTCAAAAAACCTTATATCTGAACAATCGGTTGTATGGGGGCTATATGTTACATTTGCCCGATCTTGTTGATTTTCACTATATACACTACATAAATAGAAAGTACTCGAGTTGCAAAATTTTACGTTCCTAACTTTTTAATTGCAGAAGTTTTGGCCAAAAATTCTTATATCTGAACAATCGGTTGTATGGGGGCTATATGTTACATTTGCCCGATCTCGTTGATTTTCACTATATACACTACATAAATAGAAATTACTCGAGTTGCAAAATTTTACGTTCCTAACTTTTTAATTGCGGAAGTTTTGGCCAAAAAAACCTTATATCTGAACAATCGGTTGTATGGGGGCTATATGTTATACTGGTCCGATCTTGTCAGTTCCGACAAAACATTCCTATATTACAAAATGGTGGCCACATACAAAATTTCAGCCAGATATCTCAAAAATTGAGGGACTAGTTTGCGTTCAAACAGACAGACGGACAGACGGACATGGCTAAATCAACTCATCTCGTCATCCTGATCATTTCGGTATACTTATTGATGGGTCTATCTCTTCTTCTTCTCCTATTTACAAACATCGGACCAAAGTTATAATACCATTTCATGTTCATGAAAGGTATAAAAATGCATTATACTGTTTTGTAGAGCTTTCAATTCCCTGCAAATACTGGGATAAAAATCGTGCATTTTTGGGTGAGAAGATAATATCTTCTATATAACTATATTCTATATTATATTCTTTTAGGTATATTTAAACTTTTAAAATTAAAAACTGCGATGAGGCACGATTTCCCATTAACATAAAAAAAAACATATTCGGTAATTACACTGCTCTACACACATTTTGTCCTATGAACCAAAAAGATTTTTTCGGAAAGGGGACCAAAAATATCAATACATGTGTATCGGCGATTTTCATGCACAAGTCAGAATTTTTTTTTTATGTACAATACAATCAAAATTTTAAACTTTTTTGGCAGAGTTTCTAGCGAATTTCTGAGTACGCAGTTTTGCAGGCAATTTCACCGTACTAATGTGCAAGCTAGAAGTAGCTCAAAATTTCACCTGATTTTTAAGAATATTTTTCTTCCATACAAAATTACCTTTTTTTTCTTGTATTCAAGGTATGAAACCGATTAGAATAACGTTCTGGTTACGGTTTCGGTTGTGTAATGTGATTCGGTTTCGGTTTCGGTTTCCAAATAAAAACACGAACACAATCAATTTTACTACTAAAAAACTCAAGTGTAGCTTCAAAATGGCTGAATTTTAATAACTTTTTTCCTGTGGCCATGATGGAATTTCTCCAATATAATAATAATATCGTTAATTCACAAAGGCCCTAATTGACACATTTTTCGAAAATGACTTTCACATATTTAAGTATGTTATATTGTAAAACACACACTCACAAATTTAAAGGGGATACTAGCTATAATATCGGAGATATTCGAAATTTACAAAGCTATATTTGCATGCGTTCAATGTAAAAAATTTTAGTTTTTTGCTTATCCTGTAAAATTTTGATTATGTCAGTTACGTTAACGATATGTAAATGTTATTAACGCTATGCATGGATGAAATTTCTGCAAAATAAATTCATAAAATTAACTCTACTTTTTTATTAGAAAATGGAAGCTAAATGAAAAACATATGTAAATCGTGAAAAAACATTCATATGGGTACTTGTTAATATCGAGTCGTATGTGTAAAAAAGACGTATGAGCCATGATTTTCGAATTCCACTTTTTTATGCAAATCGATAGTTTATTATCACACGCATCATCTCAAAGTTTTATCGCCAATAAAGTACCGTTACGAATTTAGAGCAAAAGCAATTTTGCCGTATGTGCCATGTGTTCGTTTGTTTACATTTTTAGTGAGCAAGTTGTTTAAACCGATTTGCTTTGTTCTTTATTGAGTTTTGTTTTTTTAATATGACGTCCTGGCTATCTGCTTTTAATATTTTTACAATTTTAAAGTAGTAGGTTAGATAAAACAAATAACACAGTGCTATACAAAAAAGTGAATACACTTTTAAAGTGACCTAGTAAATATTGTTCATCTGGTCGAATTATACACAAAACATCCTTCAAAAAATTTGTAACACCCCCAAGATCTGGTTTTAAATTTTCAACCATTTTCAAAATTCTCACCGGTTTAAGATAGAGAAATGTTAACACTTTCAAAATATATATAGCGTTTTGTCCATTTGAAAAGAGTATGACATGTTTTTCGCGCGAGTAGTGGAATTTTTTGAAAATTTTTTCCGTTTTTCGATTTGGACGTAATTTTTTTGGCACTTATTGACAATGAATGGAGTGTAATGGAGTGTGGTTGCTAAGTGACCTTGCTCAATCCCGACTCTTGCGTCCTCGTTCGTGCGCTCTGGGCAACGGGAGCTACCTAGGCTCGCGGCAGAAAGAGAGGGAGCCCCAGTGGGGCCACTCTGACATACTAGCTTTAAGGGCTCACCGAGGTCTTTTTCGCAGCGTCTGTTAACCACATGGTGCGGCTGCAAGCGGGTGTCTGTCTTGTAGCAAGCGGCTCGCTATATAAATGTGTGAATATTTGTATCAAAATCCCGGAGACGGGTTGTGCGCTGGGTTTGGGACCCGCCACGTAAAAACTTTATTCCAATGAAAAGCAAAGAAAAGCCTCGGATGAGAACCCCCTTTAATGTTGACGACCCGGCAAAACGAAATAAGGACTACGAGAAGGATATTAGGGCATGTACCTGGAATGTCCGGACCCTTTCAAGGGATGGTACCGCTGCCCGACTAGTTGATCTCCTCGTGAACGCAAAGGCTGACATCACCGCCCTGCAGGAAATGCGATGGACGGGACAAGGAAAGACGACCATCGGACCTTGTGACGTATACTACACTGCCGTCCTTAGCAAAAAGGCAGTATTTTATAAAAATTTATTATCGAGAAAACTGAAGTTGAAGTTGGGGTGTGTTCAAACTAAGTAACTAGCCATTTTGCTACGTAACAGACATAAATGAATATTGAGATATTAAAAGGCTTCATGTATAATCATTTGCATCTGATTATGTGCGAAAATTGTTCCTGGGGCTTTAAAGGATCAGCGAACTGCCTTTCTGCTTTGTAAATCGATAAGCAGTAAAATATCATTTACTGCTTTATTGGGTTGTAAAAAAAATTTTATTATTTTTTGGAGAGATACTTCCTTTCTGCTTTGTAAATCCAAAATAAATAAAACTTCTTTTACTGCTTTATTGGTTTGTAAGTCAAAGATGCTGCCTTCTCTCCATATATTCCAAGCAGCATTCTTAACTTTGTGAGCATAAAGGCAGTATATTTTCATGTATACTGCCTTTTTACACTGTGATACCTTTATACTGCTTTTTTGTTCTGGAAAGATACAAGAGATTCTAGATGGATCACTAACTTAAACCTTGTTTTATCGTTGAAATTGCATTCTGACCGATAATTTTTATAATCAGTGGATTGTATCAAAATTCCTAAAAGGCAGTAAAATGATTTTACTGCCTTCTTGCTAAGGACGGCAGTACAGCGGCCAGACACGCGACAAAGCGCGTGGTGTAGGATTCGTGGTGGGAAAGAGACTTCGCCCTCAAGTACTAGCGTTCACTTCTGTGGACGAGCGTCTCGCTGCGATCCGCATCAAGGCGAGGTTTTTCAACATAACATTTATCTGCGCCTATGCGCCGACTGAGGAGACGGACGACGCAGAGAAGGACTCCTTCTACGATAAACTTGAACAAACTTATGATCGCTGCCCCCAACATGATATCAAAGTCGTGCTCGGCGACTTGAATGCCAAGGTGGGCAAGGAAGGAGTCTTTGGTCCTACAGTTGGAAAATTTAGTCTCCACGATATAACATCACCCAACGGCACTAGGTTGATTGACTTCGCCGCTGCTCGCAATATGGTCATCAGTAGTACTAGGCTCCAGCCTAACCAAAGAACAAGAAACCAGATTGATCATGTCATGATTGATGGCAGACATAGCTCCACCGTTCTGGACGTGCGTACACTGCGTGGTCCCAATATTGACTCTGACCATTATCTTGTCGCAGCCAAGATACGCACACGCCTCTGTGCAACGAAGAAAGTGCGCACAGTAACGGAAGGAAAGTTTGACGTCGAGAAGCTGCGCATGTTGTTGTTGTAGTAGCGAGGTGTAGTCCTGCCTAAATGTCAGACAGGGTTACCCCGAGTGTATTGCTCTTGTCCGGGTCGATATAGGAAAACGGCCCGGGTCTTTTCGGCACGATGGGTACAGCACAAGTACTGGTACCGTTCTCGTAGAACCGGCAATACAAGAAACTAGCCATGTAGGCCATGTAAGAAAGCTCGCAATTTTATGATCCATTAGCTAGAACCGTATCATTCAGCAATGTGCGTAGCCAAAAACTTCTTATGCAGTCTAAATCGTCGTTGTTTGATTCGCAATGCCTTATTAAATAGTATATATGCACTATTACAAAATGTAAAGTCGGATAGCATATAATATTGTATAAAAAGATATACTTAAATCACTTAGCTATTAACGACCTAAGTATGTGACTACCTGCATTGTATTTCGCGTGGGCAGTGGTTAACTAGCCTTAAAATAAAGGCAGCTCATTTACTTATAATTAGTTTGAATTGAATGCATTGTTTTTTTTCTTTCGCGAACCTTTCGTTTAGGTAGTGGTTAACTATCCTTATAAAATAAGCAGCCCATTTATGCTTAGTTTAAACGCATTTGTATTTAAAAAATTCTTTAAAAAGAGGTTTCAGTTAAACCACTTAAATCAAATTAACGCTAGTAAGAATACTTTTTTTGTGCCGATGGCTTGAGGATTTCGGCGTCATTAGCAGTAGAGCCAGCTAGTTTATGTTTTTCCCATAGCTCATGACCTTCACGATTGCTTAAACCCGAATGTTGAAGCATAAATGACGCACATATGTATTTGACAGACTCGATTATCATGGGAGAATACAAAATTTTAGTGGTTTGGTAAATGAAAACAAGTAAGGAAAGCTGTCTTCGGCTGTGCCGAAGGCTATATACCTTTCATGAATAAGCGTCACGATTTTCACTGTTCGATCCCCAGTACAGCCTGTGTCAATTTAACTATATTTACTATACACATTACACATCTTTGTTATAATTTAAAAAAACTTACAAAATAATAGGATCCGAGTTATCGGAACAATCGATTGTATGGAGGCTATATATTATACGTGTTCAATTGTACTGACTTACACTGTACACATTACATATGTAGAAAGTACTAAAGGTGCAATATTTTACGTTCCTAACTTTTTAAATGCGGAAGTATTGGCCTAAAAACCTTATATCGGAACAACCGGTTGTATGGGGCTATATGTTATATTTACCCGATCTTCTTGATTTTCCTCTACACACTACATAAATTGAAAGTACTCGAGATGCAAAATTTTACGTTCCTAACTTTTTAATTGCAGAAGTTTTGGCGAAGAAACCTTATATCTGAACAATCGGTTGTATGGGGGCTATATTTTACATTTGCCCGATCTTGTTGATTTTCACTATATACACTACATAAATAGAAAGTACTCGGTTGCAAAATTTTACGTTCCTAACTTTTTAATTGCAGAAGTTTTGGTCAAAAAACCTTATATCTGAACAATCGGTTGTATGGGGGCTATATGTTACATTTGCCCGATCTTGTTGATTTTCACTATATACACTACATAAATAGAAAGTACTCGAGTTGCAAAATTTTACGGTCCTAACTTTTTAATTGCAGAAGTTTTGGCCAAAAAACCTTATATCTGAACAATCGGTTGTATGGGGGCTATATGTTACATTTGCCCGATCTTGTTGATTTTCACTATATACACTACATAAATAGAAAGTACTCGAGTTGCAAAATTTTACGTTCCTAACTTTTTAATTGCTGAAGTTTTGGCCAAAAATTCTTATATCTGAACAATCGGTTGTATGGGGGCTATATGTTACATTTGCCCGATCTCGTTGATTTTCACTATATACACTACATAAATAGAAATTACTCGAGTTGCAAAATTTTACGTTCCTAACTTTTTAATTGCGGAAGTTTTGGCCAAAAAACCTTATATCTGAACAATCGGTTGTATGGGGGCTATATGTTATACTGGTCCGATCTTGTCAGTTCCGACAAATGATTCCTATATTACAAAATGGTGGCCACATACAAAATTTCAGCCAGATATCTCAAAAATTGAGGGACTAGTTTGCGTTCAAACAGACAGACGGACAGACGGACATGGCTAAATCAACTCATCTCGTCATCCTGATCATTTCGGTATACTTATTGATGGGTCTATCTCTTCTTCTTCTCATATTTACAAACATCGGACCAAAGTTATAATACCATTTCATGTTCATGAAAGGTATAAAAATGCATTATACTGTTTTGTAGAGCTTTCAATTCCCTGCAAATACGGGGATAAAAATCGTGCATTTTTGGGTGAGAAGATAATATCTTCTATATAACTATATTCTATATTATATTCTTTTAGGTATATTTAAACTTTTAAAATTAAAAACTGCGATGAGGCACGATTTCCCATTAACATAAAAAAAAAACATATTCGGTAATTACACTGCTCTACACACATTTTGTCCTATGAACCAAAAAGATTTTTTCGGAAAGGGGACCAAAAATATCATACATGTGTATCGGCGATTTTCATGCACAAGTCAGAATTTTTTTTTATGTACAATACAATCAAAATTTTAAACTTTTTTGGCAGAGTTTCTAGCGAATTTCTGAGTACGCAGTTTTGCAGGCCGGGCAATTTCACCGTACTAATGTGCGGCGGCCGCCGTGGTGTAGCGGTTAAGTGTTCGGCCTTCTACACCAAGTCGTGGCGGTTCGATGCCCGACAAAAGTAACATCAAAAATTATTTAGAAAAAGAATTTTTCTAAACGGGGTCGCCCCTCGGCAGTAGTTTGGCAAACTCTCCGGGTGTATTTCTGCCATGAGAAGCTTCTCAGCAAAAAATTCATTTGCTTTGCAAGTGCCGTTCGGAGTCGGCAAAAAACTGTAGGTCCCGCCAACTTGTAGGAAAAACTCAAAAAGCAACACACCACAAGTTGGAAAGAGAAGCTCGGCTAAAAATCTCGTTAGAGGTTATGATACCTGTTGGTATATCGCCGCCATTAGTTTTTTTTTTTTTTTATGTGCAAGCTAGAAGTAGCTCAAAATTTCACCTGATTTTTAAGAATATTTTTCTTCCATACAAAATTACCTTTTTTTCTTGTATTCAAGGTATGAAACCGATTAGAATAACGTTCTGGTTACGGTTTCGGTTGTGTAATGTGATTCGGTTTCGGTTACGGTTTCGGTTTCCAAATAAAAACACGAACACAATCAATTTTACTACTAAAAAAGTCAAGTGTAGCTTCAAAATGGCTGAATTTTAATAACTTTTTTCCTGTGGCCATGATGGAATTTCTCCAATATAATAATAATATCGTTAATTCACAAAGGCCCTAATTGACACATTTTTCGAAAATGACTTTCACATATTTAAGTATGTTATATTGTAAAACACACACTCACAAATTTAAAGGGGATACTAGCTATAATATCGGAGATATTCGAAATTTACAAAGCTATATTTGCATGCGTTCAATGTAAAAAATTTTAGTTTTTTGCTTATCCTGTAAAATTTTGATTATGTCAGTTACGTTAACGATATGTAAATGTTATTAACGCTATGCATGGATGAAATTTCTGCAAAATAAATTCATAAAATTAACTCTACTTTTTTATTAGAAAATGGAAGCTAAATGAAAAACATATGTAAATCGTGAAAAAACATTCATATGGGTACTTGTTAATATCGAGTCGTATGTGTAAAAAAGACGTATGAGCCATGATTTTCGAATTCCACTTTTTTATGCAAATCGATAGTTTATTATCACACGCATCATCTCAAAGTTTTATCGCCATATAAAGTACCGTTACGAATTTAGAGCAAAAGCAATTTTGCCGTATGTGCCATGTGTTCGTTTGTTTACATTTTTAGTGAGCAAGTTGTTTAAACCGATTTGCTTTGTTCTTTATTGAGTTTTGTTTTTTTAATATGACGTCCTGGCTATCTGCTTTTATAATTTTTACAATTTTAAAGTAGTAGGTTAGATAAAACAAATAACACAGTGCTATACAAAAAAGTGAATACACTTTTAAAGTGACCTAGTAAATATTGTTCATCTGGTCGAATTATACACAAAACATCCTTCAAAAAATTTGTAACACCCCCAAGATCTGGTTTTAAATTTTCAACCATTTTCAAAATTCTTACCGGTTTAAGATAGAGAAATGTTAATACTTTCAAAATATATATAGCGTTTTGTCCATTTGAAAATAGTATGACATGTTTTTCGCACGAGTAGTGGAATTTTTTGAAAATTTTTTCCGTTTTTCGATTTGGACGTAATTTTTTTGGCACTTATTGACAATGAATGGAGTGTAATGGAGTGTGGTTGCTAAGTGACCTTGCTCAATCCCGACTCTTGCGTCCTCGTTCGTGCGCTCTGGGCAACGGGAGCTACCTAGGCTCGCGGCAGAAAGAGAGGGAGCCCCAGTGGGGCCACTCTGACATACTTGCTTTAAGGGCTCACCGAGGTCTTTTTCGCAGCGTCTGTTAACCACATGGTGCGGCTGCAAGCGGGTGTCTGTCTTGTAGCAAGCGGCTCGCTATATAAATGTGTGAATATTTGTATCAAAATCCCGGAGACGGGTTGTGCGCTGGGTTTGGGACCCGCCACGTAAAAACTATTCCAATGAAAAGCAAAGAAAAGCCTCGGATGAGAACCCCCTTTAATGTTGACGACCCGGCAAAACGAAATAAGGACTACGAGAAGGATATTAGGGCATGTACCTGGAATGTCCGGACCCTTTCAAGGGATGGTACCGCTGCCCGACTAGTTGATGTCCTCGTGAACGCAAAGGCTGACATCACCGCCCTGCAGGAAATGCGATGGACGGGACAAGGAAAGACGACCATCGGACCTTGTGACGTATACTACACTGCCGTCCTTAGCAAAAAGGCAGTATTTTATAAAAATTTATTATCGAGAAAACTGAAGTTGAAGTTGGGTGTGTTCAAACTAAGTAACTAGCCATTTTGCTACGTAACAGACATAAATGAATATTGAGATATTAAAAGGCTTCATGTATAATCATTTGCATCTGATTATGTGCGAAAATTGTTCCTGGGGCTTTAAAGGATCAGCGAACTGCCTTTCTGCTTTGTAAATCGATAAGCAGTAAAATATCATTTACTGCTTTATTGGGTTGTAAAAAAAATTTTATTATTTTTTGGAGAGATACTGCCTTTCTGCTTTGTAAATCCAAAATAAATAAAACTTCTTTTACTGCTTTATTGGTTTGTAAGTCAAAGATGCTGCCTTCTCTCCATATATTCCAAGCAGCATTCTTAACTTTGTGAGCATAAAGGCAGTATATTTTCATGTATACTGCCTTTTTACACTGTGATACCTTTATACTGCTTTTTTGTTCTGGAAAGATACAAGAGATTCTAGATGGATCACTAACTTAAACCTTGTTTTATCGTTGAAATTGCATTCTGACCGATAATTTTTATAATCAGTGGATTGTATCAAAATTCCTAAAAGGCAGTAAAATGATTTTACTGCCTTCTTGCTAAGGACGGCAGTACAGCGGCCAGACACGCGGCAAAGCGCGTGGTGTAGGATTCGTGGTGGGAAAGAGACTTCGCCCTCAAGTACTAGCGTTCACTTCTGTGGACGAGCGTCTCGCTGCGATCCGCATCAAGGCGAGGTTTTTCAACATAACATTTATCTGCGCCTATGCGCCGACTGAGGAGACGGACGACGCAGAGAAGGACTCCTTCTACGATAAACTTGAACAAACTTATGATCGCTGCCCCCAACATGATATCAAAGTCGTGCTCGGCGACTTGAATGCCAAGGTGGGCAAGGAAGGAGTCTTTGGTCCTACAGTTGGAAAATTTAGTCTCCACGATATAACATCACCCAACGGCACTAGGTTGATTGACTTCGCCACTGCTCGCAATATGGTCATCAGTAGTACTAGGCTCCAGCCTAACCAAAGAACAAGAAACCAGATTGATCATGTCATGATTGATGGCAGACATAGCTCCACCGTTCTGGACGTGCGTACACTGCGTGGTCCCAATATTGACTCTGACCATTATCTTGTCGCAGCCAAGATACGCACACGCCTCTGTGCAACGAAGAAAGTGCGCACAGTAACGGAAGGAAAGTTTGACGTCGAGAAGCTGCGCATGTTGTTGTTGTAGTAGCGAGGTGTAGTCCTGCCTAAATGTCAGACAGGGTTACCCCGAGTGTATTGCTCTTGTCCGGGTCGATATAGGAAAACGGCCCGGGTCTTTTCGGCACGATGGGTACAGCACAAGTACTGGTACCGTTCTCGTAGAACCGGCAATACAAGAAACTAGCCATGTAGGCCATGTAAGAAAGCTCGCAATTTTATGATCCATTAGCTAGAACCGTATCATTCAGCAATGTGCGTAGCCAAAAACTTCTTATGCAGTCTAAATCGTCGTTGTTTGATTCGCAATGCCTTATTAAATAGTATATATGCACTATTACAAAATGTAAAGTCGGATAGCATATAATATTGTATAAAAAGATATACTTAAATCACTTAGCTATTAACGACCTAAGTATGTGACTACCTGCATTGTATTTCGCGTGGGCAGTGGTTAACTAGCCTTAAAATAAAGGCAGCTCATTTACTTATAATTAGTTTGAATTGAATGCATTGTTTTTTTTCTTTCGCGAACCTTTCGTTTAGGTAGTGGTTAACTATCCTTATAAAATAAGCAGCCCATTTATGCTTAGTTTAAACGCCTTTGTATTTAAAAAATTCTTTAAAAAGAGGTTTCAGTTAAATCACTTAAATCAAATTAACGCTAGTAAGAATACTTTTTTTGTGCCGATGGCTTGAGGATTTCGGCGTCATTAGCAGTAGAGCCAGCTAGTTTATGTTTTTCCCATAGCTCATGACCTTCACGATTGCTTAAACCCCAATGTTGAAGCATAAATGACGCACATATGTATTTGACAGACTCGATTATCATGGGAGAATACAAAATTTTAGTGGTTTGGTAAATGAAAACAAGTAAGGAAAGCTGTCTTCGGCTGTGCCGAAGGCTATATACCTTTCATGAATAAGCGTCACGATTTTCACTGTTCGATCCCCAGTACAGCCTGTGTCAATTTAACTATATTTACTATACACATTACACATCTTTGTTATAATTTAAAAAAACTTACAAAATAATAGGATCCGAGTTATCGGAACAATCGATTGTATGGAGGCTATATATTATACGTGTTCAATTGTACTGACTTACACTGTACACATTACATATGTAGAAAGTACTAAAGGTGCAATATTTTACGTTCCTAACTTTTTAAATGCGGAAGTATTGGCCTAAAAACCTTATATCGGAACAACCGGTTGTATGGGGCTATATGTTATATTTACCCGATCTTCTTGATTTTCCTCTACACACTACATAAATTGAAAGTACTCAAGTTGCAAAATTTTATGTTCCTAACTTTTTAATTGCAGAAGTTTTGGCCAAAAAACCTTATATCTGAACAATCGGTTGTATGGGGGCTATATGTTACATTTGCCCGATCTTTTTGATTTTCACTATATACACTACATAAATAGAAAGTACTCGAGATGCAAAATTTTACGTTCCTAACTTTTTAATTGCAGAAGTTTTGGCCAAGAAACCTTATATCTGAACCAAGGACTGAAACCGAAACCGAAACCGTAACCGTAACCGATTAAAACCGATTCATTTTTCAAAACCGAAACCGAAACCGTAACCGTTATTTTGATCTGGAAAAGAACGAAACCGAAATCGTTCCAAAAGCCGGAACCGGTTCCAAACGGTTTTGAATTTTTTTAATGTATCACTTCTTTAAGTGGGCACAAGCAGGTACTCTGAAAACTTTCAGGGAGGATTGTCGAGCAAGGTTACAAAATACGCGTTTTAACCTTAGTATAAAAATTCTGAAAGAGGAAATTTGATTATAGTTGAATGAAGCGACCGAAAAAAATTTACGAGATACGAAAACGAAATGTTCAGGCTTGACTCAGAAAGCACCACTCATATTAATGTTTTTGGCGATTTATACATTTCATTTAATATTTTTCTAATAAAAAAGTAGAGTTAATTCTAGGAATTTGTTTTGCAGAAATTTCATCCATGCATAGCGTTAATAAAATTTATTATTATATTAGAGAAATCCCGTCATGGCAGCAGGAAAAAGTTATGAAAATTCAGATCTATTTCGAAGCTACATAGGTACTTGACTATTTTAGTAGTAAAATTTATTTTGTTTGTGTTTTTATTTGGTAACCGAAACCGGAACGAAACCGTAACCGAAACCGAAATAAATGTGGAAGAACGATACCGGAACCGAAACCGAAACACGTTGCAAAACCGAAACCGTAACCCGAACGTTATTTTAATCGGTTTCAGACCTTGATCTGAACAATCGGTTGTATGGGGGCTATATTTTACATTTGCCCGATCTTGTTGATTTTCACTATATACACTACATAAATAGAAAGTACTCGAGTTGCAAAATTTTACGTTCCTAATAATTGCAGAAGTTTTGGTCAAAAAACCTTATATCTGAACAATCGGTTGTATGGGGGCTATATGTTACATTTGCCCGATCTTGTTGATTTTCACTATATACACTACATAAATAGAAAGTACTCGAGTTGCAAAATTTTACGGTCCTAACTTTTTAATTGCAGAAGTTTTGGCCAAAAAACCTTATATCTGAACAATCGGTTGTATGGGGGCTATATGTTACATTTGCCCGATCTTGTTGATTTTCACTATATACACTACATAAATAGAAAGTACTCGAGTTGCAAAATTTTACGTTCCTAACTTTTTAATTGCAGAAGTTTTGGCCAAAAATTCTTATATCTGAACAATCGATTGTATGGGGGCTATATGTTACATTTGCCCGATCTCGTTGATTTTCACTATATACACTACATAAATAGAAATTACTCGAGTTGCAAAATTTTACGTTCCTAACTTTTTAATTGCGGAAGTTTTGGCCAAAAAACCTTATATCTGAACAATCGGTTGTATGGGGGCTATATGTTATACTGGTCCGATCTTGTCAGTTCCGACAAATGATTCCTATATTACAAAATGGTGGCCACATACAAAATTTCAGCCAGATATCTCAAAAATTGAGGGACTAGTTTGCGTTCAAACAGACAGACGGACAGACGGACATGGCTAAATCAACTCATCTCGTCATCCTGATCATTTCGGTATACTTATTGATGGGTCTATCTCTTCTTCTTCTCATATTTACAAACATCGGACCAAAGTTATAATACCATTTCATGTTCATGAAAGGTATAAAAATGCATTATACTGTTTTGTAGAGCTTTCAATTCCCTGCAAATACGGGGATAAAAATCGTGCATTTTTGGGTGAGAAGATAATATCTTCTATATAACTATATTCTATATGATATTCTTTTAGGTATATTTAAACTTTTAAAATTAAAAACTGCGATGAGGCACGATTTCCCATTAACATAAAAAAAAAACATATTCGGTAATTACACTGCTCTACACACATTTTGTCCTATGAACCAAAAAGATTTTTTCGGAAAGGGGACCAAAAATATCAATACATGTGTATCGGCGATTTTCATGCACAAGTCAGAATTTTTTTTTTATGTACAATACAATCAAAATTTTAAACTTTTTTGGCAGAGTTTCTAGCGAATTTCTGAGTACGCAGTTTTGCAGGCCGGGCAATTTCACCGTACTAATGTGCGGCGGCCGCCGTGGTGTAGCGGTTAAGTGTTCGGCCTTCTACACCAAGTCGTGGCGGTTCGATGCCCGACAAAAGTAACATCAAAAATTATTTAGAAAAAGAATTTTTCTAAACGGGGTCGCCCCTCGGCAGTAGTTTGGCAAACTCTCCGGGTGTATTTCTGCCATGAGAAGCTTCTCAGCAAAAAATTCATTTGCTTTGCAAGTGCCGTTCGGAGTCGGCAAAAAACTGTAGGTCCCGCCAACTTGTAGGAAAAACTCAAAAAGCAACACACCACAAGTTGGAAAGAGAAGCTCGGCTAAAAATCTCGTTAGAGGTTATGATACCTGTTGGTATATCGCCGCCATTAGTTTTTTTTTTTTTTTATGTGCAAGCTAGAAGTAGCTCAAAATTTCACCTGATTTTTAAGAATATTTTTCTTCCATACAAAATTACCTTTTTTTCTTGTATTCAAGGTATGAAACCGATTAGAATAACGTTCTGGTTACGGTTTCGGTTGTGTAATGTGATTCGGTTTCGGTTACGGTTTCGGTTTCCAAATAAAAACACGAACACAATCAATTTTACTACTAAAAAAGTCAAGTGTAGCTTCAAAATGGCTGAATTTTAATAACTTTTTTCCTGTGGCCATGATGGAATTTCTCCAATATAATAATAATATCGTTAATTCACAAAGGCCCTAATTGACACATTTTTCGAAAATGACTTTCACATATTTAAGTATGTTATATTGTAAAACACACACTCACAAATTTAAAGGGGATACTAGCTATAATATCGGAGATATTCGAAATTTACAAAGCTATATTTGCATGCGTTCAATGTAAAAAATTTTAGTTTTTTGCTTATCCTGTAAAATTTTGATTATGTCAGTTACGTTAACGATATGTAAATGTTATTAACGCTATGCATGGATGAAATTTCTGCAAAATAAATTCATAAAATTAACTCTACTTTTTTATTAGAAAATGGAAGCTAAATGAAAAACATATGTAAATCGTGAAAAAACATTCATATGGGTACTTGTTAATATCGAGTCGTATGTGTAAAAAAGACGTATGAGCCATGATTTTCGAATTCCACTTTTTTATGCAAATCGATAGTTTATTATCACACGCATCATCTCAAAGTTTTATCGCCATATAAAGTACCGTTACGAATTTAGAGCAAAAGCAATTTTGCCGTATGTGCCATGTGTTCGTTTGTTTACATTTTTAGTGAGCAAGTTGTTTAAACCGATTTGCTTTGTTCTTTATTGAGTTTTGTTTTTTTAATATGACGTCCTGGCTATCTGCTTTTATCATTTTTACAATTTTAAAGTAGTAGGTTAGATAAAACAAATAACACAGTGCTATACAAAAAAGTGAATACACTTTTAAAGTGACCTAGTAAATATTGTTCATCTGGTCGAATTATACACAAAACATCCTTCAAAAAATTTGTAACACCCCCAAGATCTGGTTTTAAATTTTCAACCATTTTCAAAATTCTTACCGGTTTAAGATAGAGAAATGTTAACACTTTCAAAATATATATAGCGTTTTGTCCATTTGAAAAGAGTATGACATGTTTTTCGCACGAGTAGTGGAATTTTTTGAAAATTTTTTCCGTTTTTCGATTTGGACGTAATTTTTTTGGCACTTATTGACAATGAATGGAGTGTAATGGAGTGTGGTTGCTAAGTGACCTTGCTCAATCCCGACTCTTGCGTCCTCGTTCGTGCGCTCTGGGCAACGGGAGCTACCTAGGCTCGCGGCAGAAAGAGAGGGAGCCCCAGTGGGGCCACTCTGACATACTTGCTTTAAGGGCTCACCGAGGTCTTTTTCGCAGCGTCTGTTAACCACATGGTGCGGCTGCAAGCGGGTGTCTGTCTTGTAGCAAGCGGCTCGCTATATAAATGTGTGAATATTTGTATCAAAATCCCGGAGACGGGTTGTGCGCTGGGTTTGGGACCCGCCACGTAAAAACTTTATTCCAATGAAAAGCAAAGAAAAGCCTCGGATGAGAACCCCCTTTAAAGTTGACGACCCGGCAAAACGAAATAAGGACTACGAGAAGGATATTAGGGCATGTACCTGGAATGTCCGGACCCTTTCAACGGATGGTACCGCTGCCCGACTAGTTGATGTCCTCGTGAACGCAAAGGCTGACATCACCGCCCTGCAGGAAATGCGATGGACGGGACAAGGAAAGACGACCATCGGACCTTGTGACGTATACTACACTGCCGTCCTTAGCAAAAAGGCAGTATTTTATAAAAATTTATTATCGAGAAAACTGAAGTTGAAGTTGGGGTGTGTTCAAACTAAGTAACTAGCCATTTTGCTACGTAACAGACATAAATGAATATTGAGATATTAAAAGGCTTCATGTATAATCATTTGCATCTGATTATGTGCGAAAATTGTTCCTGGGGCTTTAAAGGATCAGCGAACTGCCTTTCTGCTTTGTAAATCGATAAGCAGTAAAATATCATTTACTGCTTTATTAGGTTGTAAAAAAAATTTTATTATTTTTTGGAGAGATACTGCCTTTCTGCTTTGTAAATCCAAAATAAATAAAACTTCTTTTACTGCTTTATTGGTTTGTAAGTCAAAGATGCTGCCTTCTCTCCATATATTCCAAGCAGCATTCTTAACTTTGTGAGCATAAAGGCAGTATATTTTCATGTATACTGCCTTTTTACACTGTGATACCTTTATACTGCTTTTTTGTTCTGGAAAGATACAAGAGATTCTAGATGGATCACTAACTTAAACCTTGTTTTATCGTTGAAATTGCATTCTGACCGATAATTTTTATAATCAGTGGATTGTATCAAAATTCCTAAAAGGCAGTAAAATGATTTTACTGCCTTCTTGCTAAGGACGGCAGTACAGCGGCCAGACACGCGGCAAAGCGCGTGGTGTAGGATTCGTGGTGGGAAAGAGACTTCGCCCTCAAGTACTAGCGTTCACTTCTGTGGACGAGCGTCTCGCTGCGATCCGCATCAAGGCGAGGTTTTTCAACATAACATTTATCTGCGCCTATGCGCCGACTGAGGAGACGGACGACGCAGAGAAGGACTCCTTCTACGATAAACTTGAACAAACTTATGATCGCTGCCCCCAACATGATATCAAAGTCGTGCTCGGCGACTTGAATGCCAAGGTGGGCAAGGAAGGAGTCTTTGGTCCTACAGTTGGAAAATTTAGTCTCCACGATATAACATCACCCAACGGCACTAGGTTGATTGACTTCGCCGCTGCTCGCAATATGGTCATCAGTAGTACTAGGCTCCAGCCTAACCAAAGAACAAGAAACCAGATTGATCATGTCATGATTGATGGCAGACATAGCTCCACCGTTCTGGACGTGCGTACACTGCGTGGTCCCAATATTGACTCTGACCATTATCTTGTCGCAGCCAAGATACGCACACGCCTCTGTGCAACGAAGAAAGTGCGCACAGTAACGGAAGGAAAGTTTGACGTCGAGAAGCTGCGCATGTTGTTGTTGTAGTAGCGAGGTGTAGTCCTGCCTAAATGTCAGACAGGGTTACCCCGAGTGTATTGCTCTTGTCCGGGTCGATATAGGAAAACGGCCCGGGTCTTTTCGGCACGATGGGTACAGCACAAGTACTGGTACCGTTCTCGTAGAACCGGCAATACAAGAAACTAGCCATGTAGGCCATGTAAGAAAGCTCGCAATTTTATGATCCATTAGCTAGAACCGTATCATTCAGCAATGTGCGTAGCCAAAAACTTCTTATGCAGTCTAAATCGTCGTTGTTTGATTCGCAATGCCTTATTAAATAGTATATATGCACTATTACAAAATGTAAAGCCGGATAGCATATAATATTGTATAAAAAGATATACTTGAATCACTTAGCTATTAACGACCTAAGTATGTGACTACCTGCATTGTATTTCGCGTGGGCAGTGGTTAACTAGCCTTAAAATAAAGGCAGCTCATTTACTTATAATTAGTTTGAATTGAATGCATTGTTTTTTTTCTTTCGCGAACCTTTCGTTTAGGTAGTGGTTAACTATCCTTATAAAATAAGCAGCCCATTTATGTTTAGTTTAAACGCCTTTGTATTTAAAAAATTCTTTAAAAAGAGGTTTCAGTTAAATCACTTAAATCAAATTAACGCTAGTAAGAATACTTTTTTTGTGCCGATGGCTTGAGGATTTCGGCGTCATTAGCAGTAGAGCCAGCTAGTTTATGTTTTTCCCATAGCTCATGACCTTCACGATTGCTTAAACCCCAATGTTGAAGCATAAATGAGGCACATATGTATTTGACAGACTCGATTATCATGGGAGAATACAAAATTTTAGTGGTTTGGTAAATGAAAACAAGTAAGGAAAGCTGTCTTCGGCTGTGCCGAAGGCTATATACCTTTCATGAATAAGCGTCACGATTTTCACTGTTCGATCCCCAGTACAGCCTGTGTCAATTTAACTATATTTACTATAGACATTACACATCTTTGTTATAATTTAAAAAAACTTACAAAATAATAGGATCCGAGTTATCGGAACAATCGATTGTATGGAGGCTATATATTATACGTGTTCAATTGTACTGACTTACACTGTACACATTACATATGTAGAAAGTACTAAAGGTGCAATATTTTACGTTCCTAACTTTTTAAATGCGGAAGTATTGGCCTAAAAACCTTATATCGGAACAACCGGTTGTATGGGGCTATATGTTATATTTACCCGATCTTCTTGATTTTCCTCTACACACTACATAAATTGAAAGTACTCAAGTTGCAAAATTTTATGTTCCTAACTTTTTAATTGCAGAAGTTTTGGCCAAAAAACCTTATATCTAAACAATCGGTTGTATGGGGGCTATATGTTACATTTGCCCGATCTTTTTGATTTTCACTATATACACTACATAAATAGAAAGTACTCGAGATGCAAAATTTTACGTTCCTAACTTTTTAATTGCAGAAGTTTTGGCCAAGAAACCTTATATCTGAACCAAGGACTGAAACCGAAACCGAAACCGTAACCGTAACCGATTAAAACCGATTCATTTTTCAAAACCGAAACCGAAACCGTAACCGTTATTTTGATCTGGAAAAGAACGAAACCGAAATCGTTCCAAAAGCCGGAACCGGTTCCAAACGGTTTTGAATTTTTTTAATGTATCACTTCTTTAAGTGGGCACAAGCAGGTACTCTGAAAACTTTCAGGGAGGATTGTCGAGCAAGGTTACAAAATACGCGTTTTAACCTTAGTATAAAAATTCTGAAAGAGGAAATTTGATTATAGTTGAATGAAGCGACCGAAAAAAATTTACGAGATACGAAAACGAAATGTTCAGGCTTGACTCAGAAAGCACCACTCATATTAATGTTTTTGGCGATTTATACATTTCATTTAATATTTTTCTAATAAAAAAGTAGAGTTAATTCTAGGAATTTGTTTTGCAGAAATTTCATCCATGCATAGCGTTAATAAAATTTATTATTATATTAGAGAAATCCCGTCATGGCAGCAGGAAAAAGTTATGAAAATTCAGATCTATTTCGAAGCTACATAGGTACTTGACTATTTTAGTAGTAAAATTTATTTTGTTTGTGTTTTTATTTGGTAACCGAAACCGGAACGAAAACGTAACCGAAACCGAAATAAATGTTGAAGAACGATACCGGAACCGAAACCGAAACACGTTGCAAAACCGAAACCGTAACCCGAACGTTATTTTAATCGGTTTCAGACCTTGATCTGAACAATCGGTTGTATGGGGGCTATATTTTACATTTGCCCGATCTTGTTGATTTTCACTATATACACTACATAAATAGAAAGTACTCGAGTTGCAAAATTTTAAGTTCCTAATAATTGCAGAAGTTTTGGTCAAAAAACCTTATATCTGAACAATCGGTTGTATGGGGGCTATATGTTACATTTGCCCGATCTTGTTGATTTTCACTATATACACTACATAAATAGAAAGTACTCGAGTTGCAAAATTTTACGGTCCTAACTTTTTAATTGCAGAAGTTTTGGCCAAAAAACCTTATATCTGAACAATCGGTTGTATGGGGGCTATATGTTACATTTGCCCGATCTTGTTGATTTTCACTATATACACTACATAAATAGAAAGTACTCGACTTGCAAAATTTTACGTTCCTAACTTTTTAATTGCAGAAGTTTTGGCCAAAAATTCTTATATCTGAACAATCGGTTGTATGGGGGCTATATGTTACATTTGCCCGATCTCGTTGATTTTCACTATATACACTACATAAATAGAAATTACTCGAGTTGCAAAATTTTACGTTCCTAACTTTTTAATTGCGGAAGTTTTGGCCAAAAAACCTTATATCTGAACAATCGGTTGTATGGGGGCTATATGTTATACTGGTCCGATGTTGTCAGTTCCTATATTACAAAATGGTGGCCACATACAAAATTTCAGCCAGATATCTCAAAAATTGAGGGACTAGTTTGCGTTCAAACAGACAGACGGACAGACGGACATGGCTAAATCAACTCATCTCGTCATCCTGATCATTTCGGTATACTTATTGATGGGTCTATCTCTTCTTCTTCTCATATTTACAAACATCGGACCAAAGTTATAATACCATTTCATGTTCATGAAAGGTATAAAAATGCATTATACTGTTTTGTAGAGCTTTCAATTCCCTGCAAATACGGGGATAAAAATCGTGCATTTTTGGGTGAGAAGATAATATCTTCTATATAACTATATTCTATATGATATTCTTTTAGGTATATTTAAACTTTTAAAATTAAAAACTGCGATGAGGCACGATTTCCCATTAACATAAAAAAAAAACATATTCGGTAATTACACTGCTCTACACACATTTTGTCCTATGAACCAAAAAGATTTTTTCGGAAAGGGGACCAAAAATATCAATACATGTGTATCGGCGATTTTCATGCACAAGTCAGAATTTTTTTTTTATGTACAATACAATCAAAATTTTAAACTTTTTTGGCAGAGTTTCTAGCGAATTTCTGAGTACGCAGTTTTGCAGGCCGGGCAATTTCACCGTACTAATGTGCGGCGGCCGCCGTGGTGTAGCGGTTAAGTGTTCGGCCTTCTACACCAAGTCGTGGCGGTTCGATGCCCGACAAAAGTAACATCAAAAATTATTTAGAAAAAGAATTTTTCTAAACGGGGTCGCCCCTCGGCAGTAGTTTGGCAAACTCTCCGGGTGTATTTCTGCCATGAGAAGCTTCTCAGCAAAAAATTCATTTGCTTTGCAAGTGCCGTTCGGAGTCGGCAAAAAACTGTAGGTCCCGCCAACTTGTAGGAAAAACTCAAAAAGCAACACACCACAAGTTGGAAAGAGAAGCTCGGCTAAAAATCTCGTTAGAGGTTATGATAACCTGTTGGTATATCGCCGCCATTAGTTTTTTTTTTTTTTATGTGCAAGCTAGAAGTAGCTCAAAATTTCACCTGATTTTTAAGAATATTTTTCTTCCATACAAAATTACCTTTTTTTCTTGTATTCAAGGTATGAAACCGATTAGAATAACGTTCTGGTTACGGTTTCGGTTGTGTAATGTGATTCGGTTTCGGTTACGGTTTCGGTTTCCAAATAAAAACACGAACACAATCAATTTTACTACTAAAAAAGTCAAGTGTAGCTTCAAAATGGCTGAATTTTAATAACTTTTTTCCTGTGGCCATGATGGAATTTCTCCAATATAATAATAATATCGTTAATTCACAAAGGCCCTAATTGACACATTTTTCGAAAATGACTTTCACATATTTAAGTATGTTATATTGTAAAACACACACTCACAAATTTAAAGGGGATACTAGCTATAATATCGGAGATATTCGAAATTTACAAAGCTATATTTGCATGCGTTCAATGTAAAAAATTTTAGTTTTTTGCTTATCCTGTAAAATTTTGATTATGTCAGTTACGTTAACGATATGTAAATGTTATTAACGCTATGCATGGATGAAATTTCTGCAAAATAAATTCATAAAATTAACTCTACTTTTTTATTAGAAAATGGAAGCTAAATGAAAAACATATGTAAATCGTGAAAAAACATTCATATGGGTACTTGTTAATATCGAGTCGTATGTGTAAAAAAGACGTATGAGCCATGATTTTCGAATTCCACTTTTTTATGCAAATCGATAGTTTATTATCACACGCATCATCTCAAAGTTTTATCGCCATATAAAGTACCGTTACGAATTTAGAGCAAAAGCAATTTTGCCTTATGTGCCATGTGTTCGTTTGTTTACATTTTTAGTGAGCAAGTTGTTTAAACCGATTTGCTTTGTTCTTTATTGAGTTTTGTTTTTTTAATATGACGTCCTGGCTATCTGCTTTTATCATTTTTACAATTTTAAAGTAGTAGGTTAGATAAAACAAATAACACAGTGCTATACAAAAAAGTGAATACACTTTTAAAGTGACCTAGTAAATATTGTTCATCTGGTCGAATTATACACAAAACATCCTTCAAAAAATTTGTAACAACCCCAAGATCTGGTTTTAAATTTTCAACCATTTTCAAAATTCTTACCGGTTTAAGATAGAGAAATGTTAACACTTCAAAATATATATAGCGTTTTGTCCATTTGAAAAGAGTATGACATGTTTTTCGCACGAGTAGTGGAATTTTTTGAAAATTTTTTCCGTTTTTCGATTTGGACGTAATTTTTTTGGCACTTATTGACAATGAATGGAGTGTAATGGAGTGTGGTTGCTAAGTGACCTTGCTCAATCCCGACTCTTGCGTCCTCGTTCGTGCGCTCTGGGCAACGGGAGCTACCTAGGCTCGCGGCAGAAAGAGAGGGAGCCCCAGTGGGGCCACTCTGACATACTTGCTTTAAGGGCTCACCGAGGTCTTTTTCGCAGCGTCTGTTAACCACATGGTGCGGCTGCAAGCGGGTGTCTGTCTTGTAGCAAGCGGCTCGCTATATAAATGTGTGAATATTTGTATCAAAATCCCGGAGACGGGTTGTGCGCTGGGTTTGGGACCCGCCACGTAAAAACTTTATTCCAATGAAAAGCAAAGAAAAGCCTCGGATGAGAACCCCCTTTAATGTTGACGACCCGGCAAAACGAAATAAGGACTACGAGAAGGATATTAGGGCATGTACCTGGAATGTCCGGACCCTTTCAAGGGATGGTACCGCTGCCCGACTAGTTGATGTCCTCGTGAACGCAAAGGCTGACATCACCGCCCTGCAGGAAATGCGATGGACGGGACAAGGAAAGACGACCATCGGACCTTGTGACGTATACTACACTGCCGCCCTTAGCAAAAAGGCAGTATTTTATAAAAAATTATTATCGAGAAAACTGAAGTTGAAGTTGGGGTGTGTTCAAACTAAATAACTAGCCATTTTGCTACGTAACAGACATAAATGAATATTGAGATATTAAAAGGCTTCATGTATAATCATTTGCATCTGATTATGTGCGAAAATTGTTCCTGGGATAAAAAGAAAGATAAAAAGAAAGGAAAAGACATGACAAAAAAAGAAAGGAAAGGATTGTGCAAAAATGGTTATGTTAAATGTTTGTATGGGGAATACCCCAGGTGGGGTTTTAGGGGGTGTGCCACTGGCATGGGTGGGTCGGCCCTTCAAAGTTAGTGGGGGTCGGTCATACATTTAAACACGATTGGGGCACTCTAAATTGGCCAACTTAGGATTTTTCAAACTTTGTTCAAAGTCAAAAGTACAAAGTCGGGACATCAGAATTGGTTTCAGAGGTATCCTTCCTTCGGCAAACTATCTTATTTTGATCCCTAAAATACGATTTTCCTTGTCACTTGGTTGATTTTTAAATCGACTCTCCTAATTGAGCCGTTCAGTGCACACAGTGACTAACTCCACTTTCTTTCAGAAGCCATTCTGATTAACGTCACGCTTTATTGCTATGCTGTTCTCTTATTGTTTTTGTGCTGCATTATAGAATAGTTTAATACAAATAAAAAACCACAACAACAATAAGTTAATCGCATAGCAATAGAGCGTAGCGTTAATCAGAATGGCTTCTGAAAGAAAAGGGAGTTAGTCACTGTGTGCACTGAACGGCTCAATTGCACACAGTACTTCTGAAGGGCGCTTGAGACCAAAATATTAGATTTTGGTTTATGCTGGATATCTTGAAAACTTGAAGTCCTTTCCAAAAAAATAAAATTGGCATAATTAAGTAATAGTTGCCTCTTGATGATATATAACCAAAAAATATCATTTATTGTCAATGGCAAAAAATGACGTCAAAACCGGAAAACCGGATGAAATTTCTAAAAAAACACCATATATTTCGAAACTGTCGCCAATTATCTACCCAAAACCGTTGAGAATTTTGAAATCGGTTGAAAATTGGTTTTTTAATGCATTTTTGTTTACGAAGAAACTGAAAAAACTGGGTTTTGGCCTTAAAACCAAATTTTGGGGGTGTTACAAATCTTTTGAAGGGTTTTTCGTGTATAACTAGAGCAGATGAACAATCTCTACGGTCGCTTGAAAAGTGTATTAAATTTTTTTTTTTTAGCAAAGTGTAATTCATCAAAGAAGTTGCATTATAGGAAGGTCAAATTTCACAGATTTTCGGAACATTGTTGTTGATTTTCGGAAAAAAGTGTTAAAATCCAAAAAATGGACGGAAGCGCCCTCTGACGGACGTCAAAAGAAAAACGCAATGGATTTCTCGACCCTAAAAACCCTCAGATGCACATTAAGAATGATATTTGAATTTGAATGAATAAAATTTGTTTTGTAAAATTCATAAAACAAATTAAAATAAAATACATTTTCATAAACGATATAATATCGATACAAGTTTTGCTTAAATGCACCTCACATTCCCTTTATTTTCAACACTGAGCTGTTTAGTAACTGTATTTGCTGTTAAAGAAAGTTAAATTTCATAAATTTCTGGAACAAACGGTCGATTTTCGAAAAAAATAGATTTAACTAACTGTCCCCTGATCAAAGAACTAGAAACCAGATTGATCATGTCATGATCGACGGCAGACACAGCTCCACCGTTCTGGACGTGCGTACCCTACGTGGTCCCAATATCGACTCGGACCATCATCTTGTTGGAGGCAAGATACGCACACGCCTCTGTGCAGCGAAAAAAGTGCGCACAGTAACGGAAGGAAAGTTTGACGTCGAGAAGCTGCGCATGACACAGACAGCTGATAATTTCTCCACTCGACTCTCACACCTGTTATCAGAGGGCAATCCTCGACCTAACGATGTAACCGAGCAATGGAAGCATATCTCTCACTCATTGCGTACCGCCGCTGAGGCCACTTTAGGGTTTCAGCGAGCCCGCAAGAACAACTGGTACGATGAGGAATGCAGCACTGCCTCAGACAAAAAGGACGCTGCATACAGGGAGACGTTGCGAACGGGCGCAACCCGGTGTATGGCAACGCTATAGTGAGGCGAGGAAGGAAGAGAGGCGCCTTTTCAGAAAAAAGAAACGTGGAGCCGAAAGGCGTGAGTGTGAGGAGCTTGAGATGCTGGCTGACAGGAATGATGCCCGAAAATTCTATGAAAAGATCCGGCGGATGACGGAAGGTTTAAAGACCGGGGCAAGTTCCTGTAAGGACAATACCGGCGACCGACGTACAGAATGTACTTAAATTATGGAGGGAGCACTTCTCCTCACTGCTAAATTGCGAGGGAGACGTCGAACCCGATACCCCTATCCCTGACGATGGAAAAGTCGTCCCACCACCTGACTACGATGAAGTGAGGATAGCTATATCCTGGCTCAAAAACAACAAATCGCCTGGGAAAGACGGACTACCCGCCGAGCTGTTCAAACGCGGAGGCGAAGAGCTGGTAAGATGAGTGCATGCCTCCAGATTGGAATTTAAGTGTGCTCTGCCCAATCCACAAGAAAGGCGATCCCGCTAACCCAACCAACTACCGCGGAATCAGTCTTCTTAATATCGCATATAAGGTTCTTTCTAGCGTATTGTGTGAAAGACTGAAGCCCATCGTAGACAAACTGATTGGATCTTATCAGTGTGGCTTTAGACCTGGTATGTCTACCAACGACCAGATTTTCAGTTGCTTGTATGCCGCCATGGCTGCATTTAACTTCCCTGCAAAGCTTATACGGCTTTGCCAAATGACGTTGAGCAAACCAACAGCTCCGTTTGGTTGGATAAGGAAGCGAAAAAAGTGGGTCTTGCGGTGAACGAGGACCAGACGAAGTATCTGCTGTCATCAAAGAAAGAATCGCCTTGGCAGCCAAGTCACCGTTGATAGCTACAAGTTTGAAACGGTGAGAGACTTCGTCTATTTGGGAACCAGCATTAACACCGAAAATAATGTCAGTCTAGAAATCCAACGGAAAATCACCCTTGCCAACAAGTGTTACTTTGGACTAAGTAGGCAATTGAGAAGTAAAGTCCTCTCTCGACAAACAAAGATCACGCTCTATAAGTCTCTCATCATACCAGTCCTGATGTACGGCTCGGAATCATGGACAGTGTCAAGAGAAGATGAGATGGCACACTTTTTGAAAAAATGAAAAAATTTGATCGAAAAAACTGCTAGCTCGAAATTCATGTTAGACCTATAGTTTGTTTGGCAAAAATGCTTGAAATGATCCAAATAACCATAATCGCCATGGGCCCCGTGTGCGTGTGTTTGTGTTGTGTGTGTGTGTGTATATTTGCGTTTGTGTGCCTGCGTGAGTGTTTTTTGTTTAATATTTTTTTTTTTTTTTTTTTTTTTTTTAAATTTTATAACAAATAAACAAAATATTAAGGGGATTCATCAACTCTTATAAGTTTACGAAATGCGTAAGTTTATACATTTATCAGCTCAGTTAGATGAACGCCCTAGATAAATTTATGTGTACTTGATGTCAAACAAAAAAATTGTATTTCGAAATTCTCATTAAAAAAGTAATTTTCGACCCATTTTCAGCATATTCTTCTCTTTTTGTCCAGTGTGCATTGAAGCATTAAAAAAATTACACGTCGAAGGTCGTCATTGCATTGTATGCAACTCTTACGCACTCTTTTACACACCAAAATCGACTCGGAAGTTTATCAAATTTGTGCAAACTGCGTTCCATACAAATTTTGACAGTTCATTTACACACTTGATAAATTTATAAGTTTACACGCTTTATAAGGTGTTTAATAAAACAAAGACACAAACGTAAACATACACACACACAAAACACACACACGCACGAACGCAGATATATATATATATTAGAGCGGGTCGATTTTTTTTGCATCAGGGGCCCATGGCTATTATGGTTATTTGGATCATTTCAAGCATTTTTGCCATATATGAGCCGGTTATTTTGAAAGTGGTTTAAGTCCACTTTCTGTTGTACTGAGATATTTAGGGGTTTGCATTTGCATTGTTTCAAAAATATTGTTAGCTGGTATAAAGTTGTTTTTATGGCTTTGCGGCCATAAACATGTTAGAAAATATAATGTAATACGTTTTATAAACTTTACTAGAAGAATAAGCTGTGTTTCAGAACCTCAAATGGACTTAAACCATTTTCAAAATTAATAAAATCACTTATTTGTTTATGAAAAGGAATATAAGTCCACTTCGTGTTCTTTGCTCAAATGATTTTAAGTCAATTATTTCACTTAAAATTAGTCCACTACCTTTATATAAGTAAAATAAAATTATTACATGGGTTTGACAAGCAAACAAAATACTTTAGTTTCACAATAACATTAGTCAAATTACCCAAAGGAATTGAAAGGTAACGCCTTTTCCAAATCGAAAGAAAACGCGAAATTTACATTTGGATTATTTCGGGCCAAATCTTGATCTTCTTTTAATGATTTTCTGGCCAATTCAGCACATCTTAAATGAATATTATGCTCTTCCGTGAGGTTTTCAGTGGACTTAAACCACTTTCAAATAAATTTTTTTGCGTTTCGCTAACTAGCCAATTTTCAAGTGCCCCAAATCATAGTGATTTTGATAATACTAGACTTAAATTGTTTATAAAAGAAAAGATTATGTACGGCTGTGACTATTGTCATCGTCAACTCAATTTTTTTAAAAAGTGGACTTAAACCACTTTCAAAATAACCGGCTCATATATAGGTCTAACATGAATTTCGAGCTAGTAGTTTTTTCGATCAAATTTTTTCTTTTCTTCAAAAAGTGATTCCCTTGCTAAAAAGCTGTGTTGATAACTAACTTTTATCATTCCTATGTGCTCTGGGGGTTTTTGGGGTCGAGGAAGCCATTTCCGGTATAAATTGAAAATAACCCAAAATTACACAATAATGGCCGGATATAACCCGCCAGGTTATATATATACATAGGTGTGTTGTGTATATGCATATACACATGCTGAGGCCTTTTGCAAGTGGTTTTGCACTTTGTACGCCGATGCATACTGATAAAAATGGCATTTTACACGATTATGGCATTTTTCCACTAACTCTATTTTAAACTGTCCATTTTCGAACAATAATTCAACATGAAGTTTCAATAGGAATTATTATCCCGGTCCATAGCTCACAAAAATCTTACTTGTTAAAATATGTTTTAAATCGTTTGTAGTTTTTTTTGCTCCAAAGGTTTCGGAGTTATCGCAAACGCATGTCAAAAAAGGCAGAATTCAGCAATTTGAAAGCACTAGAGGTACTTTTCCTACAACTACAAACGACAAAATTGAAGTGAAATTAAAAAAAAAAAAAATTAAATAAAGTAAAATAAAAAATAGAAAAATGATTGAAAGTAAAGAAATAAATTTGTAGAAAATAAATAAAAATAAAGCAAAATGAAATAAATAAAAGTATTAAAAAAAAAGAATGTGAATGGAAGGGAATGGATAACAGGAAAATAAAGGAAAGTTAAGGTAAGGAAAGGAAAAGAGAGAAAAATCAAAGAAAAGTAAAGGTAGGGAAAGGAAGGCAATGAAAAAGTACTGAAAGTAGAGGAATGCAAAATGGAGTAAAATAGAGAAAGATAGAAAAGAAAAAGAAAGGAAATAAAAGGTAGGGAAGAGGAAGGTATGGAAAAGAAATAAAGATAAAAAGAAAGAAAAATAAAGGAGAGGAAGGGAATGGAAAGGGAAAAAAATAATTAAAGGAAATGAATGGAAAAGAAATAAAACAAAAGGAGTTACGAAAAGGAGAAGAAAGAAAGTAAGAAAACGCAAGGAAAGGAAATGACCGGAAATGAAAGGAAAAGAAAGCTAAGAAAAAAGGAGTGTAATGGAAAATAAAGGTAAGAAAAAAAAGAAAATAAATAAAATGAAGGCAAACGATACAAAAGTAAAGCAAAGGATATGAAACGAAACGAAAGCAAAGGCAAGAAAAAAAATAAAAAGGATAAAAAGATAGGAAAAGACATGACAAAAAAAGAAAGGAAAGGATTGTGCCAAAAATGGTTATGTTAAATGTTTGTATGGGGAATACCCCAGGTGGGGTTTTAGGGGGTGTGCCACTGGCATGGGTGGGTCGGCCCTTCAAAGTTAGTGGGGGTCGGTCATACATTTAAACACGATTGGGGCACTCTAAATGGGCCAACTTAGGATTTTTCAAACTTTGCTCAAAGTCAAAAGTACAAAGTCGGGACATCAGAATTGGTTTCAGAGGTATGCTTCCTTCGGCAAACTATCTTATTTTGATCCCTAAAATACGATTTTCCTTGTCACTTGGTTGATTTTTAAATCGACTCTCCTAATTGAGCCGTTCAGTGCACACAGTGACTAACTCCGCTTTCTTTCAGAAGCCATTCTGATTAACGTCACGCTTTATTGCTATGCTGTTCTCTTATTATTTTTGTGCTGCATTATAGAATAGTTTAATACAAATAAAAAACCACAACAACAATAATTTAATCGCATAGCAATAGAGCGTAGCGTTAATCAGAATGGCTTATGAAAGAAAAGGGAGTTAGTCACTGTGTGCACTGAACGGCTCAATTGCACACAGTACTTCTGAAGGGCGCTTGAGACCAAAATATTAGATTTTGGTTTATGCTGGATATCTTGAAAACTTGAAGTCCTTTCCAAAAAAATAAAATTGGCATAATTAAGTAATAGTTGCCTCTTGATGATATATAACCAAAAAATATCATTTATTGTCAATGGCAAAAAATGACGTCAAAACCGGAAAACCGGATGATATTTCTAAAAAAAACACTATATATTTCGAAACTGTCACCAATTATCTACCCAAAACCGTTGAGAATTTTGAAATCGGTTGAAAATTGGTTTTTTAATGCATTTTTGTTTACGAAGAAACTGAAAAAACTGGTTTTTGGCCTTAAAACCAAATTTTGGGGGTGTTACAAATCTTTTGAAGGGTTTTTCGTGTATAACTAGAGCAGATGAACAATCTCTACGGTCGCTTGAAAAGTGTATTAAATTTTTTTTTTTAGCAAAGTGTAATTCATCAAGAACGCAGAATCAGGGTGTTAGTCTACTTAAAAAAAGAAGTTGCATTATAGGAAGGTCAAATTTCATAGATTTTCGGAACGTTGTTGTTGATTTTCGGAAAAAAGTGTTAAAATCCAAAAAATGGACGGAAGCGCCCTCTGACGGACGTCAAAAGCAATGGATTTCTCGACCCTAAAAACCCTCAGATGCACATTAAGAATGATATTTGAATTTGAATGAATAAAATTTGTTTTGTAAAATTCATAAAACAAATTAAAATAAAATAAATTTTCATAAACGATATAATATCGATACAAGTTTTGCTTAAATGCACCTCACATTCCCTTAATTTTCAACACTGAGCTGTTTAGTAACTGTATTTGCTGTTAAAGAAAGTTAAATTTCATAAATTTCTGAAACAAACGGTCGATTTTCGAAAAAAAATAGATTTAACAAACTGTCCCCTGATCAAAGAACTAGAAACAGAGACACAGCTCCACCGTTCTGGACGTGCGTACCCTACGTGGTCCCAATATCGACTCGGACCATCATCTTGTTGGAGGCAAGATACGCACACGCCTCTGTGCAGCGAAAAAAGTGCGCACAGTAACGGAAGGAAAGTTTAACGTCGAGAAGCTGCGCATGACACAGACAGCTGATAATTTCTCCACTCGACTCTCACACCTGTTATCAGAGGGCAATCCTCGACCTAACGATGTAACCGAGCAATGGAAGCATATCTCTCACTCATTGCGTACCGCCGCTGAGGCCACTATAGGCTTTCAGCGAGCCCGCAAGAACAACTGGTACGATGAGGAATGCAGCACTGCCTCGGACAAAAAGGACGCTGCATACGGGGAGACGTTGCGAACGGGCGCAACCCGCAGTGTATGGCAACGCTATAGTGAGGCGAGGAAGGAAGAGAGGCGCCTTTTCAGAAAAAAGAAGCGTGGAGCCGAAAGGCGTGAGTGTGAGGAGCTTGAGATGCTGGCTGACAGGAATGATGCCCGAAAATTCTATGAAAAGATCCGGCGGATGACGGAAGGTTTAAAGACCGGGGCAAGTTCCTGTAAGGACAATAACGGCGACCTGGTAATCGACGTACAGAATGAACTTAAATTATGGAGGGAGCACTTCTCCTCACTGCTAAATTGCGAGGGAGACGTCGAACCCGATACCCCTATCCCTGACGATGGAAAAGTCGTCCCACCACCTGACTATGATGAAGTGAGGATAGCTATATCCTGGCTCAAAAACAACAAATCGCCTGGGAAAGACGGACTACCCGCCGAGCTGTTCAAACGCGGAGGCGAAGAGCTGGTAAGATGAGTGCATGCCTCCAGATAGGAATTTAAGTGTGCTCTGCCCAATCCACAAGAAAGGCGATCCCGCTAACCCCACCAACTACCGCGGAATCAGTCTTCTTAATATCGCATATAAGGTTCTTTCTAGCGTATTGTGTGAAAGACTGCAGCCCATCGTAGACAAACTGATTGGATCTTATCAGTGTGGCTTTAGACCTGGTAAGTCTACCATCGACCAGATTTTCACGATACGCCAAATCCTGGAAAAGACCCATGATAAAAGAATCGACACTCACCATCTCTTTGTCGATTTTAAAGCCGCTTTTGACAGCGCAAGAAGGAGTTGCTTGTATGCCGCCATGTCTGAATTTAACTTCCCTGCAAAGTTTATACGGCTTTGCCAAATGACGTTGAGCAAAACCAACAGCTCCGTTGGGTTGGATAAGGAAGCGAAAAAAGTGGGTCTTGCGGTGAACGAGGACAAGACGAAGTATCTGCTGTCATCAAAGAAAGAATCGCCTTGGCAGCCAAGTCACCGTTGATAGCTACAAGTTTGAAACGGTGAGACTTCGTCTATTTGGGAACCAGCATTAACACCGAAAATAATATCAGTCTAGAAATCCAACGGAGAATCACCCTTGCCAACAAGTGTTACTTTGGACTAAGTAGGCAATTGAGAAGTCTCTCATCATACCAGTCCTGATTTACGGCTCGGAATCATGGACATTGTCAAGAGAAGATGAGATGGCACACTTTTTGAAAAAAAGAAAAAATTTGATCGAAAAAACTTCTAGCTCGAAATTCATATTAGACCTATAGTTTGTTTGGCAAAAATGCTTGAAATGATCCAAATAACCATAATCGCCATGGGCCCCTGATGCAAAAAAAAATCGACCCGCTCCAATATATCGCTCATTTTCTGCAACATCGTCATAACTCAAAAAACCCAAATTTTGAGTTAACATCACTAATATATCGGAAATAATATGTTTGATCAACTGACAAAGTGTTATATCCGAGGTTTTAACATTTCACGCAGCATCGCGATAGAACTAATTACTTATCCCATATAAATATACGGCAATTCAAAAACTAAAAATGCGTTTTCTGTAATATCACATTTTTTGAGTTATGACGATGTTGCAGCAAATGAGCGATATATATATATATGCTTGCGTGTGTTTGTGTTGTGTGTGTGTGTATATTTACGTTTGTGTGCCTGTGTGAGTGTTTTTTGTTTTCTTGTTTTTATGTTTTTTTTGTTTAATAATTTGTTTATTTATTTTTTTATACCCAGCTGTACTTGTACACAGGGTATTATAACTTTGTTAGGATAACGGTTGGTTGTACAGGTATAAAGGAATCGAGATAGATATAGACTTCCATATATTAATATGATCAGGATCGAAAAAAAATTTGATTGAGCCATGTCCGTCCGTCTGTCCGTCCGTCCGTCCGTCCGTCCGTCTGTCCGTTAACACGATAACTTGAGCAAATAATGAGATATCTTCACCAAATTTGGCATGCGTACTTATTTGGGTTCAGAATAGATTGCTATTGAAAATGGGTAAAATCGGACCATAACCAGGCCCCTTTTTCGATATCGAAAATTTCGAAAAACGTATAAAATGGGTTAATTCAATATTAGAAGCAGCTACAATGATAAAATTTGCAATATGTATTGATTTAGATGTTCTAAGGCAGATTTTATAAAAATTTTAAAAAAGGGGGCGTGGTACCGCCCACGTATATTTGAAGAAATTTGAAAATTTTGACTCTTAATAACTTCAGAACAGTTTATGCTAGTATAACGAAATTTCGTAGAGGACATACTATTGTTGTGGTAAATTCAGCTATAGAAAATAAACGAAATCGCTTCGCGACCACGCCTACTTTTTCATAAAAGTTATATTGAAAGGAGGTGGAAATATTGAAAAGTCCATATCTAATTAACTGATTTCGCTATAATAATATAATTTGGTACATACATCAACTTTCATATTCTTTACATAATTTTTTCAAAATTTTGGAAAGTGGGCGTGGCACCGCCCACTTATGAGTCAAGCAATTTTTAAATTCGACTGCTAACCACTTCAGAACGGTGTGAGATAGATTTACGAAACTAGGTACCAGGCATGTTATGTTTATATAGAGTACTACCACAGAAAATAAGAAAAATCGGTGAACGATCACGCCCACTTTATGTGCACAGCTGGGTATGTAATGTTCGGTTTCACCCGAACTTAGACTTCCTTACTTGTTTTTTTTTTTTAATTTTATAACAAATAAACAAAATATTAAGGGGATTCATCAACTCTTATAAGTTTACGAAATGCGTAAGTTTATACATTTATCAGCTCAGTTAAATGAACGCCCTAGACAAATTTATGTGTACTTGAATCAAACAAAAAAATTGTATTTCGAAATTCTCATTAAAAAAGTAATTTTCGACCCATTTTCAGCATATTCTTCTCTTTTTGTCCAGTGTGCATTGAATGTTTCGGAGTTATCGCTAACGCATGTCAAAAAAGGCAGAATTCAGCAATTTGAAAGCACTACACTGAACCAAAAAAGTTCATGTATCCAATGAAAAAGTACATAGATTTTAAGAATTGTTCGTTAAAACCTCGCCAAAGAACTTTTTCGTAGAAATTTACGAACATTTCCTAGCATATAAGCACTTTTTCGTAAAATATGTAAACAAATCCACAGAAAGCATGTATTCATTCATAAATTGTAAGAAAATTTTCTTGGATTCTATGAATTTTTTCTTATATTTTAAGAAAAACCAGCGCGAACTTCTATGAAACTTTGTTCGTAAAAACATGTACGTATTTGGTTCAGTGTAGAGGTACTTTTCCTACAACTACAAACGACAAAATTGATTGTAGTGAAATTTAAAAAAAAAAATTAAATTAAGTAAAATAAAAAATAGAAAAATGATTGGAAGTAAAGAAATAAATTTGTAGGAAATAAATAAAAATAAAGCAAAATGAAATAAATAAAAGTATTAAAAAAAAAGAATGTGAATGGAAGGGAATGGATAAAAGGAAAATAAAGGAAAGTTAAGGTAAGGAAAGGAAAAGAGAGAAAAATCAAAGAAAAGTAAAGGTAGGGAAAGGAAGGCAATGGAAAAGGAAGGAAAAGTACTGAAAGTAGAGGAATGAAAAATGGAGTAAAATAGAGAAAGATAGAAAAGAAAAAGAAAGGAAATAAAAGGTAGGGAAGAGGAAGGTATGGAAAAGAAATAAAGATAAAAAGAAAGAAAAATAAAGGAGAGGAAGGCAACGGAGTTACGAAAAGGAGAAGAAAGAAAGTAAGAAAACGCAAGGAAGGAAATGACCGGAAATGAAAGGAAAAGAAAGCTAAGAAAAAAGGAGTGTAATGGAAAATAAAGGTAAGAAAAAAAAGAAAAGAAATTAAAAGAAAATAAATAAAATGATACAAAAGTAAAGCAAAGTATATGAAACGAAACGAAAGCAAAGGCAAGAAAAAAAAAGGATAAAAAGAAAGGAAAAGACATGACAAAAAAAGAAAGGAAAGGATTGTGCCAAAAATGGTTATGTTAAATGTTTGTATGGGGAATACCCCAGGTGGGGTTTTAGGGGGTGTGCCACTGGCATGGGTGGGTCGGCCCTTCAAAGTTAGTGGGGGTCGGTCATACATTTAAACACGATTGGGGCACTCTAAATTGGCCAACTTAGGATTTTTCAAACTTTGTTCAAAGTCAAAAGTACAAAGTCGGGACATCAGAATTGGTTTCAGAGGTATGCTTCCTTCGGCAAACTATCTTATTTTGATCCCTAAAATACGATTTTCCTTGTCACTTGGTTGATTTTTAAATCGACTCTCCTAATTGAGCCGTTCAGTGCACACAGTGACTAACTCCAAAAAATATCATTTATTGTCAATGGAAAAAAAATGACGTCAAAACCGAAAACCGGATGAAATTTCTAAAAAAACACTATATATTTCGAAACTGTCGCCAATTATCTACCCAAAACCGTTGAGAATTTTGAAATCGGTTGAAAATTGGTTTTTTAATGCATTTTTGTTTACGAAGAAACTGAAAAAACTGGGTTTTGGCCTTAAAACCAAATTTTGGGGCTGTTACAAATCTTTTGAAGGGTTTTTCGTGTATAACTAGAGCAGATGAACAATCTCTACGGTCGCTTGAAAAGTGTATTAAATTTTTTTTTTTAGCAAAGTGTAATTCATCAAGAGCGCAGAATCAGGGTGTTAGTCTACTTAAAAAAGAAGTTGCATTATAGGAAGGTCAAATTTCACAGATTTTCGGAACATTGTTGTTGATTTTCGGAAAAAAGTGTTAAAATCCAAAAAATGGACGGAAGCGCCCTCTGACGGACGTCAAAAGAAAAAAGCAATGGATTTCTCGACCCTAAAAACCCTCAGAAGCACATTAAGAATGATATTTGAATTAGAATGAATAAAATTTGTTTTGTAAAATTCATAAAACAAATTAAAATAAAATAAATTTTCATAAACGATATAATATCGATACAAGTTTTGCTTAAATGCACCTCACATTCCCTTAATTTTCAACACTGAGCTGTTTAGTAACTGTATTTGCTGTTAAAGAAAGTTAAATTTCATAAATTTCTGGAACAAACGGTCGATTTTCGAAAAAAATAGATTTAACTAACTGTCCCCTGATCAAAGAACTAGAAACAGAGACACAGCTCCACCGTTCTGGACGTGCGTACCCTACGTGGTCCCAATATCGACTCGGACCATCATCTTGTTGGAGGCAAGATACGCACACGCCTCTGTGCAGCGAAAAAAGTGCGCACAGTAACGGAAGGAAAGTTTGACGTCGAGAAGCTGCGCATGACACAGACAGCTGATAATTTCTCCACTCGACTCTCACACCTGTTATCAGAGGGCAATCCTCGACCTAACGATGTAACCGAGCAATGGAAGCATATCTCTCACTCATTGCGTACCGCCGCTGAGGCCACTATAGGGTTTCAGCGAGCCCGCAAGAACAACTGGAACTATGAGGAATGCAAAACTGCCTCGAAAAAAAGGACGCTGCCTACAAGGAGACGTTGCGAACGGGCGCAACCCGCTGTATGGCAACGCTATAGTGAGGCGAGGAAGGAAGAGAGGCGCCTTTTCAGAAAAAGAAACGTGGAGCCGAAAGGCGTGAGTGTGAGGAGCTTGAGATGCTGGCTGACAGGAATGATGCCCGAAAATTCTATGAAAAGATCCGGCGGATGACGGAAGGTTTAAAGACCGGGGCAAGTTCCTGTAAGGACAATAACGGCGACCTGGTAACCGACGTACAGAATGTACTTAAATTATGGAGGGAGCACTTCTACTCACTGCTAAATTGCGAGGGAGACGTCGAACCCGATACCCCTATCCCTGACGATGGAAAATCGTCCAACCAACTGACAATGATGAAGTGAGGATAGCTATATCCTGGCTCAAAAACAACAAATCGCCTGGGAAAGACGGACTACCCGCCGAGCTGTTCAAACCCGGAGGCGAAGAGCTGGTAAGATGAGTGCATGCCTCCAGATTGGAATTTAAGTGTGCTCTGCCCAATCCACAAGAAAGGCGATCCCGCTAACCCCACCAACTACCGCGGAATCAGTATTCTTAATATCGCATATAAGGTTCTTTCTAGCGTATTGTGTGAAAGACTGAAGCCCATCGTAGACAAACTGATTGGATCTTATCAGTGTGGCTTTAGACCTGGTAAGTCTACCATCGACCAGATTTTCACGATACGCCAAATCCTGGAAAAGACCCATGATAAAAGAATCGACACTCACCATCTCTTTGTCGCTTTTGACAGCGCAAGAAGGAGTTGCTTGTATGCCGCCATGTCTGAATTTGACTTCCCTGCAAAGCTTATACGGCTTTGCCAAATAACGTTGAGCAAAACCAACAGCTCCGTTGGGTTGGATAAGGAAGCGAAAAAAGTGGGTCTTGCGGTGAACGAGGACAAGACGGAAGTATCTATATATATATATATATATATATATATGCGTGCGTGTGTTTGTGTTGTGTGTGTGTATGTTTGCGTTTGTGTGCCTGCGTGAGTGTTTTTTGTTTAATATTTTGTTTATTTGTTTTTTTTTTTTTAATTTTATAACAAATAAACAAAATATTAAGGGGATTCATCAACTCTTATAAGTTTACGAAATGCGTAAGTTTATACATTTATCAGCTCAGTTAGATGAACGCCCTAGACAAATTTATGTGTACTTGATGTCAAACAAAAAAATTGTATTTCGAAATTCTCATTAAAAAAGTAATTTTCGACCCATTTTCAGCATATTCTTCTCTTTTTGTCCAGTGTGCTTTGAATGTTTCGGAGTTATCGCTAACGCATGTCAAAAGAGGCAGAATTCAGCAATTTGAAAGCACTACACTGAACCAAAAAAGTTCATATCCAATGAAAAAGTACATAGATTTTAAGAATTGTTCGTTAAAACCTCTCCAAAGAACTTTTTCGTAGAAATTTACGAACATTTCCTAGAATATAAGCACTTTTTCGTAAAATATGTAAACAAATCCATAGAAAGCATGTATTCATTCACAAATTGTAAGAAAATTTTCTTGGATTCTATGAATTTTTTCTTATATTTTAAGAAAAACCAGCGCGAACTTCTATGAAACTTTGTTCGTAAAAACATGTACGTTTTTGGTTCAGTGTAGAGGTACTTTTCCTACAACTACAAACGACAAAATTGATTGTAGTGAAATTAAAAAAAAAATAAAATAAAGTAAAATAAAAAATAGAAAAATGATTGGAAGTAAAGAAATGAATTTGTAGGAAATAAATAAAAATAAAGCAAAATGAAATAAATAAAAGTATTAAAAAAAAAGAATGTGAATGGAAGGGAATGGATAAAAGGAAAATAAAGGAAAGTTAAGGTACGGAAAGGAAAAGAGAGAAAAATCAAAGAAAAGTAAAGGTAGGGAAAGGAAGGCAATGGAAAAGGAAGGAAAAGTACTGAAAGTAGAGGAATGAAAAATGGAGTAAAATAGAGAAAGATAGAAAAGAAAAAGAAAGGAAATAAAAGGTAGGGAAGAGGAAGGTATGGAAAAGAAAGAAAAATAAAGGAGAGGAAGGTAATGGAAAGGGAAAAAAATAATTAAAGGAAATGAATGGAAAAGAAATAAAACTAAAGCAGTTAGGAAAAGGAGAAGAAAGAAAGTAAGAAAACGCAAGGAAAGGAAATGACCGGAAATAAAAGGAAAAGAAAGCTAAGAAAAAAGGAGCGTAATGGAAAATAAAGATAAGAAAAAAAAGAAAAGAAATTAAAAGAAAATAAATAAAATGAAGGCAAACGATACTAAAGTAAAGCAAAGGATATGAAACGAAACGAAAGCAAAGGCAAGAAAAAAAATAAAAAGGATATAAAGAAAGGAAAAGACATGACAAAAAAAGAAAGGAAAGGATTGTGCCAAAAACGGTTATGTTAAATGTTTGTATGGGGAATACCCCAGGTGGGGTTTTAGGGGGTGTGCCACTGGCATGGGTGGGTCGGCCCTTCAAAGTTAGTGGGGGTCGGTCATACATTTAAACACGATTGGGGCACTCTAAATGGGCCAACTTAGGATTTTTCAAACTTTGCTCAAAGTCAAAAGTACAAAGTCGGGACATCAGAATTGGTTTCAGAGGTATGCTTCCTTCGGCAAACTATCTTATTTTGATCCCTAAAATACGATTTTCCTTGTTACTTGGTTGATTTTTAAATCGACTCTCCTAATTGAGCCGTTCAGTGCACACAGTGACTAACTCCGCTTTCTTTCAGAAGCCATTCTGATTAACGTCACGCTTTATTGCTATGCTGTTCTCTTATTATTTTTGTGCTGCATTATAGAATAGTTTAATACGAATAAAAAACCACAACAACAATAAGTTAATCGCATAGAAATAGAGCGTAGCGTTAATCAGAATGGCTTCTGAAAGAAAAGGGAGTTAGTCACTGTGTGCACTGAACGGCTCAATTGCACACAGTACTTCTGAACAACAATAAGTTAATCGCATAGCAATAGAGCGTAGCGTTAATCAGAATGGCTTCTGAAAGAAAAGGGAGTTAGTCACTGTGTGCACTGAACGGCTCAATTGCACACAGTACTTCTGAAGGGCGCTTGAGACCAAAATATTAGATTTTGGTTTATGCTGGATATCTTGAAAACTTGAAGTCCTTTCCAAAAAAATAAAATTGGCATAATTAAGTAATAGTTACCTCTTGATGATATATAACCAAAAAATATCATTTATTGTCAATGGCAAAAAATGACGTCAAAACCGGAAAACCGGATGAAATTTCTAAAAAAACACTATATATTTCGAAACTGTCACCAATTATCTACCCAAAACCGTTGAGAATTTTGAAATCGGTTGAAAATTGGTTTTTTAATGCATTTTTGTTTACGAAGAAACTGAAAAAACTGGTTTTCTTTTGAAGGGTTTTTCGTGTATAACTAGAGCAGATGAACAATCTCTACGGTCGCTTGAAAAGTGTATTAAATTTTTTTTTTAAGCAAAAATCAGGGTGTTAGTCTACTTAAAAAAAGAAGTTGCATTATAGGAAGGTCATATTTCATAGATTTTCGGAACATTGTTGTTGATTTTCGGAAAAAAGTGTTAAAATCCAAAAAATGGACGGAAGCGCCCTCTGACGGACGTCAAAAGAAAAAAGCAATGGATTTCTCGACCCTAAAAACCCTCAGATGCACATTAAGAATGATATTTGAATTTGAATGAATAAAATTTGTTTTGTAAAATTCATAAAACAAATTAAAATAAAATAAATTTTCATAAACGATATAATATCGATACAAGTTTTGCTTAAATGCACCTCACATTCCCTTAATTTTCAACACTGAGCTGTTTAGTAACTGTATTTGCTGTTAAAGAAAGTTAAATTTCATAAATTTCTGGAACAAACGGTCGATTTTCGAAAAAAATAGATTTAACTAACTGTCCCCTGATCAAAGAACTAAAAACCAGATTGATCATGTCATGATCGACGGCAGACACAGCTCCACCGTTCTGGACGTGCGTACCCTACGTGGTCCCAATATCGACTCGGACCATCATCTTGTTGGAGGCAAGATACGCACACGCCTCTGTGCAGCGAAAAAAGTGCGCACAGTAACGGAAGGAAAGTTTAACGTCGAGAAGCTGCGCATGACACAGACAGCTGATAATTTCTCCACTCGACTCTCACACCTGTTATCAGAGGGCAATCCTCGACCTAACGATGTAACCGAGCAATGGAAGCATATCTCTCACTCATTGCGTACCGCCGCTGAGGCCACTATAGGGTTTCAGCGAGCCCGCAAGAACAACTGGTACGATGAGGAATGCAGCACTGCCTCGGACAAAAAGGACGCTGCATACGGGGAGACGTTGCGAACGGGCGCAACCCGCAGTGTATGGCAACGCTATAGTGAGGCGAGGAAGGAATAGAGGCGCCTTTTCAGAAAAAAGAAACGTGGAGCCGAAAGGCGTGAGTGTGAGGAGCTTGAGATGCTGGCTGACAGGAATGATGCCCGAAAATTCTTTGAAAAGATCCGGCGGATGACGGAAGGTTTAAAGACCGGGGCAAGTTCCTGTAAGGACAATAACGGCGACCTGGTAACCGACGTACAGAATGAACTTAAATTATGGAGGGTGCACTTCTCCTCACTGCTAAATTGCGAGGGATACGTCAAACCCGATACCCCTATCCCTGACGATGGAAAAGTCGTCCCACCACCTGACTATGATGAAGTGAGGATAGCTATATCCTGGCTCAAAAACAACAAATCGCCTGGGAAAGACGGACTACCCGCCGAGCTGTTCAAACGCGGAGGCGAAGAGCTGGTAAGATGAGTGCATGCCTCCAGATAGGAATTTAAGTGTGCTCTGCCCAATCCACAAGAAAGGCGATCCCGCTAACCCCACCAACTACCGCGGAATCAGTCTTCTTAATATCGCATATAAGGTTCTTTCTAGCGTATTGTGTGAAAGACTGCAGCCCATCGTAGACAAACTGATTGGATCTTATCAGTGTGGCTTTAGACCTGGTAAGTCTACCATCGACAAGATTTTCACGATACGCCAAATCCTGGAAAAGACCCATGATAAAAGAATCGACACTCACCATCTCTTTGTCGATTTTAAAGCCGCTTTTGACAGCGCAAGAAGGAGTTGCTTGTATGCCGCCATGTCTGAATTTAACTTCCCTGCAAAGTTTATACGGCTTTGCCAAATGACGTTGAGCAAAACCAACAGCTCCGTTGGGTTGGATAAGGAAGCGAAAAAAGTGGGTCTTGCGGTGAACGAGGACAAGACGAAGTATCTGCTGTCATCAAAGAAAGAATCGCCTTGGCAGCCAAGTCACCGTTGATAGCTACAAGTTTGAAACGGTGAGACTTCGTCTATTTGGGAACCAGCATTAACACCGAAAATAATATCAGTCTAGAAATCCAACGGAGAATCACCCTTGCCAACAAGTGTTACTTTGGACTAAGTAGGCAATTGAGAAGTCTCTCATCATACCAGTCCTGATTTACGGCTCGGAATCATGGACATTGTCAAGAGAAGATGAGATGGCACACTTTTTGAAAAAAAGAAAAAATTTGATCGAAAAAACTTCTAGCTCGAAATTCATATTAGACCTATAGTTTGTTTGGCAAAAATGCTTGAAATGATCCAAATAACCATAATCGCCATGGGCCCCTGATGCAAAAAAAAATCGACCCGCTCCAATATATCGCTCATTTGCTGCAACATCGTCATAACTCAAAAAACCCAAATTTTGAGTTAACATCACTAATATATCGGAAATAATATGTTTGATCAACTGACAAAGTGTTATATCCGAGGTTTTAACATTTCACGCAGCATCGAGATAGAACTAATTACTTATCCCATATAAATATACGGCAATTCAAAAACTAAAAATGCGTTTTCTGTAATATCACATTTTTTGAGTTATGACGATGTTGCAGCAAATGAGCGATATATATATATATGCTTGCGTGTGTTTGTGTTGTGTGTGTGTGTATATTTACGTTTGTGTGCCTGGGTGAGTGTTTTTTGTTTTCTTGTTTTTATGTTTTTTTTGTTTAATATTTTTTTTTTTTTTTTTTAAATTTTATAACAAATAAACAAAATATTAAGGGGATTCATCAACTCTTATAAGTTTACGAAATGCGTAAGTTTATACATTTATCAGCTCAGTTAAATGAACGCCCTAGACAAATTTAAGTGTACTTGATGTCAAACAAAAAAATTGTATTTCGAAATTCTCATTAAAAAAGTAATTTTCGACCCATTTTCAGCATATTCTTCTCTTTTTGTCCAGTGTGCATTGAATGTTTCGGAGTTATCGCTAACGCATGTCCAATGAAAAAGTACATAGATTTTAAGAATTGTTCGTTAAAACCTCTCCAAAGAACTTTTTCGTAGAAATTTACGAACATTTCCTAGAATATAAGCACTTTTTCGTAAAATATGTAAACAAATCCACAGAAAGCATGTATTCATTCATAAATTGTAAGAAAATTTTCTTGGATTCTATGAATTTTTTCTTATATTTTAAGAAAAACCAGTGCGAACTTCTATGAAACTTTGTTCGTAAAAACATGTACGTTTTTGGTTCAGTGTAGAGGTGCTTTTCCTACAACTACAAACGACAAAATTGATTGTAGTGAAATTTAAAAATAAAATAAAATAAAATAAAGTAAAATAAAAAATAGAAAAATTATTGGAAGTAAAGAAATAAATTTGTAGGAAATAAATAAAAATAAAGCAAAATGAAATAAATAAAAGTATTAAAAAAAAAGAATGTGAATGGAAGGGAATGGATAAAAGGAAAATAAAGGAAAGTTAAGGTAAGGAAAGGAAAAGAGAGAAAAATCAAAGAAAAGTAAAGGTAGGGAAAGGAAGGCAATGGAAAAGGAAGGAAAAGTACTGAAAGTAGAGGAATGAAAAATGGAGTAAAATAGAGAAAGATAGAAAAGAAAAAGAAAGGAAATAAAAGGTAGGGAAGAGGAAGGTATGGAAAAGAAATAAAGATAAAAAGAAAGAAAAATAAAGGAGAGGAAGGCAATGGAAAGGGAAAAAAATAATTAAAGGAAATGAATGGAAAAGAAATAAAACTAAAGGAGTTACGAAAAGGAGAAGAAAGAAAGTAAGAAAACGCAAGGAAAGGAAATGACCGGAAATGAAAGGAAAAGAAAGCTAAGAAAAAAGGAGTGTAATGGAAAATAAAGGTAAGAAAAAAAAAGAAAAGAAATTAAAAGAAAATAAATAAAATGAAGGCAAACGATACAAAAGTAAAGCAAAGGATATGAAACGAAACGAAAGCAAAGGCAAGAAAAAAATGAAAAGGATAAAAAGAAAGGAAAAGACATGACAAAAAAAGAAAGGAAAGGATTGTGCCAAAAATGGTTATGTTAAATGTTTGTATGGGGAATACCCCAGGTGGGGTTTTAGGGGGTGTGCCAGTGGCATGGGTGGGTCGGCCCTTCAAAGTTAGTGGGGGTCGGTCATACATTTAAACACGATTGGGGCACTCTAAATTGGCCAACTTGGGATTTTTCAAACTTTGCTCAAAGTCAAAAGTACAAAGTCGGGACATCAGAATTGGTTTCAGCGGTATGCTTCCTTTTCCTTGTCACATGGTTGATTTTTAAATCGACTCTCCTAATTGAGCCGTTCAGTGCACACAGTGACTAACTCCACTTTCTTTCAGAAGCCATTCTGATTAACGTCACGCTTTATTGCTATGCTGTTCTCTTATTGTTTTTGTGCTGCATTATAGAATAGTTTAATACAAATAAAAACCACAACAACAATAAGTTAATCGCATAGCAATAGAGCGTAGCGTTAATCAGAATGGCATCTGAAAGAAAAGGGAGTTAGTCACTGTGTGCACTGAACGGCTCAATTGCACACAGTACTTCTGAAGGGCGCTTGAGACCAAAATATTAGACTTTGGTTTATGCTGGATATCTTGAAAACTTGAAGTCCTTTCCAAAAAAATAAAATTGGCATAATTAAGTAATATAACCAAAAAATATCATTTATTGTCAATGGAAAAAAATGACGTCAAAACCGGAAAACCGGATGAAATTTCTAAAAAAACACTATATATTTCGAAACTGTCGCCAATTATCTACCCAAAACCGTTGAGAATTTTGAAATCGGTTGAAAATTGGTTTTTTAATGCATTTTTGTTTACGAAGAAACTGAAAAAACTGGGTTTTGGCCTTAAAACCAAATTTTGGGGGTGTTACAAATCTTTTGAAGGGTTTTTCGTGTATAACTAGAGCAGATGAACAATCTCTACGGTCGCTTGAAAAGTGTATTAAATTTTTTTTTTTTAGCAAAGTGTAATTCATCAAAGAAGTTGCATTATAGGAAGGTCAAATTTCACAGATTTTCGGAACATTGTTGTTGATTTTCGGAAAAAAGTGTTAAAATCCAAAAAATGGACGGAAGCGCCCTCTGACGGACGTCAAAAGAAAAACGCAATGGATTTCTCGACCCTAAAAACCCTCAGATGCACATTAAGAATGATATTTGAATTTGAATGAATAAAATTTGTTTTGTAAAATTCATAAAACAAATTAAAATAAAATACATTTTCATAAACGATATAATATCGATACAAGTTTTGCTTAAATGCACCTCACATTCCCTTTATTTTCAACACTGAGCTGTTTAGTAACTGTATTTGCTGTTAAAGAAAGTTAAATTTCATAAATTTCTGGAACAAACGGTCGATTTTCGAAAAAAATAGATTTAACTAACTGTCCCCTGATCAAAGAACTAGAAACCAGATTGATCATGTCATGATCGACGGCAGACACAGCTCCACCGTTCTGGACGTGCGTACCCTACGTGGTCCCAATATCGACTCGGACCATCATCTTGTTGGAGGCAAGATACGCACACGCCTCTGTGCAGCGAAAAAAGTGCGCACAGTAACGGAAGGAAAGTTTGACGTCGAGAAGCTGCGCATGACACAGACAGCTGATAATTTCTCCACTCGACTCTCACACCTGTTATCAGAGGGCAATCCTCGACCTAACGATGTAACCGAGCAATGGAAGCATATCTCTCACTCATTGCGTACCGCCGCTGAGGCCACTTTAGGGTTTCAGCGAGCCCGCAAGAACAACTGGTACGATGAGGAATGCAGCACTGCCTCAGACAAAAAGGACGCTGCATACAGGGAGACGTTGCGAACGGGCGCAACCCGGTGTATGGCAACGCTATAGTGAGGCGAGGAAGGAAGAGAGGCGCCTTTTCAGAAAAAAGAAACGTGGAGCCGAAAGGCGTGAGTGTGAGGAGCTTGAGATGCTGGCTGACAGGAATGATGCCCGAAAATTCTATGAAAAGATCCGGCGGATGACGGAAGGTTTAAAGACCGGGGCAAGTTCCTGTAAGGACAATACCGGCGACCGACGTACAGAATGTACTTAAATTATGGAGGGAGCACTTCTCCTCACTGCTAAATTGCGAGGGAGACGTCGAACCCGATACCCCTATCCCTGACGATGGAAAAGTCGTCCCACCACCTGACTACGATGAAGTGAGGATAGCTATATCCTGGCTCAAAAACAACAAATCGCCTGGGAAAGACGGACTACCCGCCGAGCTGTTCAAACGCGGAGGCGAAGAGCTGGTAAGATGAGTGCATGCCTCCAGATTGGAATTTAAGTGTGCTCTGCCCAATCCACAAGAAAGGCGATCCCGCTAACCCAACCAACTACCGCGGAATCAGTCTTCTTAATATCGCATATAAGGTTCTTTCTAGCGTATTGTGTGAAAGACTGAAGCCCATCGTAGACAAACTGATTGGATCTTATCAGTGTGGCTTTAGACCTGGTATGTCTACCATCGACCAGATTTTCACGATACGCCAAATCCTGGAAAAGACCCATGATAAAAGAATCGACACTCACCATCTCTTTGTCGATTTTAAAGCCGCTTTTGACAGCGCAAAAAGGAGTTGCTTGTATGCCGCCATGGCTGCATTTAACTTCCCTGCAAAGCTTATACGGCTTTGCCAAATGACGTTGAGCAAACCAACAGCTCCGTTTGGTTGGATAAGGAAGCGAAAAAAGTGGGTCTTGCGGTGAACGAGGACCAGACGAAGTATCTGCTGTCATCAAAGAAAGAATCGCCTTGGCAGCCAAGTCACCGTTGATAGCTACAAGTTTGAAACGGTGAGAGACTTCGTCTATTTGGGAACCAGCATTAACACCGAAAATAATGTCAGTCTAGAAATCCAACGGAAAATCAACCTTGCCAACAAGTGTTACTTTGGACTAAGTAGGCAATTGAGAAGTAAAGTCCTCTCTCGACAAACAAAGATCACGCTCTATAAGTCTCTCATCATACCAGTCCTGATGTACGGCTCGGAATCATGGACAGTGTCAAGAGAAGATGAGATGGCACACTTTTTGAAAAAATGAAAAAATTTGATCGAAAAAACTGCTAGCTCGAAATTCATGTTAGACCTATAGTTTGTTTGGCAAAAATGCTTGAAATGATCCAAATAACCATAATCGCCATGGGCCCCGTGTGCGTGTGTTTGTGTTGTGTGTGTGTGTGTATATTTGCGTTTGTGTGCCTGCGTGAGTGTTTTTTGTTTAATATTTTTTTTTTTTTTTTTTTTTTTTTTAAATTTTATAACAAATAAACAAAATATTAAGGAGATTCATCAACTCTTATAAGTTTACGAAATGCGTAAGTTTATACATTTATCAGCTCAGTTAGATGAACGCCCTAGATAAATTTATGTGTACTTGATGTCAAACAAAAAAATTGTATTTCGAAATTCTCATTAAAAAAGTAATTTTCGACCCATTTTCAGCATATTCTTCTCTTTTTGTCCAGTGTGCATTGAAGCATTAAAAAAATTACACGTCGAAGGTCGTCATTGCATTGTATGCAACTCTTACGCACTCTTTTACACACCAAAATCGACTCAGAAGTTTATCAAATTTGTGCAAACTGCGTTCCATACAAATTTTGACAGTTCATTTACACACTTGATAAATTTATAAGTTTACACGCTTTATAAGGTGTTTAATAAAACAAAGACACAAACGTAAACATACACACACACAAAACACACACACGCACGAACGCAGATATATATATATATTAGAGCGGGTCGGTTTTTTTTGCATCAGGGGCCCATGGCTATTATGGTTATTTGGATCATTTCAAGCATTTTTGCCATATATGAGCCGGTTATTTTGAAAGTGGTTTAAGTCCACTTTCTGTTGTACTGAGATATTTAGGGGTTTGCATTTGCATTGTTTCAAAAATATTGTTAGCTGGTATAAAGTTGTTTTTATGGCTTTGCGGCCATAAACATGTTAGAAAATATAATGTAATACGTTTTATAAACTTTACTAGAAGAATAAGCTGTGTTTCAGAACCTCAAATGGACTTAAACCATTTTCAAAATTAATAAAATTACTTATTTGTTTATGAAAAGGAATATAAGTCCACTTCGTGTTCTTTGCTCAAATGATTTTAAGTCAATTATTTCACTTAAAATTAGTCCACTACCTTTATATAAGTAAAATAAAATTATTACATGGGTTTGACAAGCAAACAAAATACTTTAGTTTCACAATAACATTAGTCAAATTACCCAAAGGAATTGAAAGGTAACGCCTTTTCCAAATCGAAAGAAAACGCGAAATTTACATTTGGATTATTTCGGGCCAAATCTTGATCTTCTTTTAATGATTTTCTGGCCAATTCAGCACATCTTAAATGAATATTATGCTCTTCCGTGAGGTTTTCAGTGGACTTAAACCACTTTCAAATAAATTTTTTTGCGTTTCGCTAACTAGCCAATTTTCAAGTGCCCCAAATCATAGTGATTTTGATAATACTAGACTTAAATTGTTTATAAAAGAAAAGATTATGTACGGCTGTGACTATTGTCATCGTCAACTCAATTTTTTTAAAAAGTGGACTTAAACCACTTTCAAAATAACCGGCTCATATATAGGTCTAACATGAATTTCGAGCTAGTAGTTTTTTCGATCAAATTTTTTCTTTTCTTCAAAAAGTGATTCCCTTGCTAAAAAGCTGTGTTGATAACTAACTTTTATCATTCCTATGTGCTCTGGGGGTTTTTGGGGTCGAGGAAGCCATTTCCGGTATAAATTGAAAATAACCCAAAATTACACAATAATGGCCGGATATAACCCGCCAGGTTATATATATACATAGGTGTGTTGTGTATATGCATATACACATGCTGAGGCCTTTTGCAAGTGGTTTTGCACTTTGTACGCCGATGCATACTGATAAAAATGGCATTTTACACGATTATGGCATTTTTCCACTAACTCTATTTTAAACTGTCCATTTTCGAACAATAATTCAACATGAAGTTTCAATAGGAATTATTATCCCGGTCCATAGCTCACAAAAATCTTACTTGTTAAAATATGTTTTAAATCGTTTGTAGTTTTTTTTGCTCCAAAGGTTTCGGAGTTATCGCAAACGCATGTCAAAAAAGGCAGAATTCAGCAATTTGAAAGCACTAGAGGTACTTTTCCTACAACTACAAACGACAAAATTGAAGTGAAATTAAAAAAAAAAAAATTAAATAAAGTAAAATAAAAAATAGAAAAATGATTGAAAGTAAAGAAATAAATTTGTAGAAAATAAATAAAAATAAAGCAAAATGAAATAAATAAAAGTATTAAAAAAAAAGAATGTGAATGGAAGGGAATGGATAACAGGAAAATAAAGGAAAGTTAAGGTAAGGAAAGGAAAAGAGAGAAAAATCAAAGAAAAGTAAAGGTAGGGAAAGGAAGGCAATGGAAAAGGAAGGAAAAGTACTGAAAGTAGAGGAATGCAAAATGGAGTAAAATAGAGAAAGATAGAAAAGAAAAAGAAAGGAAATAAAAGGTAGGGAAGAGGAAGGTATGGAAAAGAAATAAAGATAAAAAGAAAGAAAAATAAAGGAGAGGAAGGGAATGGAAAGGGAAAAAAATAATTAAAGGAAATGAATGGAAAAGAAATAAAACTAAAGGAGTTACGAAAAGGAGAAGAAAGAAAGTAAGAAAACGCAAGGAAAGGAAATGACCGGAAATGAAAGGAAAAGAAAGCTAAGAAAAAAGGAGTGTAATGGAAAATAAAGGTAAGAAAAAAAAGAAAAGAAAATAAATAAAATGAAGGCAAACGATACAAAAGTAAAGCAAAGGATATGAAACGAAACGAAAGCAAAGGCAAGAAAAAAAATAAAAAGGATAAAAAGATAGGAAAAGACATGACAAAAAAAGAAAGGAAAGGATTGTGCCAAAAATGGTTATGTTAAATGTTTGTATGGGGAATACCCCAGGTGGGGTTTTAGGGGGTGTGCCACTGGCATGGGTGGGTCGGCCCTTCAAAGTTAGTGGGGGTCGGTCATACATTTAAACACGATTGGGGCACTCTAAATGGGTCAACTTAGGATTTTTCAAACTTTGCTCAAAGTCAAAAGTACAAAGTCGGGACATCAGAATTGGTTTCAGAGGTATGCTTCCTTCGGCAAACTATCTTATTTTGATCCCTAAAATACGATTTTCCTTGTCACTTGGTTGATTTTTAAATCGACTCTCCTAATTGAGCCGTTCAGTGCACACAGTGACTAACTCCGCTTTCTTTCAGAAGCCATTCTGATTAACGTCACGCTTTATTGCTATGCTGTTCTCTTATTATTTTTGTGCTGCATTATAGAATAGTTTAATACAAATAAAAAACCACAACAACAATAATTTAATCGCATAGCAATAGAGCGTAGCGTTAATCAGAATGGCTTATGAAAGAAAAGGGAGTTAGTCACTGTGTGCACTGAACGGCTCAATTGCACACAGTACTTCTGAAGGGCGCTTGAGACCAAAATATTAGATTTTGGTTTATGCTGGATATCTTGAAAACTTGAAGTCCTTTCCAAAAAAATAAAATTGGCATAATTAAGTAATAGTTGCCTCTTGATGATATATAACCAAAAAATATCATTTATTGTCAATGGCAAAAAATGACGTCAAAACCGGAAAACCGGATGATATTTCTAAAAAAAACACTATATATTTCGAAACTGTCACCAATTATCTACCCAAAACCGTTGAGAATTTTGAAATCGGTTGAAAATTGGTTTTTTAATGCATTTTTGTTTACGAAGAAACTGAAAAAACTGGTTTTTGGCCTTAAAACCAAATTTTGGGGGTGTTACAAATCTTTTGAAGGGTTTTTCGTGTATAACTAGAGCAGATGAACAATCTCTACGGTCGCTTGAAAAGTGTATTACATTTTTTTTTTTAGCAAAGTGTAATTCATCAAGAACGCAGAATCAGGGTGTTAGTCTACTTAAAAAAAGAAGTTGCATTATAGGAAGGTCAAATTTCATAGATTTTCGGAACGTTGTTGTTGATTTTCGGAAAAAAGTGTTAAAATCCAAAAAATGGACGGAAGCGCCCTCTGACGGACGTCAAAAGCAATGGATTTCTCGACCCTAAAAACCCTCAGATGCACATTAAGAATGATATTTGAATTTGAATGAATAAAATTTGTTTTGTAAAATTCATAAAACAAATTAAAATAAAATAAATTTTCATAAACGATATAATATCGATACAAGTTTTGCTTAAATGCACCTCACATTCCCTTAATTTTCAACACTGAGCTGTTTAGTAACTGTATTTGCTGTTAAAGAAAGTTAAATTTCATAAATTTCTGAAACAAACGGTCGATTTTCGAAAAAAAATAGATTTAACTAACTGTCCCCTGATCAAAGAACTAGAAACAGAGACACAGCTCCACCGTTCTGGACGTGCGTACCCTACGTGGTCCCAATATCGACTCGGACCATCATCTTGTTGGAGGCAAGATACGCACACGCCTCTGTGCAGCGAAAAAAGTGCGCACAGTAACGGAAGGAAAGTTTAACGTCGAGAAGCTGCGCATGACACAGACAGCTGATAATTTCTCCACTCGACTCTCACACCTGTTATCAGAGGGCAATCCTCGACCTAACGATGTAACCGAGCAATGGAAGCATATCTCTCACTCATTGCGTACCGCCGCTGAGGCCACTATAGGCTTTCAGCGAGCCCGCAAGAACAACTGGTACGATGAGGAATGCAGCACTGCCTCGGACAAAAAGGACGCTGCATACGGGGAGACGTTGCGAACGGGCGCAACCCGCAGTGTATGGCAACGCTATAGTGAGGCGAGGAAGGAAGAGAGGCGCCTTTTCAGAAAAAAGAAGCGTGGAGCCGAAAGGCGTGAGTGTGAGGAGCTTGAGATGCTGGCTGACAGGAATGATGCCCGAAAATTCTATGAAAAGATCCGGCGGATGACGGAAGGTTTAAAGACCGGGGCCTGTAAGGACAATAACGGCGACCTGGTAATCGACGTACAGAATGAACTTAAATTATGGAGGGAGCACTTCTCCTCACTGCTAAATTGCGAGGGAGACGTCGAACCCGATACCCCTATCCCTGACGATGGAAAAGTCGTCCCACCACCTGACTATGATGAAGTGAGGATAGCTATATCCTGGCTCAAAAACAACAAATCGCCTGGGAAAGACGGACTACCCGCCGAGCTGTTCAAACGCGGAGGCGAAGAGCTGGTAAGATGAGTGCATGCCTCCAGATAGGAATTTAAGTGTGCTCTGCCCAATCCACAAGAAAGGCGATCCCGCTAACCCCACCAACTACCGCGGAATCAGTCTTCTTAATATCGCATATAAGGTTCTTTCTAGCGTATTGTGTGAAAGACTGCAGCCCATCGTAGACAAACTGATTGGATCTTATCAGTGTGGCTTTAGACCTGGTAAGTCTACCATCGACCAGATTTTCACGATACGCCAAATCCTGGAAAAGACCCATGATAAAAGAATCGACACTCACCATCTCTTTGTCGATTTTAAAGCCGCTTTTGACAGCGCAAGAAGGAGTTGCTTGTATGCCGCCATGTCTGAATTTAACTTCCCTGCAAAGTTTATACGGCTTTGCCAAATGACGTTGAGCAAAACCAACAGCTCCGTTGGGTTGGATAAGGAAGCGAAAAAAGTGGGTCTTGCGGTGAACGAGGACAAGACGAAGTATCTGCTGTCATCAAAGAAAGAATCGCCTTGGCAGCCAAGTCACCGTTGATAGCTACAAGTTTGAAACGGTGAGACTTCGTCTATTTGGGAACCAGCATTAACACCGAAAATAATATCAGTCTAGAAATCCAACGGAGAATCACCCTTGCCAACAAGTGTTACTTTGGACTAAGTAGGCAATTGAGAAGTCTCTCATCATACCAGTCCTGATTTACGGCTCGGAATCATGGACATTGTCAAGAGAAGATGAGATGGCACACTTTTTGAAAAAAAGAAAAAATTTGATCGAAAAAACTTCTAGCTCGAAATTCATATTAGACCTATAGTTTGTTTGGCAAAAATGCTTGAAATGATCCAAATAACCATAATCGCCATGGGCCCCTGATGCAAAAAAAAATCGACCCGCTCCAATATATCGCTCATTTTCTGCAACATCGTCATAACTCAAAAAACCCAAATTTTGAGTTAACATCACTAATATATCGGAAATAATATGTTTGATCAACTGACAAAGTGTTATATCCGAAGTATCTGCTGTCATCAAAGAAAGAATCGCCTTGGCAGCCAAGTCACCGTTGATAGCTACAAGTTTGAAACGGTGAGAGACTTCGTCTATTTGGGAACCAGCATTAACACCGAAAATAATGTCAGTCTAGAAATCCAACGGAAAATCAACCTTGCCAACAAGTGTTACTTTGGACTAAGTAGGCAATTGAGAAGTAAAGTCCTCTCTCGACAAACAAAGATCACGCTCTATAAGTCTCTCATCATACCAGTCCTGATGTACGGCTCGGAATCATGGACAGTGTCAAGAGAAGATGAGATGGCACACTTTTTGAAAAAATGAAAAAATTTGATCGAAAAAACTGCTAGCTCGAAATTCATGTTAGACCTATAGTTTGTTTGGCAAAAATGCTTGAAATGATCCAAATAACCATAATCGCCATGGGCCCCGTGTGCGTGTGTTTGTGTTGTGTGTGTGTGTGTATATTTGCGTTTGTGTGCCTGCGTGAGTGTTTTTTGTTTAATATTTTTTTTTTTTTTTTTTTTTTTTAAATTTTATAACAAATAAACAAAATATTAAGGAGATTCATCAACTCTTATAAGTTTACGAAATGCGTAAGTTTATACATTTATCAGCTCAGTTAGATGAACGCCCTAGATAAATTTATGTGTACTTGATGTCAAACAAAAAAATTGTATTTCGAAATTCTCATTAAAAAAGTAATTTTCGACCCATTTTCAGCATATTCTTCTCTTTTTGTCCAGTGTGCATTGAAGCATTAAAAAAATTACACGTCGAAGGTCGTCATTGCATTGTATGCAACTCTTACGCACTCTTTTACACACCAAAATCGACTCAGAAGTTTATCAAATTTGTGCAAACTGCGTTCCATACAAATTTTGACAGTTCATTTACACACTTGATAAATTTATAAGTTTACACGCTTTATAAGGTGTTTAATAAAACAAAGACACAAACGTAAACATACACACACACAAAACACACACACGCACGAACGCAGATATATATATATATTAGAGCGGGTCGATTTTTTTTGCATCAGGGGCCCATGGCTATTATGGTTATTTGGATCATTTCAAGCATTTTTGCCATATATGAGCCGGTTATTTTGAAAGTGGTTTAAGTCCACTTTCTGTTGTACTGAGATATTTAGGGGTTTGCATTTGCATTGTTTCAAAAATATTGTTAGCTGGTATAAAGTTGTTTTTATGGCTTTGCGGCCATAAACATGTTAGAAAATATAATGTAATACGTTTTATAAACTTTACTAGAAGAATAAGCTGTGTTTCAGAACCTCAAATGGACTTAAACCATTTTCAAAATTAATAAAATCACTTATTTGTTTATGAAAAGGAATATAAGTCCACTTCGTGTTCTTTGCTCAAATGATTTTAAGTCAATTATTTCACTTAAAATTAGTCCACTACCTTTATATAAGTAAAATAAAATTATTACATGGGTTTGACAAGCAAACAAAATACTTTAGTTTCACAATAACATTAGTCAAATTACCCAAAGGAATTGAAAGGTAACGCCTTTTCCAAATCGAAAGAAAACGCGAAATTTACATTTGGATTATTTCGGGCCAAATCTTGATCTTCTTTTAATGATTTTCTGGCCAATTCAGCACATCTTAAATGAATATTATGCTCTTCCGTGAGGTTTTCAGTGGACTTAAACCACTTTCAAATAAATTTTTTTGCGTTTCGCTAACTAGCCAATTTTCAAGTGCCCCAAATCATAGTGATTTTGATAATACTAGACTTAAATTGTTTATAAAAGAAAAGATTATGTACGGCTGTGACTATTGTCATCGTCAACTCAATTTTTTTAAAAAGTGGACTTAAACCACTTTCAAAATAACCGGCTCATATATAGGTCTAACATGAATTTCGAGCTAGTAGTTTTTTCGATCAAATTTTTTCTTTTCTTCAAAAAGTGATTCCCTTGCTAAAAAGCTGTGTTGATAACTAACTTTTATCATTCCTATGTGCTCTGGGGGTTTTTGGGGTCGAGGAAGCCATTTCCGGTATAAATTGAAAATAACCCAAAATTACACAATAATGGCCGGATATAACCCGCCAGGTTATATATATACATAGGTGTGTTGTGTATATGCATATACACATGCTGAGGCCTTTTGCAAGTGGTTTTGCACTTTGTACGCCGATGCATACTGATAAAAATGGCATTTTACACGATTATGGCATTTTTCCACTAACTCTATTTTAAACTGTCCATTTTCGAACAATAATTCAACATGAAGTTTCAATAGGAATTATTATCCCGGTCCATAGCTCACAAAAATCTTACTTGTTAAAATATGTTTTAAATCGTTTGTAGTTTTTTTTGCTCCAAAGGTTTCGGAGTTATCGCAAACGCATGTCAAAAAAGGCAGAATTCAGCAATTTGAAAGCACTAGAGGTACTTTTCCTACAACTACAAACGACAAAATTGAAGTGAAATTAAAAAAAAAAAAATTAAATAAAGTAAAATAAAAAATAGAAAAATGATTGAAAGTAAAGAAATAAATTTGTAGAAAATAAATAAAAATAAAGCAAAATGAAATAAATAAAAGTATTAAAAAAAAAGAATGTGAATGGAAGGGAATGGATAACAGGAAAATAAAGGAAAGTTAAGGTAAGGAAAGGAAAAGAGAGAAAAATCAAAGAAAAGTAAAGGTAGGGAAAGGAAGGCAATGGAAAAGGAAGGAAAAGTACTGAAAGTAGAGGAATGCAAAATGGAGTAAAATAGAGAAAGATAGAAAAGAAAAAGAAAGGAAATAAAAGGTAGGGAAGAGGAAGGTATGGAAAAGAAATAAAGATAAAAAGAAAGAAAAATAAAGGAGAGGAAGGGAATGGAAAGGGAAAAAAATAATTAAAGGAAATGAATGGAAAAGAAATAAAACTAAAGGAGTTACGAAAAGGAGAAGAAAGAAAGTAAGAAAACGCAAGGAAAGGAAATGACCGGAAATGAAAGGAAAAGAAAGCTAAGAAAAAAGGAGTGTAATGGAAAATAAAGGTAAGAAAAAAAAGAAAAGAAAATAAATAAAATGAAGGCAAACGATACAAAAGTAAAGCAAAGGATATGAAACGAAACGAAAGCAAAGGCAAGAAAAAAAATAAAAAGGATAAAAAGATAGGAAAAGACATGACAAAAAAAGAAAGGAAAGGATTGTGCCAAAAATGGTTATGTTAAATGTTTGTATGGGGAATACCCCAGGTGGGGTTTTAGGGGGTGTGCCACTGGCATGGGTGGGTCGGCCCTTCAAAGTTAGTGGGGGTCGGTCATACATTTAAACACGATTGGGGCACTCTAAATGGGTCAACTTAGGATTTTTCAAACTTTGCTCAAAGTCAAAAGTACAAAGTCGGGACATCAGAATTGGTTTCAGAGGTATGCTTCCTTCGGCAAACTATCTTATTTTGATCCCTAAAATACGATTTTCCTTGTCACTTGGTTGATTTTTAAATCGACTCTCCTAATTGAGCCGTTCAGTGCACACAGTGACTAACTCCGCTTTCTTTCAGAAGCCATTCTGATTAACGTCACGCTTTATTGCTATGCTGTTCTCTTATTATTTTTGTGCTGCATTATAGAATAGTTTAATACAAATAAAAAACCACAACAACAATAATTTAATCGCATAGCAATAGAGCGTAGCGTTAATCAGAATGGCTTATGAAAGAAAAGGGAGTTAGTCACTGTGTGCACTGAACGGCTCAATTGCACACAGTACTTCTGAAGGGCGCTTGAGACCAAAATATTAGATTTTGGTTTATGCTGGATATCTTGAAAACTTGAAGTCCTTTCCAAAAAAATAAAATTGGCATAATTAAGTAATAGTTGCCTCTTGATGATATATAACCAAAAAATATCATTTATTGTCAATGGCAAAAAATGACGTCAAAACCGGAAAACCGGATGATATTTCGAAAAAAAAAAACACTATATATTTCGAAACTGTCACCAATTATCTACCCAAAACCGTTGAGAATTTTGAAATTGGTTGAAAATTGGTTTTTTAATGCATTTTTGTTTACGAAGAAACTGAAAAAACTGGTTTTTGGCCTTAAAACCAAATTTTGGGGGTGTTACAAATCTTTTGAAGGGTTTTTCGTGTATAACTAGAGCAGATGAACAATCTCTACGGTCGCTTGAAAAGTGTATTACATTTTTTTTTTTAGCAAAGTGTAATTCATCAAGAACGCAGAATCAGGGTGTTAGTCTACTTAAAAAAAGAAGTTGCATTATAGGAAGGTCAAATTTCATAGATTTTCGGAACGTTGTTGTTGATTTTCGGAAAAAAGTGTTAAAATCCAAAAAATGGACGGAAGCGCCCTCTGACGGACGTCAAAAGCAATGGATTTCTCGACCCTAAAAACCCTCAGATGCACATTAAGAATGATATTTGAATTTGAATGAATAAAATTTGTTTTGTAAAATTCATAAAACAAATTAAAATAAAATAAATTTTCATAAACGATATAATATCGATACAAGTTTTGCTTAAATGCACCTCACATTCCCTTAATTTTCAACACTGAGCTGTTTAGTAACTGTATTTGCTGTTAAAGAAAGTTAAATTTCATAAATTTCTGAAACAAACGGTCGATTTTCGAAAAAAAATAGATTTAACTAACTGTCCCCTGATCAAAGAACTAGAAACAGAGACACAGCTCCACCGTTCTGGACGTGCGTACCCTACGTGGTCCCAATATCGACTCGGACCATCATCTTGTTGGAGGCAAGATACGCACACGCCTCTGTGCAGCGAAAAAAGTGCGCACAGTAACGGAAGGAAAGTTTAACGTCGAGAAGCTGCGCATGACACAGACAGCTGATAATTTCTCCACTCGACTCTCACACCTGTTATCAGAGGGCAATCCTCGACCTAACGATGTAACCGAGCAATGGAAGCATATCTCTCACTCATTGCGTACCGCCGCTGAGGCCACTATAGGCTTTCAGCGAGCCCGCAAGAACAACTGGTACGATGAGGAATGCAGCACTGCCTCGGACAAAAAGGACGCTGCATACGGGGAGACGTTGCGAACGGGCGCAACCCGCAGTGTATGGCAACGCTATAGTGAGGCGAGGAAGGAAGAGAGGCGCCTTTTCAGAAAAAAGAAGCGTGGAGCCGAAAGGCGTAAGTGTGAGGAGCTTGAGATGCTGGCTGACAGGAATGATGCCCGAAAATTCTATGAAAAGATCCGGCGGATGACGGAAGGTTTAAAGACCGGGGCCTGTAAGGACAATAACGGCGACCTGGTAATCGACGTACAGAATGAACTTAAATTATGGAGGGAGCACTTCTCCTCACTGCTAAATTGCGAGGGAGACGTCGAACCCGATACCCCTATCCCTGACGATGGAAAAGTCGTCCCACCACCTGACTATGATGAAGTGAGGATAGCTATATCCTGGCTCAAAAACAACAAATCGCCTGGGAAAGACGGACTACCCGCCGAGCTGTTCAAACGCGGAGGCGAAGAGCTGGTAAGATGAGTGCATGCCTCCAGATAGGAATTTAAGTGTGCTCTGCCCAATCCACAAGAAAGGCGATCCCGCTAACCCCACCAACTACCGCGGAATCAGTCTTCTTAATATCGCATATAAGGTTCTTTCTAGCGTATTGTGTGAAAGACTGCAGCCCATCGTAGACAAACTGATTGGATCTTATCAGTGTGGCTTTAGACCTGGTAAGTCTACCATCGACCAGATTTTCACGATACGCCAAATCCTGGAAAAGACCCATGATAAAAGAATCGACACTCACCATCTCTTTGTCGATTTTAAAGCCGCTTTTGACAGCGCAAGAAGGAGTTGCTTGTATGCCGCCATGTCTGAATTTAACTTCCCTGCAAAGTTTATACGGCTTTGCCAAATGACGTTGAGCAAAACCAACAGCTCCGTTGGGTTGGATAAGGAAGCGAAAAAAGTGGGTCTTGCGGTGAACGAGGACAAGACGAAGTATCTGCTGTCATCAAAGAAAGAATCGCCTTGGCAGCCAAGTCACCGTTGATAGCTACAAGTTTGAAACGGTGAGACTTCGTCTATTTGGGAACCAGCATTAACACCGAAAATAATATCAGTCTAGAAATCCAACGGAGAATCACCCTTGCCAACAAGTGTTACTTTGGACTAAGTAGGCAATTGAGAAGTCTCTCATCATACCAGTCCTGATTTACGGCTCGGAATCATGGACATTGTCAAGAGAAGATGAGATGGCACACTTTTTGAAAAAAAGAAAAAATTTGATCGAAAAAACTTCTAGCTCGAAATTCATATTAGACCTATAGTTTGTTTGGCAAAAATGCTTGAAATGATCCAAATAACCATAATCGCCATGGGCCCCTGATGCAAAAAAAAATCGACCCGCTCCAATATATCGCTCATTTTCTGCAACATCGTCATAACTCAAAAAACCCAAATTTTGAGTTAACATCACTAATATATCGGAAATAATATGTTTGATCAACTGACAAAGTGTTATATCCGAGGTTTTAACATTTCACGCAGCATCGCGATAGAACTAATTACTTATCCCATATAAATATACGGCAATTCAAAAACTAAAAATGCGTTTTCTGTAATATCACATTTTTTGAGTTATGACGATGTTGCAGCAAATGAGCGATATATATATATATGCTTGCGTGTGTTTGTGTTGTGTGTGTGTGTATATTTACGTTTGTGTGCCTGTGTGAGTGTTTTTTGTTTTCTTGTTTTTATGTTTTTTTTGTTTAATAATTTGTTTATTTATTTTTTTATACCCAGCTGTACTTGTACACAGGGTATTATAACTTTGTTAGGATAACGGTTGGTTGTACAGGTATAAAGGAATCGAGATAGATATAGACTTCCATATATTAATATGATCAGGATCGAAAAAAAATTTGATTGAGCCATGTCCGTCCGTCTGTCCGTCCGTCCGTCCGTCCGTCCGTCTGTCCGTTAACACGATAACTTGAGCAAATAATGAGATATCTTCACCAAATTTGGCATGCGTACTTATTTGGGTTCAGAATAGATTGCTATTGAAAATGGGTAAAATCGGACCATAACCAGGCCCCTTTTTCGATATCGAAAATTTCGAAAAACGTATAAAATGGGTTAATTCAATATTAGAAGCAGCTACAATGATAAAATTTGCAATATGTATTGATTTAGATGTTCTAACGCCGATTTTATAAAAATTTTAAAAAAGGGGGCGTGGTACCGCCCACGTATATTTGAAGAAATTTTAAAATTTTGACTCTTAATAACTTCAGAACAGTTTATGCTAGTATAACGAAATTTCGTAGAGGACATACTATTGTTGTGGTAAATTCAGCTATAGAAAATAAACGAAATCGCTTCGCGACCACGCCTACTTTTTCATAAAAGTTATATTGAAAGGAGGTGGAAATATTGAAAAGTCCATATCTAATTAACTGATTTCGCTATAATAATATAATTTGGTACATACATCAACTTTCATATTCTTTACATAATTTTTTCAAAATTTTGGAAAGTGGGCGTGGCACCGCCCACTTATGAGTCAAGCAATTTTTAAATTCGACTGCTAACCACTTCAGAACGGTGTGAGATAGATTTACGAAACTAGGTACCAGGCATGTTATGTTTATATAGAGTACTACCACAGAAAATAAGAAAAATCGGTGAACGATCACGCCCACTTTATGTGCACAGCTGGGTATGTAATGTTCGGTTTCACCCGAACTTAGACTTCCTTACTTGTTTTTTTTTTAATTTTATAACAAATAAACAAAATATTAAGGGGATTCATCAACTCTTATAAGTTTACGAAATGCGTAAGTTTATACATTTATCAGCTCAGTTAAATGAACGCCCTAGACAAATTTATGTGTACTTGAATCAAACAAAAAAATTGTATTTCGAAATTCTCATTAAAAAAGTAATTTTCGACCCATTTTCAGCATATTCTTCTCTTTTTGTCCAGTGTGCATTGAATGTTTCGGAGTTATCGCTAACGCATGTCAAAAAAGGCAGAATTCAGCAATTTGAAAGCACTACACTGAACCAAAAAAGTTCATGTATCCAATGAAAAAGTACATAGATTTTAAGAATTGTTCGTTAAAACCTCTCCAAAGAACTTTTTCGTAGAAATTTACGAACATTTCCTAGCATATAAGCACTTTTTCGTAAAATATGTAAACAAATCCACAGAAAGCATGTACTCATTCATAAATTGTAAGAAAATTTTCTTGGATTTTATGAATTTTTTCTTATATTTTAAGAAAAACCAGCGCGAACTTCTATGAAACTTTGTTCGTAAAAACATGTACGTTTTTGGTTCAGTGTAGAGGTACTTTTCCTACAACTACAAACGACAAAATTGATTGTAGTGAAATTTAAAAAAAAAAATTAAATTAAGTAAAATAAAAAATAGAAAAATGATTGGAAGTAAAGAAATAAATTTGTAGGAAATAAATAAAAATAAAGCAAAATGAAATAAATAAAAGTATTAAAAAAAAAGAATGTGAATGGAAGGGAATGGATAAAAGGAAAGTTAAGGTAAGGAAAGGAAAAGAGAGAAAAATCAAAGAAAAGTAAAGGTAGGGAAAGGAAGGCAATGGAAAAGGAAGGAAAAGTACTGAAAGTAGAGGAATGAAAAATGGAGTAAAATAGAGAAAGATAGAAAAGAAAAAGAAAGGAAATAAAAGGTAGGGAAGAGGAAGGTATGGAAAAGAAATAAAGATAAAAAGAAAGAAAAATAAAGGAGAGGAAGGCAACGGAGTTACGAAAAGGAGAAGAAAGAAAGTAAGAAAACGCAAGGAAGGAAATGACCGGAAATGAAAGGAAAAGAAAGCTAAGAAAAAAGGAGTGTAATGGAAAATAAAGGTAAGAAAAAAAAGAAAAGAAATTAAAAGAAAATAAATAAAATGAAGGCAAACGATACAAAAGTAAAGCAAAGTATATGAAACGAAACGAAAGCAAAGGCAAGAAAAAAAGGATAAAAAGAAAGGAAAAGACATGACAAAAAAAGAAAGGAAAGGATTGTGCCAAAAATGGTTATGTTAAATGTTTGTATGGGGAATACCCCAGGTGGGGTTTTAGGGGGTGTGCCACTGGCATGGGTGGGTCGGCCCTTCAAAGTTAGTGGGGGTCGGTCATACATTTAAACACGATTGGGGCACTCTAAATTGGCCAACTTAGGATTTTTCAAACTTTGTTCAAAGTCAAAAGTACAAAGTCGGGACATCAGAATTGGTTTCAGAGGTATGCTTCCTTCGGCAAACTATCTTATTTTGATCCCTAAAATACGATTTTCCTTGTCACTTGGTTGATTTTTAAATCGACTCTCCTAATTGAGCCGTTCAGTGCACACAGTGACTAACTCCAAAAAATATCATTTATTGTCAATGAAAAAAAAATGACGTCAAAACCGAAAACCGGATGAAATTTCTAAAAAAACACTATATATTTCGAAACTGTCGCCAATTATCTACCCAAAACCGTTGAGAATTTTGAAATCGGTTGAAAATTGGTTTTTTAATGCATTTTTGTTTACGAAGAAACTGAAAAAACTGGGTTTTGGCCTTAAAACCAAATTTTGGGGCTGTTACAAATCTTTTGAAGGGTTTTTCGTGTATAACTAGAGCAGATGAACAATCTCTACGGTCGCTTGAAAAGTGTATTAAATTTTTTTTTTTAGCAAAGTGTAATTCATCAAGAGCGCAGAATCAGGGTGTTAGTCTACTTAAAAAAGAAGTTGCATTATAGGAAGGTCAAATTTCCCAGATTTTCGGAACATTGTTGTTGATTTTCGGAAAAAAGTGTTAAAATCCAAAAAATGGACGGAAGCGCCCTCTGACGGACGTCAAAAGAAAAAAGCAATGGATTTCTCGACCCTAAAAACCCTCAGATGCACATTAAGAATGATATTTGAATTTGAATGAATAAAATTTGTTTTGTAAAATTCATAAAACAAATTAAAATAAAATAAATTTTCATAAACGATATAATATCGATACAAGTTTTGCTTAAATGCACCTCACATTCCCTTAATTTTCAACACTGAGCTGTTTAGTAACTGTATTTGCTGTTAAAGAAAGTTAAATTTCATAAATTTCTGGAACAAACGGTCGATTTTCGAAAAAAATAGATTTAACTAACTGTCCCCTGATCAAAGAACTAAAAACCAGATTGATCATGTCATGATCGACGGCAGACACCGCTCCACCGTTCTGGACGTGCGTACCCTACGTGGTCCCAATATCGACTCGGACCATCATCTTGTTGGAGGCAAGATACGCACACGCCTCTGTGCAGCGAAAAAAGTGCGCACAGTAACGGAAGGAAAGTTTAACGTCGAGAAGCTGCGCATGACACAGACAGCTGATAATTTCTCCACTCGACTCTCACACCTGTTATCAGAGGGCAATCCTCGACCTAACGATGTAACCGAGCAATGGAAGCATATCTCTCACTCATTGCGTACTGCCGCTGAGGCCACTATAGGGTTTCAGCGAGCCCGCAAGAACAACTGGTACGATGAGGAATGCAGCACTGCCTCGGACAAAAAGGACGCTGCATACAGGGAGACGTTGCGAACGGGCGACATCCGCCGTGTATGGCAACGCTATAGTGAGGCGAGGAAGGAAGAGAGGCGCCTTTTCAGAAAAAAGAAACGTGGAGCCGAAAGGCGTGAGTGTGAGGAGCTTGAGATGCTGGCTGACAGGAATGATGCCCGAAAATTCTATGAAAAGATCCGGCGGATGACGGAAGGTTTAAAGACCGGGGCAAGTTCCTGTAAGGACAATAACGGCGACCTGGTAACCGACGTACAGAATGTACTTAAATTATGGAGGGAGCACTTCTCCTCACTGCTAAATTTCGAGGGAGACGTCGAACCCGATACCCCTATCCCTGACGATGGAAAAGTCGTCCAACCACCTGACTATGATGAAGTGAGGATAGCTATATCCTGGCTCAAAAACAACAAATCGCCTGGGAAAGACGGACTACCCGCCGAGCTGTTCAAACGCGGAGGCGAAGAGCTGGTAAGATGAGTGCATGCCTCCAGATTGGAATTTAAGTGTGCTCTGCCCAGTCCACAAGAAAGGCGATCCTGCTAACCCCACCAACTACCGCGGAATCAGTCTTCTTAATATCGCACATAAGGTTCTTTCTAGCGTATTATGTGAAAGACTGAAGCCCATCGTAGACAAACTGATTGGATCTTATCAGTGTGGCTTTAGACCTGGTAAGTCTACCATCGACCAGATTTTCACGATACGCCAAATCCTGGAAAAGACCCATGATAAAAGAATCGACACTCACCATCTCTTTGTCGATTTTAAAGCCGCTTTTGACAGCGCAAAAAGGAGTTGCTTGTATCCGCCATGTATGAATTTAACTTCCCTGCAAAGTTTATACGGCTTTGCCAAATGACGTTGAGCAAAACCAACAGCTCCGTTGGGTTGGATAAGGAAGCGAAAAAAGTGGGTCTTGCGGTGAACGAGGACAAGACGAAGTATCTGCTGTCATCAAAGAAAGAATCGGCGCACCTGCGCCTTGGCAGCCAAGTCACCGTTGATAGCTACAAGTTTGAAACGGTGAGAGACTTCGTCTATTTGGGAACCAGTATTAACACCGAAAATAATATCAGTCTAGAAATCCAACGGAGAATCACCCTTGCCAACAAGTGTTACTTTGGACTAAGTAGGCAATTGAGAAGTAAAGTCCTCTCTCGACAAACAAAGATCACGCTCTATAAGTCTCTCATCATACCAGTCCTGATGTACGGCTCGGAATCATGGACAGTGTCAAGAGAAGATGAGATGGCACACTTTTTGAAAAAAAGGAAAAATTTGATCGAAAAAACTTCTAGCTCGAAATTCATGTTAGACCTATAGTTTGTTTGGCAAAAATGCTTGAAATGATCCAAATAACCATAATCGCCATGGGCCCCTGATGCAAAAAAAATCGACCCGCTCCAATATATATATATATGCTTGCGTGTGTTTGTGTTGTGTGTGTGTGTATATTTACGTTTGTGTGCCTGCGTGAGTGTTTTTTGTTTTCTTGGTTTTATGTTTTTTTTGTTTAATATTTGGTTTATTTGTTTTTTTTTTTTTTAATTTTATAACAAATAAACAATATATTAAGGGGATTCATCAACTCTTATAAGTTTACGAAATACGTAAGTTTATACATTTATCAGCTCAGTTAGATTAACGCCCTAGACAAATTTATGTGTACTTGATGTCAAACAAAAAAATTGTATTTCGAAATTCTCATTAAAAAAGTAATTTTCGACCCATTTTCAGCATATTCTTCTCTTTTTGTCCAGTGTGCATTGAATGTTTCGGAGTTATCGCTAACGCATGTCAAAAAAGGCAGAATTCAGCAATTTGAAAGCACTACACTGAACCAAAAAAGTTCATGTATCCAATGAAAAAGTACATAGATTTTAAGAATTGTTCGTTAAAACCTCTCCAAAGAACTTTTTTGTAGAAATTTACGAACATTTCCTAGAATATAAGCACTTTTTCGTAAAATATGTAAACAAATCCACAGAAAGCATGTATTCATTCACAAATTGTAAGAAAATTTTCTTGGATTCTATGAATTTTTTCTTATATTTTAAGAAAAACCAGCGCGAACTTCTATGAAACTTTGTTCGTAAAAACATGTACGTTTTTGGTTCAGTGTAGAGGTACTTTTCCTACAACTACAAACGACAAAATTGATTGTAGTGAAATTAAAAAAAAAAATAAAATAAAGTAAAATAAAAAATAGAAAAATGATTGGAAGTAAAGAAATGAATTTGTAGGAAATAAATAAAAATAAAGCAAAATGAAATAAATAAAAGTATTAAAAAAAAAGAATGTGAATGGAAGGGAATGGATAAAAGGAAAATAAAGGAAAGTTAAGGTAAGGAAAGGAAAAGAGAGAAAAATCAAAGAAAAGTAAAGGTAGGGAAAGGAAGGCAATGGAAAAGGAAGGAAAAGTACTGAAAGTAGAGGAATGAAAAATGGTGTAAAATAGAGAAAGATAGAAAAGAAAAAGAAAGGAAATAAAAGGTAGGGAAGAGGAAGGTATGGAAAAGAAATAAAGATAAAAAGAAAGAAAAATAAAGGAGAGGAAGGCAATGGAAAGGGAAAAAAATAATTAAAGGAAATGAATGGAAAAGAAATAAAACTAAAGGAGTTACGAAAAGGAGAAGAAAGAAAGTAAGAAAACGCAAGGAAAGGAAATGACCGGAAATGAAAGGAAAAGAAAGCTAAGAAAAAAGGAGTGTAATGGAAAATAAAGGTAAGAAAAAAAAGAAAAGAAATTAAAAGAAAATAAATAAAATGAAGGCAAACGATACAAAAGTAAAGCAAAGGATATGAAACGAAACGAAAGCAAAGGCAAGAAAAAAAATTAAAAGGATAAAAAGAAAGGAAAAGACATGACAAAAAAAGAAAGGAAAGGATTGTGCCAAAAATGGTTATGTTAAATGTTTGTATGGGGAATACCCCAGGTGGGGTTTTAGGGGGTGTGCCACTGGCATGGGTGGGTCGGCCCTTCAAAGTTAGTGGGGGTCGGTCATACATTTAAACACGATTGGGGCACTCTAAATTGGCCAACTTAGGATTTTTCAAACTTTGCTCAAAGTCAAAAGTACAAAGTCGGGACATGAGAATTGGTTTCAGCGGTATGCTTCCTTCGGCAAACTATCCTTCTTTGATCCCTAAAATACGATTTTCCTTGTCACTTGGTTGATTTTTAAATCGACTCCACTTTCTTTCAGAAGCCATTCTGATTAACGTCACGCTTTATTGCTATGCTGTTCTCTTATTGTTTTTGTGCTGCATTATAGAATAGTTGAATACAAATAAAAAACCACAACAACAATAAGTTAATCGCATAGCAATAGAGCGTAGCGTTAATCAGAATGGCATCTGAAAGAAAAGGGAGTTAGTCACTGTGTGCACTGAACGGCTCAATTGCACACAGTACTTCTGAAGGGCGCTTGAGACAAAAATATTAGCTTTGGTTTATGCTGGATATCTTGAAAACTTGAAGTCCTTTCCAAAAAAATAAAATTGGCATAATTAAGTAATATAACCAAAAAAAATCATTTATTGTCAATGGAAAAAATGACGTCAAAACCGGAAAACCGGATGAAATTTCTAAAAAAACACTATATATTTCGAAACTGTCGCCAATTATCTACCCAAAACCGTTGAGAATTTTGAAATCGGTTGAAAATTGGTTTTATAATGCATTTTTGTTTACGAAGAAACTGAAAAAACTGGGTTTTGGCCTTAAAACCAAATTTTGGGGGTGTTACAAATCTTTTGAAGGGTTTTTCGTGTATAACTAGAGCAGATGAACAATCTCTACGGTCGCTTGAAAAGTGTATTAAATTTTTTTTTTTTAGCAAAGTGTAATTCATCAAAGAAGTTGCATTATAGGAAGGTCAAATTTCACAGATTTTCGGAACATTGTTGTTGATTTTCGGAAAAAAGTGTTAAAATCCAAAAAATGGACGGAAGCGCCCTCTGACGGACGTCAAAAGAAAAAAGCAATGGATTTCTCGACCCTAAAAACCCTCAGATGCACATTAAGAATGATATTTGAATTTGAATGAATAAAATTTGTTTTGTAAAATTCATAAAACAAATTAAAATAAAATAAATTTTCATAAACGATATAATATCGATACAAGTTTTGCTTAAATGCACCTCACATTCCCTTTATTTTCAACACTGAGCTGTTTAGTAACTGTATTTGCTGTTAAAGAAAGTTAAATTTCATAAATTTCTGGAACAAACGGTCGATTTTCGAAAAAAAATAGATTTAACTAACTGTCCCCTGATCAAAGAACTAGAAACCAGATTGATCATGTCATGATCGACGGCAGACACAGCTCCACCGTTCTGGACGTGCGTACCCTACGTGGTCCCAATATCGACTCGGACCATCATCTTGTTGGAGGCAAGATACGCACACGCCTCTGTGCAGCGAAAAAAGTGCGCACAGTAACGGAAGGAAAGTTTGACGTCGAGAAGCTGCGCATGACACAGACAGCTGATAATTTCTCCACTCGACTCTCACACCTGTTATCAGAGGGCAATCCTCGACCTAACGATGTAACCGAGCAATGGAAGCATATCTCTCACTCATTGCGTACCGCCGCTGAGGCCACTATAGGGTTTCAGCGATGAGGAATGCAGCACTGCCTCGGACAAAAAGGACGCTGGATACAGGGAGACGTTGCGAACGGGCGACATCCGCAGTGTATGGCAACGCTATAGTGAGGCGAGGAAGGAAGAGAGGCGCCTTTTCAGAAAAAAGAAACGTGGAGCCGAAAGGCGTGAGTGTGAGGAGCTTGAGATGCTGGCTGACAGGAATGATGCCCGAAAATTCTATGAAAAGATCCGGCGGATGACGGAAGGTTTAAAGACCGGGGCAAGTTCCTGTAAGGACAATAACGGCGACCTGGTAACCGACGTACAGAATGTACTTAAATTATGGAGGGAGCACTTCTCCTCACTGCTAAATTTCGAGGGAGACGTCGAACCCGATACCCCTATCCCTGACGATGGAAAAGTCGTCCCACCACCTGACTATGATGAAGTGAGGATAGCTATATCCTGGCTCAAAAACAACAAATCGCCTGGGAAAGACGGACTACCCGCCGAGCTGTTCAAACGCGGAGGCGAAGAGCTGGTAAGATGAGTGCATGCCTCCAGATTGGAATTTAAGTGTGCTCTGCCCAGTCCACAAGAAAGGCGATCCCGCTAACCCCACCAACTACCGCGGAATCAGTCTTCTTAATATCGCACATAAGGTTCTTTCTAGCGTATTATGTGAAACACTGAAGCCCATCGTAGACAAACTGATTGGATCTTATCAGTGTGGCTTTAGACCTGGTAAGTCTACCATCGACCAGATTTTCACGATACGCCAAATCCTGGAAAAGACCCATGATAAAAGAATCGACACTCACCATCTCTTTGTCGATTTTAAAGCCGCTTTTGACAGCGCAAAAAGGAGTTGCTTGTATCCGCCATGTATGAATTTAACTTCCCTGCAAAGTTTATACGGCTTTGCCAAATGATGTTGAGCAAAACCAACAGCTTCGTTGGGTTGGATAAGGAAGCGAAAAAAGTGGGTCTTGCGGTGAACGAGGACAAGACGAAGTATCTGCTGTCATCAAAGAAAGAATCGGTGCACCTGCGCCTCGGCAGCCAAGTCACCGTTGATAGCTACAAGTTTGAAACGGTGAGAGACTTCGTCTATTTGGGAACCAGTATTAACACCGAAAATAATATCAGTCTAGAAATCCAACGGAGAATCACCCTTGCCAACAAGTGTTACTTTGGACTAAGTAGGCAATTGAGAAGTAAAGTCCTCTCTCGACAAACAAAGATCACGCTCTATAAGTCTCTCATCATACCAGTCCTGATGTACGGCTCGGAATCATGGACAGTGTCAAGAGAAGATGAGATGGCACACTTTTTGAAAAAAAGAAAAAATTTGATCGAAAAAACTTCTAGCTCGAAATTCATGTTAGACCTATAGTTTGTTTGGCAAAAATGCTTGAAATGATCCAAATAACCATAATCGCCATGGGCCCCTGATGCAAAAAAAATCGACCCGCTCCAATATATATATATATGCTTGCGTGTGTTTGTGTTGTGTGTGTGTGTATATTTACGTTTGTGTGCCTGCGTGAGTGTTTTTTGTTTTCTTGGTTTTATGTTTTTTTTGTTTAATATTTTGTTTATTTTTTTTTTTTTTTTAATTTTATAACAAATAAACAAAATATTAAGGGGATTCATCAACTCTTAGTTAAATGAACGCCCTATACAAATTTAAGTATACTTGATGTCAAACAAAAAAATTGTATTTCGAAATTCTCATTAAAAAAGTAATTTTCGACCCATTTTCAGCATATTCTTCTCTTTTTGTCCAGTGTGCATTGAATGTTTCGGAGTTATCGCTAACGCATGTCCAATGAAAAAGTACATAGATTTTAAGAATTGTTCGTTAAAACCTCTCCAAAGAACTTTTTCGTAGAAATTTACGAACATTTCCTAGAATATAAGCACTTTTTCGTAAAATATGTAAACAAATCCACAGAAAGCATGTATTCATTCATAAATTGTAAGAAAATTTTCTTGGATTCTATGAATTTTTTCTTATATTTTAAGAAAAACCAGTGCGAATTTCTATGAAACTTTGTTCGTAAAAACATGTACGTTTTTGGTTCAGTGTAGAGGTGCTTTGCTACAACTAGAAACGACAAAATTGATTGTAGTGAAATTTAAAAATAAAATAAAATAAAGTAAAATAAAAAATAGAAAAATTATTGGAAGTAAAGAAATAAATTTGTAGGAAATAAATAAAAATAAAGCAAAATGAAATAAATAAAAGTATTAAAAAAAAAGAATGTGAATGGAAGGGAATGGATAAAAGGAAAATAAAGGAAAGTTAAGGTAAGGAAAGGAAAAGAGAGAAAAATCAAAGAAAAGTAAAGGTAGGGAAAGGAAGGCAATGGAAAAGGAAGGAAAAGTACTGAAAGTAGAGGAATGAAAAATGGAGTAAAATAGAGAAAGATAGAAAAGAAAAAGAAAGGAAATAAAAGGTAGGGAAGAGGAAGGTATGGAAAAGAAATAAAGATAAAAAGAAAGAAAAATAAAGGAGAGGAAGGCAATGGAAAGGGAAAAAAATAATTAAAGGAAATGAATGGAAAAGAAATAAAACTAAAGGAGTTACGAAAAGGAGAAGAAAGAAAGTAAGAAAACGCAAGGAAAGGAAATGACCGGAAATGAAAGGAAAAGAAAGCTAAGAAAAAAGGAGTGTAATGGAAAATAAAGGTAAGAAAAAAAAGAAAAGAAATTAAAAGAAAATAAATAAAATGAAGGCAAACGATACAAAAGTAAAGCAAAGGATATGAAACGAAACGAAAGCAAAGGCAAGAAAAAAAATGAAAAGGATAAAAAGAAAGGAAAAGACATGACAAAAAAAGAAAGGAAAGGATTGTGCCAAAAATGGTTATGTTAAATGTTTGTATGGGGAATACCCCAGGTGGGGTTTTAGGGGGTGTGCCACTGGCATGGGTGGGTCGGCCCTTCAAAGTTAGTGGGGGTCGGTCATACATTTAAACACGATTGGGGCACTCTAAATTGGCCAACTTAGGATTTTTCAAACTTTGCTCAAAGTCAAAAGTACAAAGTCGGGACATCAGAATTGGTTTCAGCGGTATGCTTCCTTCGGCAAACTATCTTACTTTGATCCCTAAAATACGATTTTCTTTGTCACTTGGTTGATTTTTAAATCGACTCTCCTAATTGAGCCGTTCAGTGCACACAGTGACTAACTCCACTTTCTTTCAGAAGCCATTCTGATTAACGTCACGCTTTATTGCTATGCTGTTCTCTTATTGTTTTTGTGCTGCATTATAGAATAGTTTAATACAAATAAAAAACCACAACAACAATAAGTTAATCGCATAGCAATAGAGCGTAGCGTTAATCAGAATGGCATCTGAAAGAAAAGGGAGTTAGTCACTGTGTGCACTGAACGGCTCAATTGCACACAGTACTTCTGAAGGGCGCTTGAGACCAAAATATTAGACTTTGGTTTATGCTGGATATCTTGAAAACTTGAAGTCCTTTACAAAAAAATAAAATTGGCATAATTAAGTAATATAACCAAAAAATATCATTTATTGTCAATGGAAAAAAATGACGTCAAAACCGGAAAACCGGATGAAATTTCTAAAAAAACACTATATATTTCGAAACTGTCGCCAATTATCTACCCAAAACCGTTGAGAATTTTGAAATCGGTTGAAAATTGGTTTTTTAATGCATTTTTGTTTACGAAGAAACTGAAAAAACTGGGTTTTGGCCTTAAAACCAAATTTTGGGGGTGTTACAAATCTTTTGAAGGGTTTTTCGTGTATAACTAGAGCAGATGAACAATCTCTACGGTCGCTTGAAAAGTGTATTAAATTTTTTTTTTTTTAGCAAAGTGTAATTCATCAAAGAAGTTGCATTATAGGAAGGTCAAATTTCACAGATTTTCGGAACATTGTTGTTGATTTTCGGAAAAAAGTGTTAAAATCCAAAAAATGGACGGAAGCGCCCTCTGACGGACGTCAAAAGAAAAAAGCAATGGATTTCTCGGCCCTAAAAACCCTCAGATGCACATTAAGAATGATATTTGAATTTGAATGAATAAAATTTGTTTTGTAAAATTCATAAAACAAATTAAAATAAAATACATTTTCATAAACGATATAATATCGATACAAGTTTTGCTTAAATGCACCTCACATTCCCTTTATTTTCAACACTGAGCTGTTTAGTAACTGTATTTGCTGTTAAAGAAAGTTAAATTTCATAAATTTCTGGAACAAACGGTCGATTTTCGAAAAAAATAGATTTAACTAACTGTCCCCTGATCAAAGAACTAGAAACCAGATTGATCATGTCATGATCGACGGCAGACACAGCTCCACCGTTCTGGACGTGCGTACCCTACGTGGTCCCAATATCGACTCGGACCATCATCTTGTTGGAGGCAAGATACGCACACGCCTCTGTGCAGCGAAAAAAGTGCGCACAGTAACGGAAGGAAAGTTTGACGTCGAGAAGCTGCGCATGACACAGACAGCTGATAATTTCTCCACTCGACTCTCACACCTGTTATCAGAGGGCAATCCTCGACCTAACGATGTAACCGAGCAATGGAAGCATATCTCTCACTCATTGCGTACTGCCGCTGAGGCCACTATAGGGTTTCAGCGAGCACGCAAGAACAACTGGTACGATGAGGAATGCAGCACTGCCTCGGACAAAAAGGACGCTGCATACAGGGAGACGTTGCGAACGGGCGACATCCGCAGTGTATGGCAACGCTATAGTGAGGCGAGGAAGGAAGAGAGGCGCCTTTTCAGAAAAAAGAAACGTGGAGCCGAAAGGCGTGAGTGTGAGGAGCTTGAGATGCTGGCTGACAGGAATGATGCCCGAAAATTCTATGAAAAGATCCGGCGGATGACGGAAGGTTTAAAGACCGGGGCAAGTTCCTGTAAGGACAATAACGGCGACCTGGTAACCGACGTACAGAATGTACTTAAATTATGGAGGGAGCACTTCTCCTCACTGCTAAATTTCGAGGGAGACGTCGAACCCGATACCCCTATCCCTGACGATGGAAAAGTCGTCCCACCACCTGACTATGATGAAGTGAGGATAGCTATATCCTGGCTCAAAAACAACAAATCGCCTGGGAAAGACGGACTACCCGCCGAGCTGTTCAAACGCGGAGGCGAAGAGCTGGTAAGATGAGTGCATGCCTCCAGATTGGAATTTAAGTGTGCTCTGCCCAGTCCACAAGAAAGGCGATCCCGCTAACCCCACCAACTACCGCGGAATCAGTCTTCTTAATATCGCACATAAGGTTCTTTCTAGCGTATTATGTGAAAGACTGAAGCCCATCGTAGACAAACTGATTGGATCTTATCAGTGTGGCTTTAGACCTGGTAAGTCTACCATCGACCAGATTTTCACGATACGCCAAATCCTGGAAAAGACCCATGATAAAAGAATCGACACTCACCATCTCTTTGTCGATTTTAAAGCCGCTTTTGACAGCGCAAAAAGGAGTTGCTTGTATCCGCCATGTATGAATTTAACTTCCCTGCAAAGTTTATACGGCTTTGCCAAATGACGTTGAGCAAAACCAACAGCTCCGTTGGGTTGGATAAGGAAGCGAAAAAAGTGGGTCTTGCGGTGAACGAGGACAAGACGAAGTATCTGCTGTCATCAAAGAAAGAATCGGCGCACCTGCGCCTTGGCAGCCAAGTCACCGTTGATAGCTACAAGTTTGAAACGGAGAGAGACTTCGTCTATTTGGGAACCAGTATTAACACCGAAAATAATATCAGTCTAGAAATCCAACGGAGAATCACCCTTGCCAACAAGTGTTACTTTGGACTAAGTAGGCAATTGAGAAGTAAAGTCCTCTCTCGACAAACAAAGATCACGCTCTATAAGTCTCTCATCATACCAGTCCTGATGTACGGCTCGGAATCATGGACAGTGTCAAGAGAAGATGAGATGGCACACTTTTTGAAAAAAAGAAAAAATTTGATCGAAAAAACTTCTAGCTCGAAATTCATGTTAGACCTATAGTTTGTTTGGCAAAAATGCTTGAAATGATCCAAATAACCATAATCGCCATGGGCCCCTGATGCAAAAAAAATCGACCCGCTCCAATATATATATATATGCTTGCGTGTGTTTGTGTTGTGTGTGTGTGTATATTTACGTTTGCGTGCCTGCGTGAGTGTTTTTTGTTTTCTTGGTTTTATGTTTTTTTTGTTTAATATTTGGTTTATTTGTTTTTTTTTTTTTTTAATTTTATAACAAATAAACAATATATTAAGGGGATTCATCAACTCTTATAAGTTTACGAAATACGTAAGTTTATACATTTATCAGCTCAGTTAGATTAACGCCCTAGACAAATTTATGTGTACTTGATGTCAAACAAAAAAATTGTATTTCGAAATTCTCATTAAAAAAGTAATTTTCGACCCATTTTCAGCATATTCTTCTCTTTTTGTCCAGTGTGCATTGAATGTTTCGGAGTTATCGCTAACGCATGTCAAAAAAGGCAGAATTCAGCAATTTGAAAGCACTACACTGAACCAAAAAAGTTCATGTATCCAATGAAAAAGTACATAGATTTTAAGAATTGTTCGTTAAAACCTCTCCAAAGAACTTTTTTCGTAGAAATTTACGAACATTTCCTAGAATATAAGCACTTTTTCGTAAAATATGTAAACAAATCCACAGAAAGCATGTATTCATTCATAAATTGTAAGAAAATTTTCTTGGATTCTATGAATTTTTTCTTATATTTTAAGAAAAACCAGTGCGAACTTCTATGAAACTTTGTTCGTAAAAACATGTACGTTTTTGGTTCAGTGTAGAGGTGCTTTTCCTACAACTACAAACGACAAAATTGATTGTAGTGAAATTTAAAAATAAAATAAAATAAAGTAAAATAAAAAATAGAAAAATGATTGGAAGTAAAGAAATAAATTTGTAGGAAATAAATAAAAATAAAGCAAAATGAAATAAATAAAAGTATTAAAAAAAAAAATTATGTGAATGGAAGGCAATGGATAAAAGGAAAATAAAGGAAAGTTAAGGTAAGGAAAGGAAAAGAGAGAAAAATCAAAGAAAAGTAAAGGTAGGGAAAGGAAGGCAATGGAAAAGGAAGGAAAAGTACTGAAAGTAGAGGAATGAAAAATGGAGTAAAATAGAGAAAGATAGAAAAGAAAAAGAAAGGAAATAAAAGGTAGGGAAGAGGAAGGTATGGAAAAGAAATAAAGATAAAAAGAAAGAAAAATAAAGGAGAGGAAGGCAATGGAAAGGGAAAAAAATAATTAAAGGAAATGAATGGAAAAGAAATAAAACTAAAGGAGTTACGAAAAGGAGAAGAAAGAAAGTAAGAAAACGCAAGGAAAGGAAATGACCGGAAATGAAAGGAAAAGAAGCTAAGAAAAAAGGAGTGTAATGGAAAATAAAGGTAAGAAAAAAAAGAAAAGAAATTAAAAGAAAATAAATAAAATGAAGGCAAACGATACAAAAGTAAAGCAAAGGATATGAAACGAAACGAAAGCAAAGGCAAGAAAAAAAATGAAAAGGATAAAAAGAAAGGAAAAGACATGACAAAAAAAGAAAGGAAAGGATTGTGCCAAAAATGGTTATGTTAAATGTTTGTATGGGGAATACCCCAGGTGGGGTTTTAGGGGGTGTGCCACTGGCATGGGTGGGTCGGCCCTTCAAAGTTAGTGGGGGTCGGTCATACATTTAAACACGATTGGGGCACTCTAAATTGGCCAACTTAGGATTTTTCAAACTTTGCTCAAAGTCAAAAGTACAAAGTCGGGACATCAGAATTGGTTTCAGCGGTATGCTTCCTTCGGCAAACTATCTTACTTTGATCCCTAAAATACGACTTTCCTTGTCACTTGGTTGATTTTTAAATCGACTCTCCTAATTGAGCCGTTCAGTGCACACAGTGACTAACTCCACTTTCTTTCAGAAGCCATTCTGATTAACGTCACGCTTTATTGCTATGCTGTTCTCTTATTGTTTTTGTGCTGCATTATAGAATAGTTTAATACAAATAAAAAACCACAACAACAATAAGTTAATCGCATAGCAATAGAGCGTAGCGTTAATCAGAATGGCATCTGAAAGAAAAGGGAGTTAGTCACTGTGTGCACTGAACGGCTCAATTGCACACAGTACTTCTGAAGGGCGCTTGAGACAAAAATATTAGACTTTGGTTTATGCTGGATATCTTGAAAACTTGAAGTCCTTTCCAAAAAAATAAAATTGGCATAATTAAGTAATATAACCAAAAAAAATCATTTATTGTCAATGGAAAAAAATGACGTCAAAACCGGAAAACCGGATGAAATTTCTAAAAAAAACACTATATATTTCGAAACTGTCGCCAATTATCTACCCAAAACCGTTGAGAATTTTGAAATCGGTTGAAAATTGGTTTTATAATGCATTTTTGTTTACGAAGAAACTGAAAAAACTGGGTTTTGGCCTTAAAACCAAATTTTGGGGGTGTTACAAATCTTTTGAAGGGTTTTTCGTGTATAACTAGAGCAGATGAACAATCTCTACGGTCGCTTGAAAAGTGTATTAAATTTTTTTTTTTTAGCAAAGTGTAATTCATCAAAGAAGTTGCATTATAGGAAGGTCAAATTTCACAGATTTTCGGAACATTGTTGTTGATTTTCGGAAAAAAGTGTTAAAATCCAAAAAATGGACGGAAGCGCCCTCTGACGGACGTCAAAAGAAAAAAGCAATGGATTTCTCGACCCTAAAAACCCTCAGATGCACATTAAGAATGATATTTGAATTTGAATGAATAAAATTTGTTTTGTAAAATTCATAAAACAAATTAAAATAAAATACATTTTCATAAACGATATAACATCGATACAAGTTTTGCTTAAATGCACCTCACATTCCCTTTATTTTCAACACTGAGCTGTTTAGTAACTGTATTTGCTGTTAAAGAAAGTTAAATTTCATAAATTTCTGGAACAAACGGTCGATTTTCGAAAAAAATAGATTTAACTAACTGTCCCCTGATCAAAGAACTAGAAACCAGATTGATCATGTCATGATCGACGGCAGACACAGCTCCACCGTTCTGGACGTGCGTACCCTACGTGGTCCCAATATCGACTCGGACCATCATCTTGTTGGAGGCAAGATACGCACACGCCTCTGTGCAGCGAAAAAGTGCGCACAGTAACGGAAGGAAAGTTTGACGTCGAGAAGCTGCGCATGACACAGACAGCTGATAATTTCTCCACTCGACTCTCACACCTGTTATCAGAGGGCAATCCTCGACCTAACGATGTAACCGAGCAATGGAAGCATATCTCTCACTCATTGCGTACTGCCGCTGAGGCCACTATAGGGTTTCAGCGAGCCCGCAAGAACAACTGGTACGATGAGGAATGCAGCACTGCCTCGGACAAAAAGGACGCTGCATACAGGGAGACGTTGCGAACGGGCGACATCCGCCGTGTATGGCAACGCTATAGTGAGGCGAGGAAGGAAGAGAGGCGCCTTTTCAGAAAAAAGAAACGTGGAGCCGAAAGGCGTGAGTGTGAGGAGCTTGAGATGCTGGCTGACAGGAATGATGCCCGAAAATTCTATGAAAAGATCCGGCGGATGACGGAAGGTTTAAAGACCGGGGCAAGTTCCTGTAAGGACAATAACGGCGACCTGGTAACCGACGTACAGAATGTACTTAAATTATGGAGGGAGCACTTCTCCTCACTGCTAAATTTCGAGGGAGACGTCGAACCCGATACCCCTATCCCTGACGATGGAAAAGTCGTCCCACCACCTGACTATGATGAAGTGAGGATAGCTATATCCTGGCTCAAAAACAACAAATCGCCTGGGAAAGACGGACTACCCGCCGAGCTGTTCAAACGCGGAGGCGAAGAGCTGGTAAGATGAGTGCATGCCTCCAGATTGGAATTTAAGTGTGCTCTGCCCAGTCCACAAGAAAGGCGATCCTGCTAACCCCACCAACTACCGCGGAATCAGTCTTCTTAATATCGCACATAAGGTTCTTTCTAGCGTATTATGTGAAAGACTGAAGCCCATCGTAGACAAACTGATTGGATCTTATCAGTGTGGCTTTAGACCTGGTAAGTCTACCATCGACCAGATTTTCACGATACGCCAAATCCTGGAAAAGACCCATGATAAAAGAATCGACACTCACCATCTCTTTGTCGATTTTAAAGCCGCTTTTGACAGCGCAAAAAGGAGTTGCTTGTATCCGCCATGTATGAATTTAACTTCCCTGCAAAGTTTATACGGCTTTGCCAAATGACGTTGAGCAAAACCAACAGCTCCGTTGGGTTGGATAAGGAAGCGAAAAAAGTGGGTCTTGCGGTGAACGAGGACAAGACGAAGTATCTGCTGTCATCAAAGAAAGAATCGGCGCACCTGCGCCTTGGCAGCCAAGTCACCGTTGATAGCTACAAGTTTGAAACGGAGAGAGACTTCGTCTATTTGGGAACCAGTATTAACACCGAAAATAATATCAGTCTAGAAATCCAACGGAGAATCACCCTTGCCAACAAGTGTTACTTTGGACTAAGTAGGCAATTGAGAAGTAAAGTCCTCTCTCGACAAACAAAGATCACGCTCTATAAGTCTCTCATCATACCAGTCCTGATGTACGGCTCGGAATCATGGACAGTGTCAAGAGAAGATGAGATGGCACACTTTTTGAAAAAAAGAAAAAATTTGATCGAAAAAACTTCTAGCTCGAAATTCATGTTAGACCTATAGTTTGTTTGGCAAAAATGCTTGAAATGATCCAAATAACCATAATCGCCATGGGCCCCTGATGCAAAAAAAATCGACCCGCTCCAATATATATATATATGCTTGCGTGTGTTTGTGTTGTGTGTGTGTGTATATTTACGTTTGCGTGCCTGCGTGAGTGTTTTTTGTTTTCTTGGTTTTATGTTTTTTTTGTTTAATATTTGGTTTATTTGTTTTTATTTTTTTAATTTTATAACAAATAAACAATATATTAAGGGGATTCATCAACTCTTATAAGTTTACGAAATACGTAAGTTTATACATTTATCAGCTCAGTTAGATTAACGCCCTAGACAAATTTATGTGTACTTGATGTCAAACAAAAAAATTGTATTTCGAAATTCTCATTAAAAAAGTAATTTTCGACCCATTTTCAGCATATTCTTCTCTTTTTGTCCAGTGTGCATTGAATGTTTCGGAGTTATCGCTAACGCATGTCAAAAAAGGCAGAATTCAGCAATTTGAAAGCACTACACTGAACCAAAAAAGTTCATGTATCCAATGAAAAAGTACATAGATTTTAAGAATTGTTCGTTAAAACCTCTCCAAAGAACTTTTTTCGTAGAAATTTACGAACATTTCCTAGAATATAAGCACTTTTTCGTAAAATATGTAAACAAATCCACAGAAAGCATGTATTCATTCATAAATTGTAAGAAAATTTTCTTGGATTCTATGAATTTTTTCTTATATTTTAAGAAAAACCAGTGCGAACTTCTATGAAACTTTGTTCGTAAAAACATGTACGTTTTTGGTTCAGTGTAGAGGTGCTTTTCCTACAACTACAAACGACAAAATTGATTGTAGTGAAATTTAAAAATAAAATAAAATAAAGTAAAATAAAAAATAGAAAAATTGATTGGAAGTAAAGAAATAAATTTGTAGGAAATAAATAAAAATAAAGCAAAATGAAATAAATAAAAGTATTAAAAAAAAAAATTATGTGAATGGAAGGCAATGGATAAAAGGAAAATAAAGGAAAGTTAAGGTAAGGAAAGGAAAAGAGAGAAAAATCAAAGAAAAGTAAAGGTAGGGAAAGGAAGGCAATGGAAAAGGAAGGAAAAGTACTGAAAGTAGAGGAATGAAAAATGGAGTAAAATAGAGAAAGATAGAAAAGAAAAAGAAAGGAAATAAAAGGTAGGGAAGAGGAAGGTATGGAAAAGAAATAAAGATAAAAAGAAAGAAAAATAAAGGAGAGGAAGGCAATGGAAAGGGAAAAAAATAATTAAAGGAAATGAATGGAAAAGAAATAAAACTAAAGGAGTTACGAAAAGGAGAAGAAAGAAAGTAAGAAAACGCAAGGAAAGGAAATGACCGGAAATGAAAGGAAAAGAAGCTAAGAAAAAAGGAGTGTAATGGAAAATAAAGGTAAGAAAAAAAAGAAAAGAAATTAAAAGAAAATAAATAAAATGAAGGCAAACGATACAAAAGTAAAGCAAAGGATATGAAACGAAACGAAAGCAAAGGCAAGAAAAAAAATGAAAAGGATAAAAAGAAAGGAAAAGACATGACAAAAAAAGAAAGGAAAGGATTGTGCCAAAAATGGTTATGTTAAATGTTTGTATGGGGAATACCCCAGGTGGGGTTTTAGGGGGTGTGCCACTGGCATGGGTGGGTCGGCCCTTCAAAGTTAGTGGGGGTCGGTCATACATTTAAACACGATTGGGGCACTCTAAATTGGCCAACTTAGGATTTTTCAAACTTTGCTCAAAGTCAAAAGTACAAAGTCGGGACATCAGAATTGGTTTCAGCGGTATGCTTCCTTCGGCAAACTATCTTACTTTGATCCCTAAAATACGATTTTCCTTGTCACTTGGTTGATTTTTAAATCGACTCTCCTAATTGAGCCGTTCAGTGCACACAGTGACTAACTCCACTTTCTTTCAGAAGCCATTCTGATTAACGTCACGCTTTATTGCTATGCTGTTCTCTTATTGTTTTTGTGCTGCATTATAGAATAGTTTAATACAAATGAAAAACCACAACAACAATAAATTAATCGCATAGCAATAGAGCGTAGCGTTAATCAGAATGGCATCTGAAAGAAAAGGGAGTTAGTCACTGTGTGCACTGAACGGCTCAATTGCACACAGTACTTCTGAAGGGCGCTTGAGACAAAAATATTAGACTTTGGTTTATGCTGGATATCTTGAAAACTTGAAGTCCTTTCCAAAAAAATAAAATTGGCATAATTAAGTAATATAACCAAAAAAAATCATTTATTGTCAATGGAAAAAAATGACGTCTAAAAAAACACTATATATTTCGAAACTGTCGCCAATTATCTACCCAAAACCGTTGAGAATTTTGAAATCGGTTGAAAATTGGTTTTATAATGCATTTTTGTTTACGAAGAAACTGAAAAAACTGGGTTTTGGCCTTAAAACCAAATTTTGGGGGTGTTACAAATCTTTTGAAGGGTTTTTCGTGTATAACTAGAGCAGATGAACAATCTCTACGGTCGCTTGAAAAGTGTATTAAATTTTTTTTTTTTAGCAAAGTGTAATTCATCAAAGAAGTTGCATTATAGGAAGGTCAAATTTCACAGATTTTCGGAACATTGTTGTTGATTTTCGGAAAAAAGTGTTAAAATCCAAAAAATGGACGGAAGCGCCCTCTGACGGACGTCAAAAGAAAAAAGCAATGGATTTCTCGACCCTAAAAACCCTCAGATGCACATTAAGAATGATATTTGAATTTGAATGAATAAAATTTGTTTTGTAAAATTCATAAAACAAATTAAAATAAAATACATTTTCATAAACGATATAACATCGATACAAGTTTTGCTTAAATGCACCTCACATTCCCTTTATTTTCAACACTGAGCTGTTTAGTAACTGTATTTGCTGTTAAAGAAAGTTAAATTTCATAAATTTCTGGAACAAACGGTCGATTTTCGAAAAAAATAGATTTAACTAACTGTCCCCTGATCAAAGAACTAGAAACCAGATTGATCATGTCATGATCGACGGCAGACACAGCTCCACCGTTCTGGACGTGCGTACCCTACGTGGTCCCAATATCGACTCGGACCATCATCTTGTTGGAGGCAAGATACGCACACGCCTCTGTGCAGCGAAAAAGTGCGCACAGTAACGGAAGGAAAGTTTGACGTCGAGAAGCTGCGCATGACACAGACAGCTGATAATTTCTCCACTCGACTCTCACACCTGTTATCAGAGGGCAATCCTCGACCTAACGATGTAACCGAGCAATGGAAGCATATCTCTCACTCATTGCGTACTGCCGCTGAGGCCACTATAGGGTTTCAGCGAGCCCGTAAGAACAACTGGTACGATGAGGAATGCAGCACTGCCTCGGACAAAAAGGACGCTGCATACAGGGAGACGTTGCGAACGGGCGACATCCGCCGTGTATGGCAACGCTATAGTGAGGCGAGGAAGGAAGAGAGGCGCCTTTTCAGAAAAAAGAAACGTGGAGCCGAAAGGCGTGAGTGTGAGGAGCTTGAGATGCTGGCTGACAGGAATGATGCCCGAAAATTCTATGAAAAGATCCGGCGGATGACGGAAGGTTTAAAGACCGGGGCAAGTTCCTGTAAGGACAATAACGGCGACCTGGTAACCGACGTACAGAATGTACTTAAATTATGGAGGGAGCACTTCTCCTCACTGCTAAATTTCGAGGGAGACGTCGAACCCGATACCCCTATCCCTGACGATGGAAAAGTCGTCCCACCACCTGACTATGATGAAGTGAGGATAGCTATATCCTGGCTCAAAAACAACAAATCGCCTGGGAAAGACGGACTACCCGCCGAGCTGTTCAAACGCGGAGGCGAAGAGCTGGTAAGATGAGTGCATGCCTCCAGATTGGAATTTAAGTGTGCTCTGCCCAGTCCACAAGAAAGGCGATCCTGCTAACCCCACCAACTACCGCGGAATCAGTCTTCTTAATATCGCACATAAGGTTCTTTCTAGCGTATTATGTGAAAGACTGAAGCCCATCGTAGACAAACTGATTGGATCTTATCAGTGTGGCTTTAGACCTGGTAAGTCTACCATCGACCAGATTTTCACGATACGCCAAATCCTGGAAAAGACCCATGATAAAAGAATCGACACTCACCATCTCTTTGTCGATTTTAAAGCCGCTTTTGACAGCGCAAAAAGGAGTTGCTTGTATCCGCCATGTATGAATTTAACTTCCCTGCAAAGTTTATACGGCTTTGCCAAATGACGTTGAGCAAAACCAACAGCTCCGTTGGGTTGGATAAGGAAGCGAAAAAAGTGGGTCTTGCGGTGAACGAGGACAAGACGAAGTATCTGCTGTCATCAAAGAAAGAATCGGCGCACCTGCGCCTTGGCAGCCAAGTCACCGTTGATAGCTACAAGTTTGAAACGGTGAGAGACTTCGTCTATTTGGGAACCAGTATTAACACCGAAAATAATATCAGTCTAGAAATCCAACGGAGAATCACCCTTGCCAACAAGTGTTACTTTGGACTAAGTAGGCAATTGAGAAGTAAAGTCCTCTCTCGACAAACAAAGATCACGCTCTATAAGTCTCTCATCATACCAGTCCTGATGTACGGCTCGGAATCATGGACAGTGTCAAGAGAAGATGAGATGGCACACTTTTTGAAAAAAAGAAAAAATTTGATCGAAAAAACTTCTAGCTCGAAATTCATGTTAGACCTATAGTTTGTTTGGCAAAAATGCTTGAAATGATCCAAATAACCATAATCGCCATGGGCCCCTGATGCAAAAAAAATCGACCCGCTCCAATATATATATATATGCTTGCGTGTGTTTGTGTTGTGTGTGTGTGTATATTTACGTTTGCGTGCCTGCGTGAGTGTTTTTTGTTTTCTTGGTTTTATGTTTTTTTTGTTTAATATTTGGTTTATTTGTTTTTTTTTTTTTAATTTTATAACAAATAAACAATATATTAAGGGGATTCATCAACTCTTATAAGTTTACGAAATACGTAAGTTTATACATTTATCAGCTCAGTTAGATTAACGCCCTAGACAAATTTATGTGTACTTGATGTCAAACAAAAAAATTGTATTTCGAAATTCTCATTAAAAAAGTAATTTTCGACCCATTTTCAGCATATTCTTCTCTTTTTGTCCAGTGTGCATTGAATGTTTCGGAGTTATCGCTAACGCATGTCAAAAAAGGCAGAATTCAGCAATTTGAAAGCACTACACTGAACCAAAAAAGTTCATGTATCCAATGAAAAAGTACATAGATTTTAAGAATTGTTCGTTAAAACCTCTCCAAAGAACTTTTTCGTAGAAATTTACGAACATTTCCTAGAATATAAGCACTTTTTCGTAAAATATGTAAACAAATCCACAGAAAGCATGTATTCATTCACAAATTGTAAGAAAATTTTCTTGGATTCTATGAATTTTTTCTTATATTTTAAGAAAAACCAGCGCGAACTTCTATGAAACTTTGTTCGTAAAAACATGTACGTTTTTGGTTCAGTGTAGAGGTACTTTTCCTACAACTACAAACGACAAAATTGATTGTAGTGAAATTAAAAAAAAATAAAATAAAGTAAAATAAAAAATAGAAAAATGATTGGAAGTAAAGAAATGAATTTGTAGGAAATAAATAAAAATAAAGCAAAATGAAATAAATAAAAGTATTAAAAAAAAAGAATGTGAATGGAAGGCAATGGATAAAAGGAAAATAAAGGAAAGTTAAGGTAAGGAAAGGAAAAGAGAGAAAAATCAAAGAAAAGTAAAGGTAGGGAAAGGAAGGCAATGGAAAAGGAAGGAAAAGTACTGAAAGTAGAGGAATGAAAAATGGAGTAAAATAGAGAAAGATAGAAAAGAAAAAGAAAGGAAATAAAAGGTAGGGAAGAGGAAGGTATGGAAAAGAAATAAAGATAAAAAGAAAGAAAAATAAAGGAGAGGAAGGCAATGGAAAGGGAAAAAAATAATTAAAGGAAATGAATGGAAAAGAAATAAAACTAAAGGAGTTACGAAAAGGAGAAGAAAGAAAGTAAGAAAACGCAAGGAAAGGAAATGACCGGAAATGAAAGGAAAAGAAAGCTAAGAAAAAAGGAGTGTAATGGAAAATAAAGGTAAGAAAAGAAATTAAAAGAAAATAAATAAAATGAAGGCAAACGATACAAAAGTAAAGCAAAGGATATGAAACGAAACGAAAGCAAAGGCAAGAAAAAAATTAAAAGGATAAAAAGAAAGGAAAAGACATGACAAAAAAAGAAAGGAAAGGATTGTGCCAAAAATGGTTATGTTAAATGTTTGTATGGGGAATACCCCAGGTGGGGTTTTAGGGGGTGTGCCACTGGCATGGGTGGGTCGGCCCTTCAAAGTTAGTGGGGGTCGGTCATACATTTAAACACGATTGGGGCACTCTAAATTGGCCAACTTAGGATTTTTCAAACTTTGCTCAAAGTCAAAAGTACAAAGTCGGGACATCAGAATTGGTTTCAGCGGTATGCTTCCTTCGGCAAACTATCTTACTTTGATCCCTAAAATACGATTTTCCTTGTCACTTGGTTGATTTTTAAATCGACTCTCCTAATTGAGCCGTTCAGTGCACACAGTGACTAACTCCACTTTCTTTCAGAAGCCATTCTGATTAACGTCACGCTTTATTTCTATGCTGTTCTCTTATTGTTTTTGTGCTGCATTATAGAATAGTTTAATACAAATAAAAAACCACAACAACAATAAGTTAATCGCATAGCAATAGAGCGTAGCGTTAATCAGAATGGCATCTGAAAGAAAAGGGAGTTAGTCACTGTGTGCACTGAACGGCTCAATTGCACACAGTACTTCTGAAGGGCGCTTGAGACCAAAATATTAGACTTTGGTTTATGCTGGATATCTTGAAAACTTGAAGTCCTTTCCAAAAAAATAAAATTGGCATAATTAAGTAATATAACCAAAAAAAATCATTTATTGTCAATGGAAAAAAATGACGTCAAAACCGGAAAACCGGATGAAATTTCTAAAAAAACACTATATATTTCGAAACTGTCGCCAATTATCTACCCAAAACCGTTGAGAATTTTGAAATCGGTTGAAAATTGGTTTTATAATGCATTTTTGTTTACGAAGAAACTGAAAAAACTGGGTTTTGGCCTTAAAACCAAATTTTGGGGGTGTTACAAATCTTTTGAAGGGTTTTTCGTGTATAACTAGAGTAGATGAACAATCTCTACGGTCGCTTGAAAAGTGTATTAAATTTTTTTTTTTTAGCAAAGTGTAATTCATCAAAGAAGTTGCATTATAGGAAGGTCAAATTTCACAGATTTTCGGAACATTGTTGTTGATTTTCGGAAAAAAGTGTTAAAATCCAAAAAATGGACGGAAGCGCCCTCTGACGGACGTCAAAAGAAAAAAGCCATGGATTTCTCGACCCTAAAAACCCTCAGATGCACATTAAGAATGATATTTGAATTTGAATGAATAAAATTTGTTTTGTAAAATTCATAAAACAAATTAAAATAAAATAAATTTTCATAAACGATATAATATCGATACAAGTTTTGCTTAAATGCACCTCACATTCCCTTTATTTTCAACACTGAGCTGTTTAGTAACTGTATTTGCTGTTAAAGAAAGTTAAATTTCATAAATTTCTGGAACAAACGGTCGATTTTCGAAAAAAAATAGATTTAACTAACTGTCCCCTGATCAAAGAACTAGAAACCAGATTGATCATGTCATGATCGACGGCAGACACAGCTCCACCGTTCTGGTCCCAATATCGACTCGGACCATCATCTTGTTGGAGGCAAGATACGCACACGCCTCTGTGCAGCGAAAAAAGTGCGCACAGTAACGGAAGGAAAGTTTGACGTCGAGAAGCTGCGCATGACACAGACAGCTGATAATTTCTCCACTCGACTCTCACACCTGTTATCAGAGGGCAATCCTCGACCTAACGATGTAACCGAGCAATGGAAGCATATCTCTCACTCATTGCGTACCGCCGCTGAGGCCACTATAGGGTTTCAGCGAGCCCGCAAGAACAACTGGTACGATGAGGAATGCAGCACTGCCTCGGACAAAAAGGACGCTGCATACAGGGAGACGTTGCGAACGGGCGACATCCGCAGTGTATGGCAACTTTATAGTGAGACGAGGAAGGAAGAGAGGCGCCTTTTCAGAAAAAAGAAACGTGGAGCCGAAAGGCGTGAGTGTGAGGAGCTTGAGATGCTGGCTGACAGGAATGATGCCCGAAAATTCTATGAAAAGATCCGGCGGATGACGGAAGGTTTAAAGACCGGGGCAAGTTCCTGTAAGGACAATAACGGCGACCTGGTAACCGACGTACAGAATGTACTTAAATTATGGAGGGAGCACTTCTCCTCACTGCTAAATTTCGAGGGAGACGTCGAACCCGATACCCCTATCCCTGACGATGGAAAAGTCGTCCCACCACCTGACTATGATGAAGTGAGGATAGCTATATCCTGGCTCAAAAACAACAAATCGCCTGGGAAAGACGGACTACCCGCCGAGCTGTTCAAACGCGGAGGCGAAGAGCTGGTAAGATGAGTGCATGCCTCCAGATTGGAATTTAAGTGTGCTCTGCCCAGTCCACAAGAAAGGCGATCCCGCTAACCCCACCAACTACCGCGGAATCAGTCTTCTTAATATCGCACATAAGGTTCTTTCTAGCGTATTATGTGAAAGACTGAAGCCCATCGTAGACAAACTGATTGGATCTTATCAGTGTGGCTTTAGACCTGGTAAGTCTACCATCGACCAGGTTTTCACGATACGCCAAATCCTGGAAAAGACCCATGATAAAAGAATCGACACTCACCATCTCTTTGTCGATTTTAAAGCCGCTTTTGACAGCGCAAAAAGGAGTTGCTTGTATCCGCCATGTATGAATTTAACTTCCCTGCAAAGTTTATACGGATTTGCCAAATGATGTTGAGCAAAACCAACAGCTTCGTTGGGTTGGATAAGGAAGTGAAAAAAGTGGGTCTTGCGGTGAACGAGGACAAGACGAAGTATCTGCTGTCATCAAAGAAAGAATCGGCGCACCTGCGCCTTGGCAGCCAAGTCACCGTTGATAGCTACAAGTTTGAAACGGTGAGAGACTTCGTCTATTTGGGAACCAGTATTAACACCGAAAATAATATCAGTCTAGAAATCCAACGGAGAATCACCCTTGCCAACAGGTGTTACTTTGGACTAAGTAGGCAATTGAGAAGTAAAGTCCTCTCTCGACAAACAAAGATCACGCTCTATAAGTCTCTCATCATACCAGTCCTGATGTACGGCTCGGAATCATGGACAGTGTCAAGAGAAGATGAGATGGCACACTTTTTGAAAAAAAGAAAAAATTTGATCGAAAAAACTTCTAGCTCGAAATTCATATTAGACCTATAGTTTGTTTGGCAAAAATGCTTGAAATGATCCAAATAACCATAATCGCCATGGGCCCCTGATGCAAAAAAAAATCGACCCGCTCCAATATATCGCTCATTTGCTGCAACATCGTCATAACTCAAAAAACCCAAATTTTGAGTTAACATCACTAATATATCGGAAATAATATGTTTGATCAACTGACAAAGTGTTATATCCGAGGTTTTAACATTTCACGCAGCATCGAGATAGAACTAATTACTTATCCCATATAAATATACGGCAATTCAAAAACTAAAAATGCGTTTTCTGTAATATCACATTTTTTGAGTTATGACGATGTTGCAGCAAATGAGCGATATATATATATATGCTTGCGTGTGTTTGTGTTGTGTGTGTGTGTATATTTACGTTTGTGTGCCTGGGTGAGTGTTTTTTGTTTTCTTGTTTTTATGTTTTTTTTGTTTAATATTTTTTTTTTTTTTTTTTTAAATTTTATAACAAATAAACAAAATATTAAGGGGATTCATCAACTCTTATAAGTTTACGAAATACGTAAGTTTATACATTTATCAGCTCACTTAGATTAACGCCCTAGACAAATTTATGTGTACTTGATGTCAAACAAAAAAATTGTATTTCGAAATTCTCATTAAAAAAGTAATTTTCGACCCATTTTCAGCATATTCTTCTCTTTTTGTCCAGTGTGCATTGAATGTTTCGGAGTTATCGCTAACGCATGTCAAAAAAGGCAGAATTCAGCAATTTGAAAGCACTACACTGAACCAAAAAAGTTCATGTATCCAATGAAAAAGTACATAGATTTTAAGAATTGTTAACGAACAATCCTCTCCAAAGAACTTTTTCGTAGAAATTTACGAACATTTGCTAGAATATAAGCACTTTTTCGTAAAATATGTAAACAAATCCACAGAAAGCATGTATTCATTCACAAATTGTAAGAAAATTTTCTTGGATTCTATGAATTTTTTCTTATATTTTAAGAAAAACCAGCGCGAACTTCTATGAAACTTTGTTCGTAAAAACATAGAGAAAAATCAAAGAAAAGTAAAGGTGGGGAAAGGAAGGCAATGGAAAAGGAAGGAAAAGTGCTGAAAGTAGAGGAATGAAAAATGGAGTAAAATAGAGAAAGATAGAAAAGAAAAAGAAAGGAAATAAAAGGTAGGGAAGAGGAAGGTATGGAAAAGAAATAAAGATAAAAAGAAAGAAAAATAAAGGAGAGGACGGCAATGGAAAGGGAAAAAAATAATTAAAGGAAATGAATGGAAAAGAAATAAAACTAAAGGAGTTACGAAAAGGAGAAGAAAGAAAGTAAGAAAACGCAAGGAAAGGAAACGACCGGAAATGAAAGGAAAAGAAAGCTAAGAAAAAAGGAGTGTAATGGAAAATAAAGGTAAGAAAAAAAAGAAAAGAAAATAAATAAAATGAAGGCAAACGATACAAAAGTAAAGCAAAAAAAGAAAGGAAAGGATTTTTCATGAAAAATAAAGGAGAGGAAGGGAATGGAAAGGGAAAAAAATAATTAAAGGAAATGAATGGAAAAGAAATAAAACTAAAGGAGTTACGAAAAGGAGAAGAAAGAAAGTAAGAATACGCAAGGAAAGGAAATGAAAGGAAAAGAAAGCTAAGAAAAAAGGAGTGTAATGGAAAATAAAGGTAAGAAAAAAAAGAAAATAAATTAAAAGAAAATAAATAAAATGAAGGCAAACGATACAAAAGTAAAACAAAGGATATGAAACGAAACGAAAGCAAAGGCAAGAAAAAAAATAAAAAGGATAAAAAGAAAGGAAAAGACATGACAAAAAAGAAAGGAAAGGATTGTGCCAAAAATGGTTATGTTAAATGTTTGTATGGGGAATACCCCAGGGGGTGTGCCACTGGCATGGGTGGGTCGGCCCTTCAAAGTTAGTGGGGGTCGGTCATACATTTAAACACGATTGGGGCACTCTAAATGGGCCAACTTAGGATTTTTCAAACTTTGCTAAAGTCAAGAGTACAAAGTCGGGACATCAGAATTGGTTTCAGAGGTATGCTTCCTTCGGCAAACTATCTTATTTTGATCCCTAAAACACGATTTTCCTTGTCACTTGGTTGAGTTTTAAATCGACTCTCCTAATTGAGCCGTTCAGTGCACACAGTGACTAATTCCACTTTCTTTCAGAAGCCATTCTGATTAACGTTACGCTTTATTGCTATGCTGTTCTCTTATTGTTTTTGTGCTGCATTATAGAATAGTTTAATACAAATAAAAAACCACAACAACAATAAGTTAATCGCATAGCAATAGAGCGTAGCGTTAATCAGAATGGCTTCTGAAAGAAAAGGGAGTTAGTCACTGTGTACACTGAACGGCTCAATTGCACACAGTACTTCTGAAGGGCGCTTGAGACCAAAATATTAGATTTTGGTTTATGCTGGATATCTTGAAAACTTGAAGTCCTTTCCAAAAAAAATAAAATTGGCATAATTAAGTAATAGTTGCCTCTTGATGATATATAAACAAAAAATATCATTTATTGTCAATGGAAAAAAATTACGTCAAGACCGGAAAACCGGATGAAATTTCTAAAAAAACACTATATATTTCGAAACTGTCACCAATTATCTACCCAAAACCGTTGAGAATTTTGAAATCGGTTGAAAATTGGTTTTTTAATGCATTTTTGTTTACGAAGAAACTGAAAAAACTGGTTTTTGGCCTTAAAACCAAATTTTGGGGGTGTTACAAATCTTTTGAAGGGTTTTTCGTGTATAACTAGAGCAGATGAACAATCTCTACGGTCGCTTGAAAAGTGTATTAAATTTTTTTTTTAAGCAAAAATCAGGGTGTTAGTCTACTTAAAAAAAGAAGTTGCATTATAGGAAGGTCAAATTTCATAGATTTTCGGAACATTGTTGTTGATTTTCGGAAAAAAGTGTTAAAATCCAAAAAATGGACGGAAGCGCCCGCGTGAGTGTGAGGAGCTTGAGATGCTGGCTGACAGGAATGATGCCCGAAAATTCTATGAAAAGATCCGGCGGATGACGGAAGGTTTTAAGACCGGGGCAAGCTCCTGTAAGGACAATAATGGCGACCTGGTAACCGACGTACAAAGTGTACTTAAATTATGGAGGGAGCACTTCTCCTCACTGCTAAATTGCGAGGGAGGCGTCGAACCCGATACCCCAATCCCTGACGATGGAAAAGTCGTCCCACCACCTGACTATGATGAAGTGAGGATAGCTATATCCAGGCTCAAAAACAACAAATCGCCTGGGATAGACGGACTACCCGCTGAGCTGTTCAAACGCGGAGGCGAAGAGCTGGTAAGATGAGTGCATGCCTCCAGATTGGAATTTAAGTGTGGTCTGCCCAGTCCACAAGAAAGGCGATCCCGCTAACCCCAACAACTACCGCGGAATCAGTCTTCTTAATATCGCATATAAGGTTCTTTCTAGCGTATTGTGTGAAAGACTGAAGCCCATCGTAGACAAACTGATTGGATCTTATCAGTGTGGCTTTAGACCTGGTAAGTCTACCATCGACCAGATTTTCACGATACGCCAAATCCTGGAAAAGACCCATGATAAAAGAATCGACACTCACCATCTCTTTGTCGATTTTAAAGCCGCTTTTGACAGCGCAAGAAGGAGTTGCTTGTATGCCGCCATGTCTGAATTTAACTTCCCTGCAAAGTTTATACGGCTTTGCCAAATGACGTTGAGCAAAACCAACAGCTACGTTGGGTTGGATAAGGAAGCGAAAAAAGTGGGTCTTGCGGTGAACGAGGACAAGACGAAGTATCTATATATATATATATATGCGTGCGTGTGTTTGTGTTGTGTGTGTGTATATTTGCGTTTGTGTGCCTGCGTGAGTGTTTTTTGTTTAATATTTTTTTTTTTTTTTTTTTTTTTTTTAAATTTTATAACAAATAAACAAAATATTAAGGGCATTCATCAACTCTTATAAGTTTACGAAATACGTAAGTTTATACATTTATCAGCTCAGTTAGATGAACGCCCTAGACAAATTTATGTGTACTTGATGTCAAACAAAAAAATTGTATATCGAAATTCTCATTATAAAAGTAATTTTCGACCCATTTTCAGCATATTCTTCTCTTTTTGTCCAGTGTGCATTGAATGCATTAAAAAAATTACACGTCGAACGTCGTCATTGCATTCTATAAATTTACGCACTCTTTTACACACCAAAATCGACTCGGAAGTTTATCAAATTTGTGCAAACTGCGTTCCATACAAATTTTGACAGTTCATTTACACACTTGATAAATTTATAAGTTTACACGCTTTATAAGGTGTTTAATAAAACAAAGTCACAAACGTAAACATACACACACACACACACACGCAAACATACACAGATATATATATATATTAGAGCGGGTCGATTTTTCTTGCATCAGGGGCCCATGGCTATTATGGTTATTTGGATAATTTCAAGCATTTTTGCCAAAGAAACTATAGGTCTAACATGAATTTCGAACTATCAGTTTTTTCGATCAAATTTTTTCTTTTCTTCAAAAAGTGATTCACTTGCTAAAAAGCTGTATTGAAAACTAACTTTTATCATTCCTATGTGCTCTGGGGGTTTTTGGGGTCGAGGAAGCCATTTCCGGTATAAATTGAAAATAACCCAAAATTACACAATAATGGCCGGATATAACCCGCCAGGTTATGCTATGGATACACACACGGAGATTATCTCCAATAAATCTTCTTTAATCAGATCCAAATTTTACCCTGATACACACAAAAATGAAGATTAACAGCATTGAGAATTTCTACTTTGGTTGTCGAAAATCGGATCTTACAAACCAGCGCGACGCCTATCTACCAGCTACCCTTAATTTCCTAGTGTTTCTTGGTGTTGTTGTCTATTTATGTACAGAGTGTTGCCAGTGGAAATTTTTTAAAACTGCTCAAATCTTCTTAATTGTTGGGAGTTTATAATGAAGATAATGCTCAAGTTAACTCCCAAAAGCGCAGTTAATTCGGAATTTGCGCTAATGTATCAGCCGTATTATATATATATATAGGTGTGTTGTGTATATGCATATACACATGCTGAGGCCGTTTGCAAGTGGTTTTGCACTTTGTACGCCGATGCATACTGATAAAAATGGCATTTTACACGATTATGGCGTTTTTCCACTAACTCTTTTTTAAACTGTCCATAGCTCACAAGATTCTTACTTGTTAAAATATGTTTTAAATCGTTTGTAGTTTTTTTTGCTCCAAAGGTTTCGGAGTTATCGCTAACGCATGTCAAAAAAGGCAGAATTCAGCAATTTGAAAGCACTGGAGGTACTTTTCCTACAACTACAAACGACAAAATTGATTGTAGTGAAATTTAAAAAAAAATAAAATAAAATAAAATAAGAAATAGAAAAATAGAAAAATTATTGAAAGTAAAGAAATAAATTTGTAGGAAATAAATAAAAATAAAGCAAAATGAAATAAATAAAAGTATTAAAAAAAAAGAATGTGAATGGTAGGGAATGGATAAAAGGAAAATAAAGGAAAGTTAAGGTAAGGAAAGGAAAAGTGAGAAAAATCAAAGAAAAGTAAAGGTAGGGAAAGGAAGGCAATGGAAAAGGAAGGAAAAGTAATGAAAGTAGAGGAATGAAAATTGGAGTAAAATAGAGAAAGATAGAAAAGAAAAAGAAACGAAATAAAAGGTAGGGAAGAGGAAGGTATGGAAAAGAAATAAAGATAAAAAGAAAGAAAAATAAAGGAGAGGAAGGGAATGGAAAGGGAAAAAAATAATTAAAGGAAATGAATGGAAAAGAAATAAAACTAAAGGAGTTACGAAAAGGAGAAGAAAGAAAGTAAGAAAACGCAAGGAAAGGAAATCACCGGAAAAGAAAGCTAAGAAAAAAGGAGTGTAATGGAAAACAAAGGTAAGAAAAAGAAATTAAAAGAAAATAAATAAAATGAAGGCAAACGATACAAAAGTAAAGCAAAGGATATGAAACGAAACGAAAGCAAAGGCAAGAAAAAAAATAAAGAGGATGAAAAAGAAAGGAAAAGACATGACAAAAAAAGAAAGGAAAGGATTTTTCATGATAAGTGCCAAAAATGGTTATGTTAAACGTTTGTATGGGGAATACCCCAGGTGGGGTTTTAGGGGGTGTGCCACTGGCATGGGTGGGTCGGCCCTTCAAAGTTAGTGGGGTCGGTCATACATTTAAACACGATTGGGGCACTCTAAATGGGCCAACTTAGGATTTTTCAAACTTTGCTCAAAGTCAAAAGTACAAGTACATAAGAATTGGTTTTAGAGCTATGCTTCCTTCGGCAAACTATCTTATTTTGATCCCTAAGATACGATTTTCCTAATTTCTCTCCTAATTGCACACAGTACTTCTGAAGGGCGCTTGAGACCAAAATATTAGATTTTGGTTTATGCTGGATATCTTAAAAACTTGAAGTCCTTTCCAAAAAAATAAAATTGGCGTAATTATGTAGTAGTTGCCTCTTGATGATATATAACCAAAAAATATCATTTATTGTCAATGGAAAAAAATGACGTCAAAACCGGAAAGCCGGATGAAATTTCCAAAAATTTCAATTTCTGGCTTAAAAAAACACTATATTTCGAAACTGTCAACAATTATCTACCCAAAACCGTTGAGAATTTTGAAATCGGTTGAAAATGGGTTTTTTAATGCATTTTTGTTTACGAAGAAACTGAAAAAACTGGTTTTTGGCCTTAAAACCAAATTTTGGGGGTGTTACAAATCTTTTGAAGGGTTTTTCGTGTATAACTAGAGCAGATGAACAATCTCTACGGTCGCTTGAAAAGTGTATTAATTTTTTTTTTGTAGCAAAGTGTAATTCATCAAGAACGCAGAATCAGGGTGTTAGTCTACTTAAAAAAAGAAGTTGCATAAAGAGAGAAAGTCAAATTTCATAGAATTTCGGAACATTGTTGTTGATTTTCGGAAAAAAAGTGTTAAAATCCAAAAAAATGAACTGAAGCGCCCTCTGACGGACGTCAAAAGAAAAAAGCAATGGATTTCTCGACCCTAAAAACCCTCAGATGCACATTAAGAATGATATTTGAATTTGAATGAATAAAATTTGTTTTGTAAAATTCATAAAACAAATTAAAATAAAATAAATTTTCATAAACGATATAATATCGATACAAGTTTTGCTTAAATGCACCTCACATTCCCTTAATTTTCAACACTGAGCTGTTTAGTAACTGTATTTGCTGTTAAAGAAAGTTAAATTTCATAAATTCCTGGAACAAACGGTCGATTTTCGAAAAAAATGGATTTATAATCCTAAAAAAAAGAGCGAAAGCGCCGTCTTGCAGACGTCAAACGAAAAACTGTATACCCGAAATGGATTCCTCGACCCCAAAAACCCCCAGATGCACATAGAGAATGATTTTTGTTAGTTTTAAACACAGCTTTTTAGCAAGTGAATAACTTTTAGAAGAAAAGCAAAATTTGATCGAAAAAACTGCTAGTTCGTAATTCATATAGTTTCTTTGCCAAAAATGCTTGAAAAGATCCAAAAACCATAATCGCCATGGTCCCCTGTGAATTTTTTTGGGTCCATACAAATCGACCCGCTATGGTCAGAGCTTTAGCGCACTTTCCATTGTACTGAAAAATAATGCAATAACTTTCATGATAATACGAATTGTACAAAAAATTTTGAAGACTAACAATAGTATTGTATTGGTCTCTTCAAATGACAAAAGAATTTCCGTTATAATTCTTTAATATTTGTTTTTGCTAAGTTGTTCTTTACATCCGTCTGAGTGCATTGGACATCGAATCAAGGCTGCACAACAAAATAAACAAATTTTTTTTGAAAGTAACGTTTTAAATATTTAAAAAAATTTTGTTTCGCTAGAATCAAAGAGAAAATCAAGAATTTTCGATTCTATTTGATATTTCGAAGTTTGAGTATTTTGCGCATTTTTTGTAATAAAAAATATACTCTAACTCAAACAATCAAAATAAACAAAATTTTTGAGATTTTGATTCTGATTTCAATGAAAGGAAATGCTTTTCGTTGATATGCAGGCCTGCATCGAATTAGCGCATTTACGCTTGTGGTTGTTGTTGTTGTAACGAGGTGTAGCCCTGGGGTGGCTTTCCGTAATTCGATATCAAGCAAAAACGATTATCGAAGTATCGTTTTTGCTTCCTCTAACCAAAAATATCGTTGAGTTATATCGAACGTCCGATATAAACCGTTCGACACCAATTTTACTATTGTTTTGCCATTTGCCAGCATTGTAATGCAACAAAATGTAAGTAGAAATCGCAATATTTTTAAACTTTTTATTAAAAAATGTGTTTTTTGAGAAAAAATTACCCACGAGCTGCAGGAACCAGACAAGCCAACATATGTTTCCATGATACTGGAATTACATCTCTTCATGTACTTTTCTTCCCGGCATTGTGAGAGTCGAACTCACAACCCTGTAGTGACTTGTATGCTAGAAGGTCTAACTAATTAACTAACTAATGGCGGCGATATACCAACAGGTTATCATAACCTCTAACGAGCTTTTAGCCGAGCTTCTCTTTCCAACTTGTGGTGTGTTGCTTTTTGAGTTTTTCCTACAAGTTGGCGGGACCTACAGTTTTTTGCCGACTCCGAACGGCACTTGCAAAGCAAATGAATTTTTTGCTGAGCAGCTTCTCATGGCAGAAATACACCCGGAGAGTTTGCCAAACTAGTGCCGAGGGGCGACCCCGTTTAGAAAAATTATTTTTCTAAATAATTTTTGATGTTACTTTTTCCGGGCATCGAACCGCCGCGACTTGGTGTAGAAGGCCGAACACTTAACCGCTACACCACGGCGGCCGCCGAAAATTTGTTTTTTGAGAAAAATTTACCCACGCGCTGCAGGAACCAGACAAGCCGACATATGTTTCGATGATACTGGAATTACATCTCTTCATGGACTTTTCTTCCCGGCATTGTGAGAGTCGAACTCACAACCCTGTAGTGACTTCTATGCTAGAAGGTCTAACTAACTAACTAACTAATGGCGGCGATATACCAACAGGTTATCATAACCTCTAACGAGCTTTTAGCCGAGCTTCTCTTTCCAACTTGTGGTGTGTTGCTTTTTGAGTTTTTCCTACAAGTTGGCGGGACCTACAGTTTTTTTTGCCGACTCCGAACGGCACTTGTAAACATTGTTAAATTATGTAAGGTTAAGCAGATTTTGACATTTGCCAAGGCAAAGCTTCCTTAATAGAGTTGCATTTACGAAGGATGCAAAAAAGGGTAAAAAATCCCCCTTTAGGAAAATTGTAGAGAAAAGGAATAAACGCCGTTCGCAAAATTTCAGGATTTTTTTCCGGAAATCTGTCTTTTCAACATTTGTTTTTAAAAATTATTAGCAAAATTAAATTAATTTTAAACTTAACTGTAAAAAGCATGCCATTTTTGTGGGTATCAGTAAACATGTACGAAATAAGCTTAAAAAACGTCAAAATTGGATCCTTTTTTAATAACTTTCATCAATCGCAGGTATGAAAACCAATCTCTTAACGTCTGTGGCAGCGATCTCAGGAGCTTGCCTCGGAGATCCAAAGGAGAAAAAAGCTGCACCAGAGCTTTCGCGACCGCGATGGCAACTACGGGTCCGGACTCCCCGGAGATATCTTCCCTCCGCACTGCGTACTTGGAAAAACGATTGGCCGCAAGGACCCTGAAGAAATATGAGGGAGTCTCTCAGGAAACGCTGTCGCTGAGTTCCAGAAGTCGGTGGAATTAGTGCAATCTCTGATACCGGATTTCCAAACCACTTATGTGCCAAAGAGGGTAAACGGAAACCCTTTCAAACGCAAGAGATCGGACGTGGAGTTAAAACCTCGCCCCGGAGTGGACAAACCAACCTTTGCCAAAATAACTAAGGACAGGATCCTTATAGGCATTCTTGACAGAGGGAACGACCGTTTGGCAATCCCCAAAGACCAGTGGCGACACGTCCGGAACGCGCGGTACAGTCTGGCACCAGGGGCAGATTAAAATAGTCGCGTGTGACCGCGCATGAACTGTTGCACTATACAAGGCAGCAGCTGCAAGACTTGGTGAAGTCTACAAATGTGCAAAAATCGAGCTGGTCGACCGGAATAGCATTCCGGCTTGGCCAAGGACAAGGGCATGGATTCCTGCCATCCCTGCAGAGCCTGAGAGAATTCTCACGATGCTGCGGATAATGAATCCTTCTCTCCTGAAGTGTCAAGGTGATGTTCCAAGGCAGGCTTGATTTGCTTGCCTGCTTGCCTTGCTTTGCTTTGAAAACTTCTATGGCCAAATAGAAGCTTCAAAAGCTGTCAGAAATACAGGATGAGACAAACAAGACAACAACAAGACAAACAGCGAAGCGCGTAAAGCGCTGTCAAATATAGATTTGGGCTATTCGACGCTTTGAATCGCTTCAAGCAAGCAAGGCAAGGCTTCCACTGGGCCAACTTTCATACATTTCAGTAGAGTTCAAAAGAATTTTGACATTTCTCGGAGCAAAGCCAGCAAGGCAAGCGTACATTGGGCCATCACCTTCACTCTGGTCGGGGATGGGGTAGGGCCTGATAGACAAGTGGTCTTCACCATGAATAAGGAGGCACTCGAGCCCTTTAAAAGTTACAATGGACTAGTGCATTAGAGTGTAGGTCAGATGGTTATCCACGTAAACCGTGTCTATGCAGAGCGCGCTGCCATCTCCGCTGCACCGTGTGTCTCGGATATCGAAGAACTTCAAGAGGAAAGGGAGGAGTCCGACGCGAAAAGCATGTTATCTGCCACAGCACTTTCGCAAAGTGACGTGAACAGCTCGGAGATGAAAGACAGCTTGCTGGACGGGGAGCAACCAATCCTTAGCGCTTTATCTCTGAGGTTTCAGTCAGCAGGGCTCCCGTTACGCCAACTCGTCGTTGAGAGACAACCTCCGGGATGGGGCAGACCTCGACGATATGGGTACGTCAGGGAAGTCTGAGCGCTCTCATGTTGGTGGTGCTTCAGATAAATCTGCACAAATCTAAATCGGCTTTCTAAATGCGGCATGGATGTGGTCCTCATCCAAGAACCCTGCGTCAACAGCTCGAGGATCTGCGGATTGGGCACTATTGGCTTCAAGCTCATTCGAGCTAGCGAGGAGGGAAAGGTCAAAACCTGCATTTTTGTGAAATGGAGCTTCTTGTAAGAATGCTTACAAGCTTTTTCCTTGATTAAAATTCAGCTTCAAACGATGAAGTAACGATTTGTATGCTGACAAAAGGCTGCGGAAAAGAAAAAATTGCTATTATTTAGTTAAAATAATAAATTTTCATAAAAATCTTACCAAATAGACAATTAATTTTTCAAAATAAAAATAAAACAAACTTCAAAAGCTTTCAGTGTTGCTGTAATTTTGTTCGTATCAAGAATATTGGTTTTTACTACCATTTTCATACGATTTTGAAAAGAAGTAGCACTGTCACTCAGACAAGGAAGCATGAAGCCGAGAAGTGTCAAAAACGTCTCGGACTGCTTAACCTTATATTATTAAACAATGGCTGTAAATACCGACGGTATTGTGACGCAATTTTCGGGATTGTATGAAAATGTGTTTTTTGAGAAAAATTTACCCATGCGCTGCAGGAACCAGACAAGCCAGTATGATCGAAACATATGTTGGCTTTCTGGTTCCTGCAGCGCGTGGGTAAATTTTTCTCAAAAAACACATTTTCATACAAAATGCGAGTAATGGCCGTGCAAAGAAGAAACAGTTATAGGGAAAATTAACGGATCTTTTAAATAGTAACGGGCCTCCCACGAAGGCAACAAAAGGATGGCAGAAAGTGCGTGTTAATTAAAAATTAGATAAAAATTTATTGTTGTAATTAATATTCATGAAATATTTCTAGGTATGGACTGATTACAAGTACAACGCGAAACGCAAACTAACTAAAAATATGAGGAGTCTACATAAAACGGGTGGTGGGCCATATGAACCTGTTTCGTTAGGCAATATAGAATAACGAGTAATTGCTGCTGCCAAAATAAATGAACATTTGATGGGAGTTCCGAGCGCGTCATCACATGGTAGCAATGCAGAGCAACCTTGTTCTTCCACATCGGCTCGACAACCGAAGGAAAGTGCAGAAAGCTCATCGAGCAATGACGAAAATAAAGTGCCAAGTGAGACTGAATCACCACGACAAAATATTACTACAAAATATTGCACTTCCAAAGCAGAAAGGTGTGCAGATCCCAAAGTGGAATTAATAGAGAAGGAAATAGAGAACCAAGCAAAATTTCTAACTGAAATTCTAAAACTTTTTAAAGAAAAGTCTTGCAGTTAGATTTAGAGAAAGTTTATATGCAAGCAAAATTAAATATTTACATTGATTGAAAAAAATGCTCTTTAATTCTAGTTCTGATTCTTTCCGCTTCTCGGCTGCTTCTGTTTGGTGGGTTGGACTTTATCTCCTCTTGTCTTGAAGTTAAAAGTTGGTTATTCACTCGGAAGGGAACATTGCGAAGAGCGGCACACACGTTTGCGACTTTGGCAACCAATGTCGGATTGTACCTTGTCTTTCTGTCGTCGGATAATATCCTCCATCGACCTAAGGCAAACAATGCGAATTAAAATAATATATTAAGAAGTGTTTAATTTAAGACATATACTAACTTTTGTAAACTCCAATGCTTCTTTCAACTATGCTCCTAGCTTTGCTGAGTACATCATTGAATATACATTTACTTGTGCCGGTTTCATCTTCTCGTATTCGGTACGGGGTCATTAACCATGGCTCAAGAGGGTACCCAGAATCTCCTAAGGTATACACATTATCGAGTAAATATATTTTTGCTATTTAATAGTTCACCTAGTAGCCACGAATTAGTATCCCCGTTGTTATACCGTCGCTGCATTACCATTCTCTTTCGAGGCCTTCCATACAAATGAGTCGTGTGCAGCACCTCCATACGGTGGATTTGCACTTGTGCGCCGATGTATACTGATAAAAATTGCGCGATTATGGCGTTTTTCAACTAACCCCGTTTTCCACTTTTTACCAGCCAATATCTCGAAAACTGTCCATTTTCGAACTCTGGTGCCATTGAGCCTTTTTGTCCCAAAGTTTCAGAAAAATCGAACTAATGATTTTTTTCATACATTTGGTGCGGGGTTCTTTGTAAAAAAAAAATTTGATCTTAATCATAAAAAACATTTGTCGCGTTATAAGACCCTGCTTGAATTATAGTATAATGGTCGGTTTATATAATTATATCATTATAATTAATTAAGAAAAAAAGTTTGGTAAAACGTATTTATTAAAGTTCTGATTTTGTTACATTCCAGGAAGACGACTTAATTGCCACAGTAGAAGAAAGTTCATTTGTTCACAGACGATACGGAAAATATTTCGATTTGGTTATAGAAAATGATGACTTCGATAGGACCTTTCAGGCGGTTGTCAAAATACTTGACCAAATGAGCCAGAAGGAACAGTGGGTACCAGTTGACTGGATTTATTAAAACAAAAAAACATATATGAAATTCAGAAGCCGTTTATAAATAAAGTTTACTACAATTTTGAAAAACACCTACTTTACTGCATCAGGGCTTGGAAATTGAAATTTAAACATTTCTTTAATATAATTTATTTGGAGAAAACATTTACATGAAGATATATGGAAGAAAAGAAGTGTAGTGTGTGTCACCTTTATATAAAAGTTTATGAAAAACCGCTCAATCGCGGTTATTGGCAGGTATCTATGTATGTATGTATATTAGACTGGGCCAAAAATTCAAAATTTCGTTTTTTTTTTAAATTTTATTGATTTTCTTTTTTAAAAAGGTGAAAAAAATTACTGTAATTTTTTCAGATTTTTAAATAAAATCACTAACCTTCACAAAATAATATTGGACTTTTTTACACGGTTAGGGCCGAACCTCGGGCCCGTTGTTAAATTCTGATATCGAATTCGGATTCAGCATCCAATTTCCCTTAAGAATATGTATTTAGCTTTATTCGATGATGATTTTTTCATGTTTCGCAAATTTTCAAACCAAAATCGGGAATTCTGAGAAAATTTCAGTCTAGGTAGGATTTGTCGTTTTTATACCAAATTGGAGGTTAAGTCTGTAAAATCTAAACTAGCGATGATAGACCTCTAGACTTTAATATAAAAATCTGAAAAATTACAGTAATTTTTTCACCTTTCTCAAAAGGAAAATCAATATAAATTTTGAAAAAAACGAAATTTGGTATTTTTGGCCCAGTCTAATATACATACGTACATAGATACCTGCAATAAATAGGTTTGTTTATTGGGCTGCTCTAGCTTACGCCAGATTGAGATATTTCACGAAATTGTGTTTAACGAACACTTTTCTTGCTCTAGGGTGCTCTATCTTTTGTTTCATGAGTACGCTCAAAACAAAACTAGAGTAATCCAGATCACAAATTTCTGCTCTAGCTTTTTTTTTATGGAGTAAGTTAGAGCAGAGAAGCAATTTTCAGTCAGGAAAAAATAAATTTTTGAAAATTTCAAAAAAATTAGCTTGCAAGAAAATCAATATACGTGAATTTGCATTAATTTTGAAGATTTAAACAAAAAAGCAAATAAAAAGAAACTATCGAGATTCAAGTGTTTCATGGCATTTCTGCTCTGAGTTGTTCTATTTCTATTTTGACAGCTGCCCTGCTCTAACCTGCTCTGAACTTTGTTTTTTTCAGTAAACAAGCTTATATTGACTTATATAACAAGGGCCAGCCTTCTTTTTTTATTTGTCATGAATCTATTACACTGCGCAACACGAAAAAAATACCTGGGACGAGATAGCATTTTCTGTTAGATCTCAATGAGATAAGAAGAACTGCGTACAAGAAATTTGCCGGACACCCTCAAAATCTTGAGTTAGGTGTCAAAACCGGGTTTTCGTACCTTTGCACACTTATGTCCCTGTATCTTAGGTGTATGGATGTAACAGCCATGGATAGCGTCAATATGGATGTAAAGCTTAGGCCCCTGTTATAGAATTGACGTATTTCAATTTTCATGCAATCGAAATTTTTGCAAACATGTCATGAAAACTAGTTTTCACATATACAGTCTTTTATATCTCAGGGGTGGTTTAAACCCCCAAAACCACCCCCTGGCTGCGCCACTGGTTACAACATGAGTGGTATTTATAATCAAAATTAGGTAAAATATAATAATAAGGGGTTTACACTCGCCTTTATAATCGGTTGCAAATGGGTTGGCCACGACTGTACTGCATTTTAGTTATTCATTCCATTTTTGGAATTTTTTTATTATTATATTTTTTTATTATATATTATATTGTTATACCCTGCAGTCAAAATCTTAACTCAGCATACCAGGTCAATATGGATTAGCTTTAACCCAGTCGATGCCAAACTACTCAGCGAAAATTAACAATTACACTTTGTGGCGTATGCATACTAGTTCATTGCTGATTAGCGTTAAACCAGTCAATGCCATACTACTCAGTATAGTTCATTGACTATACGTTTTGTAGATTATTCATATTAGTCCATTTGAGGAGCTTCAAACCAAAACGCAATAAATTACCACATAATTTTTTTTCAGATATTGACTCTCCTTCTGAAATTTATTTAACAACATATTTTAGCTGTAAAAGCTTGCAATTTTGACTCTCCTTCTGAAATCTATTTAACAACATATTTTAGCTGTGAAAGCTTGCAATTTTGTTTAGTCTTTAAAAATACCATTCACAACAAACCGCAACTAAGCTATAATTAACAAATAACAGTTATCAAGCAAAATTTTAACCAAAAAAATCATTATGAAGGGGTAGTCCCACTGCAGGAGAACATACAAGCATTTCGTCATTGATTAGTTAAATGAATTTTTTTTTTGCATTTTTTAGTAAAAGTTAAAAATAAAAGTTATTTTTAAATTTTTAAATTTCGATCGGAAAATAAGAATTATTTTTAAACTTTTTTATTGTTGGGTATAATTAGATCATAAGGATTTTATTAAGAATCCCAATATTTTATGCAAAGGTGTACTTTAAATTCACAAACCATCCGATTTCATGGAAAACATTGTAAGTCATACATATGCAGTTAATTTATTTTTACCAGGATTGTATTAGCTTAACTTATATGTTTGATTGTTTGCTAAAAATTGTACAAATGTACATATAAACGAAGCAAAAACTTTTATTTAGCGATTAAAATAAAAAAATTGAAATAACTCTTATTTTGCGATCGAAATAAAAAAATTGAAAAATAACTCTAATTTTCCTATCGAAATAAAAAAGTTAAAAAAAAAAATAACTCTTATTTTGAAAGTAGCTTCGCTACAGTGGTGCTAAGAACAAAATTTTCGCGTCAGTTGCTTAACCGTTTTTTTTTAAGATGAGAATGTTGTGCTTTAAGTAGATCCTTTTTCGATGCATCGCTGCATCAGGTAGCTACTCGCCACCCTCTATCGACGGAAATAGCATGAAAGGACCTACATTAGCCTGATGCAAAAATTAGAAATTTTCCAATCGCTATAACTTCTACAAAACCAAATATTTTTGATTCGTAATTGAATTTTTTTTATAGAATTGAACATAGAATCCGAATATATATGGCAAAACCCAACATTTTTTTTTGTTGACCTGTGTTATTTTAGTTTTTGCGGAACACATGATTATTTAGCTATTATTATCATAAAGTATAGCCAAAAGTATTATTATATTGTATTCTGACTTCAAAGTTGATATCACTGCAGGCGAGCCGTGCTAGCGATTAATCCGAAAAAAACCTTTTTGTTTGGGCAAAAAGCCTAAAACTTGTTTTGCAAAATCCTTATAATTTTTTAAGGCCTTTAAGTTAATGGTACAAAAATAAAAACCTGTATAAATCACAAATTAATTAATGCCAAAATACTCAAAGGTCAATTATAAGACCGTTACGGTACATATAAATTTAAAAGATCGGACATAGGATAAAGAAGTTTATGAAAAACCGCTAAATCCCTTCATAATGATTTTTTTGGTTGAAATTTTGCTTGATAACTGTTATTTGGTAATTATAGCTTAGTTGGAGTTGTTGCGGTTTTTTGTGAATGGTATTTTTAAAGACTACACAAAATTGCAAGCTTTTACAGCTAAAATATGTTGTTACATAGATTTCAGAAGGTGAGTTAATATCTGAAAAAAATTAGATGGTTGTTGTTGTTGTTGTAGCGAGGTGTAGCCCTGCCTAAATGTCAGACAGGGTCACCCCGAGTGTATTGCTCTTGGCCGGGTCGATATAAGAAAACGGCCCGGGTCGTTTCGGCACGATGGGTACAGCACAAGTACTGGTACCGTTCTCGTAGAACCGGCAATACAAGAAACTAGGAGTTCTATTTGGCCCAATAGAAGATGGTAATTTATTGCGTTTTGGTTTGAAGCTCCTCAAATGGACTAGTATGAATTATCTATAAAACGTATAGTCAATGAACTATACTGAGTAGTATGGCATTGACTGGTTTAACGCTAATAAGCAATGAACTAGTATGCATACGCCACAAAGTGTATAGTAATGAACGTTAATTTTCGCTGAGTAGTTTGGCATCGACTGGATTAAAGCTAATCAATATTGAACCGGTATGCATATGCCACAATGTTTAGTCAATGATGTAGTATGTTTGCTGAGTTCAGATTTTGACTGCAGGGTATAATAATATAATATATAATAAAAAATATATAATAATAAGAAAATTCCAAAAATGGAATGAATAACTAAGATGCAGTACAGTGGTGGCCAACCCATTTGCAACCGATTTAAAAGGCGAGTGTAAACCCTTTATTATTACATTTTGCCTAATTTTGATTATAAATACTACTCATGTTGTAACTAATGCCTAATTTTGATTATAAATACCACTCATGTTGTAACTAATACCATTCAAGTGGCTTCTTAAAGTTTTACACAAAATTCACAAACTCTGCAAAATTAAGCCTAGATTTTGAACTTTTGACCTGGGCTCTCCAGAAAAAATCTGATTATGCGGGTTATGTAAATCAACGCGCTTTCAGAGCTCCTTTAGATTTCCACTTTGTTAGAGTAAAATTTAACTGCATAATCATATTTTTTCTTGAGAGCACAGCGTGCACACTTCTGCATTTATTTAGTAAATGCACATTTGGCTAAATTGTACCAAGTGATCTATTAACTGTTTCTACTTACTCATTCGACGTAAAACAACTTTCACGATCTTTCAGATCTATTTTCGAAAAATGAGTTCCTCAATATATGGTATGTGAGTCAATCCATATGAAAAAATCGTTGATGACTAGTATCGGATTTCTCGTTTTATTTGTACAACCACTTGTGAAAAATGTATGGTCTGTTGAACCGGTCAAATCTGATACAGTGTACAAATACTTTACATCGTTACCTTAATTGACAAAGGCGTAACTGACATACAAACAAAATTATAAGAAGAATAGGTATGCTGATCAGGTATTTGGAAAGCAGTGAAATTCAGCAACTGGGCATCCCCAATGGTTTTAGTACCCAAGCGACGATTTGACACGATGAGGACACTTCTTTAGGTTCATAAAGGATCAAATTTACACACATTAAATTTTGATAACCACTGGTTTCGGACAGGTCGAAATTCAAAGTTTGAAAAGCGTCATATTTAGGCTTACTAAAGCTGTCAAATTGTTTCTATTAGAGACATTCTTACATCCGATATAGCGTTTTAAAGATAAAGGAGAGTAATGAACGTTAATTTTCGCTGAGTAGTTTGGCATCGACTGGGTTAAAGCTAATCAATATTGAACTGGTATGCATATGCCACAATGTTTAGTCAATGATGTAGTATGTTTGCTGAGTTCAGATTTTGACTGCAGGGTATAATAATATAATATATAATAAAAAAATATAATAATAAGAAAATTCCAAAAATGGAATGAATAACTAAGATGCAGTACAGTGGTGGCCAACCCATTTGCAACCGATTTAAAAGGCGAGTGTAAACCCTTTATTATTATATTTTGCCTAATTTTGATTATAAATACTACTCATATTGTAACTAATGCCTAATTTTGATTATAAATACCACTCATGTTGTAACTAATACCATTCAAGTGGCTTCTTAAAGTTTTACACAAAATTCACAAACTCTGCAAAATTAGGCCTAGATTTTGAACTTTTGACCTGGGCTCTCACGAAAAAATCTGATTATGCGGGTTATGTAAATCAACGCGCTTCAAGAGCTCTTTTAGATTTCCACTTTGTTAGAGTAAAATTTAACTGCATAATCATATTTTTCCTTGAGAGCCCAGAAAAGCGTGCACACTTCTGCATTTATTTAGTAAATGCACATTTGGCTAAATTGTACCAAGTGATCTATTAACTGTTTCTACTTACTCATTCGACGTAAAACAACTTTCACGATCTTTCAGATCTATTTTCGAAAAATGAGTTCCCCAATATATGGTATGTGAGTCAATCCATATGAAAAAATCGTTGATGACTAGTATCGGATTTCTCGTTTTATTTGTATAACCACTTGTGAAAAATGTATGGTCTGTTGAACCGGTCAAATCTGATACAGTGTACAAATACTTTATATCGTTACCTTGATTGACAAAGGCGTAACTGACAAACAAAAAAATGACAAGAAAGGGTGCTTCTGTGGCAATAATTAATAGAAAAACGTACGGTCTGTTGAACCGGCCAAATCTGAGACAGTGTACAAATACTTTACATCGTTACCTTAATTGACAAAGGCGTAACTGACATACAAACAAAATTATAAGAAGAATCCCCAATGGTTTTAGTACCCAAGCCATATAGCTCAGTGAGAATCTGCGACGATTTGACACGATGAGGACACTTCTTTAGGTTCATAAAGGATCAAATTTACACACATTAAATTTTGATAACCACTGGTTTCGGACAGGTCGAAATTCAAAGTTTGAAAAGCGTCATATTTAGGCTTACTAAAGCTGTAAAATTGTTTCTATTAGAGATATTCTTACATCCGATATAGCGTTTTAAAGATAAAGGAGAGAGTAGTTTGTTTGAAAGTAAATAATAAATCATATAGCGAATACCTGGTAATAAAAACCTGGTACTGAAAATACTTTTTTTTATTGTTTTATGGCTCTGGCGTCTTCACTGTTTTAAGTAGCCACTCAATTTTTTTTCAGAAATTAAGGGTACATATCCGACAAAAAAAAATTGAGTGGCTACTTTAAACAGTGAAGACGTCAGAGCCAGCTAAAATTTACAAAAAACAATAAAAATTAAGTATTTAAGTAGTAGATCTTTTTTCGATGCATCGCTGCATCAGGTAGCTACTCGCCACCCTCTATCGACGGAAATAGCGTGAAAGGACCTACATTAGCCTGATGCAAAAATGAGAAATTTTCCAATCGCTATAACTTCTACAAAACCAAATATTTTTGATTCGTAATTGAATTTTTTTTTATAGAATTGAACATAGAATCCGAATATATATGGCAAAACCCAACTTTTTTTGTGTTGACCTGTGTTGTTTTAGTTTTTGCGGAACGCATGACTATTTAGTTATTATTATCATAAAGTATAGCCAAATGTGTTGTATTCTGACTTGAAAGTTGATATCATTGCAGGCGAGCCGTGCTTGCGATTAATCCGAAAAAAACCTTTTTGTTTGGGCAAAAAGCCTAAAACTTGTTTTGCAAAATCCTTATATTTTTTTAAGGTCTTTGAGTTAATGGTACAAAAATAAAAACCTGTATAAATCACAAATTAATTAATGCCAAAATACTCAAAGGTCAATTATAAGACCATTACGGTACATATAAATTTAAAAGATCGGACATAGGATAAAGAAGTTTATGAAAAACCGCTAAATCCCTTCATAATGATTTTTTTTGGTTAAAATTTTGCTTGATAACTGTTATTTGGTAATTATAGCTTAGTTGGAGTTGTTGCGGTTTGTTGTGAATGGTATTTTTAAAGACTACACAAAATTGCAAGATTTTACAGCTAAAATATGTTGTTACATAGATTTCAGAAGGTGAGTCAATATCTGAAAAAAATTAGATGGTAATTTATTGCGTTTTGGTTTGAAGCTCCTCAAATGGACTAGTATGAATAATCTAAAAAACGTATAGTCAATGAACTATACTGAGTAGTATGGCATTGACTGGTTTAACGCTAATCAGCAATGAACTAGTATGCATACGCCACAAAGTGTGTAGTAATGAACGTTAATTTTCGCTGACTGGGTTAAAGCTAATCAATATTCAACTGGTATGCATATGCCACAATGTTTAGTCAATGATGTAGAATGTTTGCTGAGTTCAGATTTTGACTGCAGGGTATAATAATATAATATATAATAAAAAAATATAATAATAAGAAAATTCCAAAAATGGAATGAATAACTAAGATGCAGTACAGTGGTGGCCAACCCATTTGCAACCGATTTAAAAGGCGAGTGTAAACCCTTTATTATTATATTTTGCCTAATTTTGATTATAAATACCACTCATGTTGTAACTAATGCCTAATTTTGATTATAAATACCACTCATGTTGTAACTAATGCCATTCAAGTAGCTTCTTAAAGTTTTACACAAAATTCACAAACTCTGCAAAATTAGGCCTAGATTTTGAAAAAATCTGATTATGCGGGTTATGTGAATCAACGCGCTTTCAGAGCTCCTTTAGATTTCCACTTTGTTAGAGTAAAATTTAACTGCATAATCATATTTTTTCTTGAGATCCCAGAAAAGCGTGCAAATGCACATTTGGCTCAATTGTACCAAGTGATCTATTAACTGTTTCTACTTACTCATTCGACGTAAAACAACTTTCACGATCTTTCACATCTATTTTCGAAAAATGAGTTCCCCAATATATGGTATGTGAGGCAATCCATATGAAAAAATCGTTGATGACTAGTATCGGATTTCTCGTTTTATTTGTATAACCACTTATGAAAAATGTATGGTCTGTTGAATCGGCCAAATCTGATACAGTGTACAAATACTTTATATCGTTACCTTGATTGAGAAAGGCGTAACGGACAAACAAAAAAATGCCAAGAAAGTGTGCTTCTGTGGCAATGGGTTTGTTTATTGGGCTGCTATAGCTTACGCCAGATTGGGATATTTCACAAAATTACATTCATTCTCCGACCACCGTTACATAGAAATGGTTTTAGACTTTATTGTAGCACAACCAATCATGAAGCGCAATCCACGTAACACTAATTGGCAGTTACACAATGAAGTATTAGACAGATACCGACCAGTACTGCCCTCACAAGCCCCCTCATCAGTAGAGGAGCTGGAGGATCTTATTACTACATTTACATCGGCGCTCTCAAATGCTCTAGGACAGGCTTGTCCAGTGCCAAAACCACGCGGTAAACACAGGCCACATTGGTGGTCCTACGAGTTGGACTCGCTCCGCAAATCATGCCGGAAACAATTTAACAAGGCCAAGAGCCTCGGCTCTGAGCCTTATTGGGACGAATATAAAACTAAACTAAGGGCTTACAAAAAAGCTCTGAGACAGGCGAAGAGAACGTCGTGGAGAAATTTCTGCAGTGGCGTCGAAAAGGTCGACGACACAGCGAGACTTAGACGAGTCCTCTCGAAGAGTCAAACAGCCATCAGCTATTTGCGAAAACCTGACGGATCCTGGACCAGCACGGAAGGGGAAACCCTTGAGCTGCTCTTGAATACACATTTTCCGGGGAATCTGTATGACGCACCACTAGCACCTGCAACAAACCTGGCAGTAAATATACCCATCACTGAGGAAAGGGTAAGGTGGGTTTTGAACCGTATAAGGCTGCCGGGACGAACGGGATTATCCCCGCGCAACTTATAAACACGTTGGAGACATCAGCTAAATGGCTGGTATTTCTCTTCACAGCCTGCCTGGCTCTCAACCACATTCCGGGCTCCTGGAAAAGCGCCACGGTAGTGTTTATCCCTAAGGCTGGGAAGGCATCCCACTACGAGCGAAAAGACTACAGACCTCTCTAACTAATCTGGGCGTAGATAGACCTCTAACTGGTTTAATTGACCAACTTCTAAGAGGAAGGCAAATAACTTGTTCACTTGCTTAGGTTGAGTTATCACGCTATGTCACAAGGGGAACGCCCCAGGGTGGTGTTCGTTCCCCGCTTTTATGGAACCTCACAGTCAACTCGTTGCTACGTGACACAAGCTGGGGGGGCGGGAAGATAGTGGCATACGCAGACGAATTAGCTATTGCATTCAGAGGCTAGTTCCCACAAACTATGTGTGACCTGATGCAAGTAGCACTGCGGGAAGTTTCGACGTGGTCCTCTCGCTCCGGACTTAGTATCAACCCGGGGAAAGTGGAACTTGTCCTCTTCACCAACCGATACAAAATACCGCCACTAAGCCTACCAGAAGTAGATGGCACGCGCCTGGGCTTGCCGGATAAGGCCAAGTTTCTAGGCATAGTTCTGGACAGGAAATTGAATTGGAAGGAGAATGTTCTTCAGCGCCAGAAGAAAGCTTGCATCGCTCTTTACACATGCAAAAGAGCCATTGACAAAAAATGGCGGCTCAGCCCTAGAGTATGCAGTTGGATCTGCACGGCCATCATGCGCTCAATCATGCTGTATGGAGTCGTCGTATGGTGGCCTGCGCTGAGCAAGGCAACATACCTGAATCTATTGCGGAAAGTCCATAGATCCAATATGATCTGTATAAGCGGTGCGCTAAGGACAACGCCCAAGGAAGCCCTCCAGGTCATTCTGGACATTTTGCCACTTGATCTGGAAGGGTTTCGGTCAGCGGCGGCATCAGCTCTGCGCCTAAACCTCCAGCTGGGGTGCGGGTACTATTGGACACTCCAGTATTCTGTAATCTTACAGCTTTCTCCCTCTAAGCGCAAATCGTTTTGCGACCACTACAGTCGGGGATAGCTGTTTCAAAATAAACATTCCCAGCAGAGAAGACTGAGAGCGGACGGATTGGTGTCCATATACACCGACGGATCGAAGTTGGACGGCAGAGTTGGAGGAGGGGTTTATTCAAGTTATTTGGACCTTGAGCTCTCCTTCAGACTACCTGATCATTGCAGTCTCGACAATCCTGGACGCCGCGGCCTGGTTAAGCAAACGTGTTATCGGAGAAGATATCGCTATTTTCAGCGATAGCCAAGCGGCCATCAAATCCCTTGGCTCATACACGTTCAACTCTGAACTGACGCTCAGCTGTCATCGATCCCTTCAGGAGATGGCCCAACAGAACCGCGTAAACCTCATATGGGTCCTGGGACATAGGGACACTGTAAGGCAGACGAGCTTGCCAGGCAGGGCACGACCAAGCAGGTTCTTCAGGATAAAGAGCGCTTAGGTATGCCGTTTGCCACATGCAAACTAATGCTGAAGGAGCACACACTCCGTCAAGCCAGCGAAAGATGGCTGCAATCCCCAGGGTGTCGGATATCGAAACAAACCTGACCAAAATGGGATCTTAAACGGTTTAGACGCATTTATGCCTTAACTAGGAGGGAAATCTCCATATTGATAGGGGTATTAACCGGTCACTGCCTCATTGGTAGGCATGCAGAAAGGCTAGGTGTGCCCTACCGACGATGCTGCAGGAGTTGCAAAGATGATGAGGAGGAGGAAACAGTGGAGCACCTCATCTGCAACTGTCCGACTTTAAGCGGCGCAGAAGCACCCAAATCTAGACAATAATTTTCTTGGTTTCTTCACTTTTTTAATTTAATTCACAAACCCGAATTTGCAAATTTTTTCACGCAATAAATACTGCTTGCTCAACTTTTCGAATATAGTTGCATTAAGAGTAGCATTTAGCTGTCAAAATAAGGTGATCGCCAAAACAGCATTTTATTGTGCGGAACCCTTTTGTGGACTCACGAAGGGAACTAGGAACAGTTTAGGCAGCATTGTCTTAGCACCCTAGGACAGAGGCAGGCCCAACTCTTTATAGAACCCTCACTAAGAGCATCGGCCAGGCTCATTAATCTAAGGAGGGTGGATCTAAGAACCCTCACTGGGTAATTCACTGGACATTGCGGTCTTCGTTATCACCTGAGTAAGCTGAATCTGCCAGATACGACAATTTGTCGGTTTTGCGAACTGTACGATGAAACGCCGGTTCATATACTTTGCGAAGGCTTTGCGAAGAGGGTTTGAAAATTACATAAACATGAATCGTAGGGGGACAATGTCTAGGAGGAAAATGTTAGTATATTTATTGGCAACGACCTTCCCTTCGACACCGAAGCTGTAGCTCTTCAATTTTATGTGGTTATGGTACAAATACCCAATATGACCCCCTTAACCTTTAAGTGCAAAATAAAAAAAACTCAGACGAGTTGGACTATAAGATTGTTCGGCAAAAATGATCTATGCGATGCAGCCTTTCAGAAAAGTACCATGGTGATTCTGTTGCAAACAAAAATTCAAATTTTGTTGTACTGTGTTATTGTTTTAATTATTTTTATTAAAATTTCTTATTTTTTAGAAATTGATGTACTTCAAATTGAATTTGTGTATCAAATAATTAATGCTAGTAGATTAATTAATAAATTAAATTATTATGCAAATTTGTTTTTATTTAATGTATTAATCATTTTATTGTTTTTAATTTCAACATTTAGAAGAATAAATTTATTTATATTTTATTTATATTTTGAGAGAAGATTAATTCCTACAGATAAACAAATTATATAAAGAGTTCTAAATATTACACAATTCTTCTTTATCATTTAATATATTTAATAACCCACTATTTAATTCACCAACCATTGAATAATAAACTAAACGAAAAGAATAACATACAGTTAAACCAGTTGAAAAATAGTTTACAAAATAAGATAATAAATTAAACAACTTCTAAAATTATATCTTTAGAATAAACGCCAGCTAAAAAACGTATACCACATAAAAAACGTATACCACATAAAGCTAGATTTGCAATATTAAAACATCTTCTAGTAAATGGTATACAAATTCTTAGTTCTCATATTAACCGAATAATAAAACTTTGAATAAAGCATGACTTAATAAATGAAAAAAGGCCAATTTTAAAAATCCTATAGATAAAATACTTATTACTAAACCTTATTGTCTTAAAGTAGATAATGCAATAATTTTTTTTAAAATCAAAGTCAAAATTAGCTCCTACCAGTATAAATATTAAAATAATAATAAACTTGATGTATTGCATGGCTCCAAGGATTCTTTGCCTTGTTCTAGAGATTGCATCGCATTTGCACAGAATGTGCTCCGCTGTTTCGTCCTCTGAGTCACAGAAACGACACAGGCTGGTAGACGAAATGCCCACTCTGTGCATGCGGGCCTTAAGCCTGCCTTGCCCGGTGAGGCCGCCTGTTAAAGTCCTTAGACTATTTTTGGACAGGTTTATTACCTCTTTTAAGCTCTTTGTGTTATATCCTCCCATCATGGCTTTTGCCTGACGTAGCCCGATCGTCTGACGCCTATGTTCTTCTCTCATGTCAGACTGCTCTTTCCTTAGCATTTCTTTATCGTGTGTTCTCCGATCGCTAGGAAGTTGGTCCGCTCTTTCGTTACCCTCTATGCCCGCATGGCCTTAAACCCATGCTAGTCTGAGGTTATTTCTGGTTGATAGCTCTTTTAGTTTCTGTACGCACTCCAGGACCAGGTAGGATTTTATCTCACAGGATGATATCGCCTTGAGTGCGGCTTGGCTGTCACTTAGTATAGTGATGTTCTCGTTGGAGTAGCCACCTCGCAGATTTATGTCTGCACACAGGCTTATAGCAACTACTTATGCCTGGAAGTTGCTTGGGTATTCTCCAAGGGGGACTGCCAAATTGGTGCGGGGACCGTTTATTCCCGCTCCAATTCCTTCTGGAGTTTTCGAGCCATCGGTGTACCATACCAGGGTCTTGTTCTCGTGGTATCTACCCACATTCGAGGTATCCCAGGCACTCTTGTATCTCAGTTCTATTTTGTATCTCTTTTCGAACTCTACTACCTTTGCTATGTCATCCCTTGGCAGTTGACAGATGGGCAGCTGTCTTTTTAGTTTATCTGCCTCCGCGGACGAGATGAACTTTCCTTTCCGGAAGCCCTCTTTTGCTATACTTAGCATGGTTAGCTTGGCTACTTGTTCAAGTGGGCTCAGATCAAGCAGCACCTCCATTGCTGCAGTCGGGCAGGTACGCATTGCCCCGTAATACATCGTATGCCAGCCGCTGGAGCTTAGAGAGTGATTTCCTCACTGTGCTTAGAGCTGATCTAGGAGCCCATGCTACCGCCCCGTATATTATAATGGGTCGGACTCTCATGGTGTACATCCATCTCAGTATCATTGGGTTACAACCCCAGGATTTGCCCGCGAGCCTTCTGCACACCATTATAACCTTGGTTGCCTTTGATGTTGTGATTTCGACATGTTTCTTCCATAGTAACTTGGAGTCGAACCTGACCCCCAAGTATTTTACTTCAGAATCTTCCTCCAGGCGTACCCTATTTAGAGTAATTGTTCTCATAACCGTAAGGGATCTTCTTTTTGTGAAGGGGATGATTGCAGTCTTATTGGAGTTTAAGTTTAATCCCACACCTACACACCATTCCTTAGGTTCAAAGCTCCCTGGATGATGTCGCAGAGAGTGCTCTCAAACTTTCCTCTTGCAATAATAACTATATCGTCGGCGTGCCCTTGTCATCGGATGGGCACAACATTCGGGTAAGCTTCTTTTACTATCAAGGTCTGAAACCGATTAAAATAACGTTCCGGTTTCGGTTTCGGTTTTTGCAACGCGTTTCGGTTTCGGTTCCGGTTTCGTTCTACAAAATTTATTTCGGTTTCGGTTACGGTTTCGTTCCGGTTTCGGTTTCCAAATAAAAACACGAAAAAAATTTACTACTAAAATACTCAAGTACTTATGTAGCTACGAAATAGGTCTGAATTTTCATAACTTTTTTCCTGCGGCCATGATGGGATTTCTCCAATATAATAATACATTTATTAACGCTATGCATGGATGAAATTTCTGCAAAACAAATTCCTAAAGTTAACTCTACTTTTTTATTAAAATTGGAAGCCAAATGAAATGTATAAATCGTTAAAAACATTAAAATTAGTGGCGCTTTCTGAGACAAGCCTGAAAATTTCTTTTACGGATCTCGTAAATTTGTTTCGATCGCTTCATTCAACTATAGTCAAACTTCCTCTTTCAGAATTTTGAAAACGTGGCTCGACAATCTTCCATGAAAACTTTCAGGGTACCTGTTTGTAAAAGGAACTACCTATGTGCCCACTCACAGAAGTAAGGTATTGAGAAAATTCAAAACCGTTTGGAACCGGTTCCGGCTTTTGAAACGGTTTCGGTTTCGGTCTTTTCCAGATCAAAATAACGGTTACGGTTTCGGTTTCGGTTTTGAAAAATTAATCGGTTTTAATCGGTTACGGTTTCGGTTTCAGTCCTTGTTTACTATTTTGAACGCCTTTTTCATATTTGCAGCATTGCAACCAATTAACACAAGCAACTTTTGTTCACCATATTCCTTCATGGTTTTAATAATTCCCTGCGATTATCCTCTGTTGACAGACTTAACAAATACAGTTTCAGGCTTTGATATAAAAAAGTTTACAACACTTTCATTACCAATGTTACTCCATCCATCACATTGAATATGTCAAAAATTTGCTGCTTTTAGTTGCTGGCTAATGTCTATCTATATTGATTTCATTATAAATTTGATCCAAATAGGTGGAGGAAATCGCTTTCCGAGTTGGAATCTTGAAATGTGGATTAAGGTCCTTAAAAAAGTCCTTCCACAATGGTTGCTCCACCATAGCCAAAGGTGAGCCGGTTACAAATATAGCCTTAGCTAAGTTGTATTGTGCTAAATTTGAAGGAAGATGCATATGTAAACCAGATGAAGGTGAAGAATCATTTGCTGTCTGCATCTTGCTTTTTGTCACATTGGTTGTAAGCGTGTCTTGAACTCGTTGCTTTATTAATAATGGACACTTGATGCACGTTATTAAGTGTTTTGCCATTTTATTAACATTTGCAAATTTGTATCGCTGTTAGCAATGTGTGCATGAAACTTCATTGTTACCTGGGCTTTTATTAAAATTATTCCAAATAGCTTTTTTTTCGGTCTGCCCTTCATCATCTATCATCTATCTCAATCTATATATATAAAAATTAAACCGTTTTTCGCGTTGTAATGAACTTTACGGAGAATGGCTGAACCGATTTTTATCAAATTTTGCCACATTAAAGAGACAGATGTGGAGAAGGTTTATAACTAAAAAAGGGGGTTATCAGAAAAGGGGGCGTGGCACCCCCCATACAAACTAAATTTTTAAAATTCAAGGTAGGGGTTCAAGGTAGGGGACTGAAAATTGGTATAGACCTATATGACGACACAAGCATACTCACACATAAAAAGGGGGGTTATCAGAAAAGGGGGCGTGGCATCTCCCATACAAACTAAATTTTTCAAGCAGAATATCTGTGAAAGGCTCTAAGGTAAGGATGCTTCGTGGGTTATTAACTATAAGAATTAAAGGAGGAGGCTTTAACCCTGCCCCCCTCGCTGGCTCGGATAAGCTTAAACCCCTTAGTCCCCAAACTGCAAATCCTTGAGCTGTTGGCCCAGGGTTCTTGGATGAGGATTTGCCGAGGCTGCTTTAGATTTGTGCAGGTTTATCTGAATCACCACCAACATGAGAGCGCTCATGCCACCGCCGTATCGCCGAGTTCAACCTCGTCTGGAGGCTTATCTTTCAACGACGATTTGTTCAGACCACGATTTGGCGTGGCGAAAGCGCTACTGTGGCAGTATCAACATTGGTGCGCTCAGTCAAGCTGCTATCACTGTGACGTGAGATCTTCCCCGTACAGCAGGCTGTCTCCCATCTCCGAGCTGTTCACTGCTCCTTCGCCATTTGACGGGGCAGATACCATACTTTCCGAGTCGGACATCTCCGACTCCTCTTCCGGCACTGCGATGTCCGAGTCCAACGGTGCAGGCGAAATAGCAGCGCGCTGTGCATTGCCGCGGCATACGTGGATCACGATCTGACCCATACCGTAGCGCACTCGTCCATTGCACCGTTTAAGGGGCTCGAGTGCCTCCTTATTCAAGGTGAAGACCACTTGCCTATCAGGCCTTACCGCATCCTCAACCAGATTGACACTCCAGTCCTGCGTCGGGAGAGACGGGTTCATGACCCGCAGCATCCTGACAAAAACATGAAAATCAGGTACGACAAAGCAATAGAATCGGAAGGTTTCCTGGAAGGAGATTTAGTATTGCTATACGGGCCACAACGGAGGAAACGTGTATCTCCAAAAGTTCAGTGCAACTGGGAAGGACCATACAGAGTTGTGAAACGGACCATCGACGTTGTTTATCGCATACAGGCTGTTGGAATGCCACGGAACAAAATGCAGGTGGTTCCCCTGGAGAGGCAGCAACGTTTGGATCGGGAAATATTATTAGAAATTTTTATAAATTAATATATTAAAAATAAATAATTGGTATACATATATATATTTATATTAAGTTGAGATTTTCTCTCAGAAATTAATATATTGGAATTTTTTATTATCTACTAGTAATTTTTTTTATTCAGCGCCAGAAGAAAGCTTGCATCGCTCTTTACACATGCAAAAGAGCCATTGGCAAAAAATGGGGGCTCAGCCATAGAGTATGCAGTTGGATCTACACGGCCATCATTCGCCCAATCATGCTGTATGGAGTCGTCGTATGGTGGCCTGAGCTGAGCAAGGCAACATACCTGAATCTGTTGCGGAAAGTCCATAGATCCAATATGATCTGTATAAGCGGTGCGCTAAGGACAACGCCCAACGAAGCCCTCCAGGTCATTCTGGGCATTTTTCCACTTGATCTGGAAGTGTTTCGGTCAGCGGCGGCATCAGCTCTGCGCCTAAGAGAAACCTCCAGTTGGGGTGCGGGTACTTCTGGAATCTTACAGTTTTCTCCCTCTAAGCACAGATCGTTGTGCGACCACTACAGTCGGGGATAGCTGTTTCAAAATAAACATTCCCAGCAGAGAAGACTGGGAGAGGACGGATTGGTGTCCCGGAACAAATGGTGGCACTTCCATATACATCGACGGCTCGAAGTTGGACGGCAGAGTTGGAGGAGGGGTTTATTCAAGAGATTTGGACCTTGAGCTCTCCTTCAGACTACCTGATCATTGTAGCGTCTTCCAGGCGGAAGTCTCGGCAATCCTGGACGCCGCGGCCTGGTTAAGAAAACGTGTTATCGGAGAAGATGTCGCTATTTTCAGCGATAGCCAAGCGGCAATCAAATCCCTTGGCTCATACACGTTCAACTCTGAACTGACGCTCAGCTGTCGTCGATCTCTTCAGGAGATGGCCCAACAGAACCGCGTAAACCTCATATGGGTCCCGGGACATAGGGACATTGAGGGAAACTGTAAGACAGACGAGCTTGCCAGGCAGGGCACGACCAAGCAGGTTCTTCAGGATAAAGAGCGCTTAGGTATGCCGTTTGCCACATGCAAACTAATGCTGAAGGAGCACACACTCCGTCAAGCCAATGAAAGATGGCTGAAATCCCCAGGGTGTCGGATATTGAAACAAACCTGACCAAAATGGGATCTTAAAAGGTTAGATGCAGTTATGCCTTAACTAGGAGGGAAATCTCCATATTGATAGGGGTATTAACCGGTCACGGCCTCATTGGTAGGCATGCAGAAAGGCTAGGTGTGCCCTTCCGACGATGCTGCAGGAGTTGCAAAGATGATGAGGAGGAGGAAACAGTGGAGCACGTCATCTGCAACTGTCCGACTCTAAGCGGCGCGAGAACGCGCTTTTTGGGAGTTCCCTTACTGGATAGCCTAAGCCAGATCGCGGAACTGGACATAAAGGACTTGATGGCCTTCATAAAGTCATCTAAGTGGTTCGAGGAGGAGTAACGGTGTCGGTTTAGGAGTGTCTGTCCCGGGATTCTACTATGTGGAAAATCCCAACAACTCAGGGATTTTCCATATGGCTGGGTCCCGGGACTGACTTTGCTTGTGTTGGTGGTATCATAACGGGCCTTTAAAAACTGGCCTCTGCGGCAGCCGCTTGAACCTAACCTAACCTTGCCACAGAAGCACCCAAATCTAGACAATAATTTTCTTGTTTTCTTCACTTTTTTAATTTAATTCACAAACTCGAATTTGCAAGTTATTTCACAAAATAAATACTGCCTGCTCAACTTTTCGAATAAAGTTGCATTAAGAGTAGCATTTAGCTGTCAAAATAAGGCGATCGCCAAAACAGCATTTTATTGTCCGGAACCCTTTTGTGGACTCTCGAAGGGAACTGGGAACAGTTTAGGCAGCATTGTCTTAGCGCCCTAGGACAGAGGCAGGCCCAACTCTTTATAGAACCCTCACAAAGAGCATCGGCCAGGCTCATTAATCTAAGGAGGGTGGATCTAAGAACCCTCACTGGGTAATTCACTGGACATTGCGGTCTGCGTTATCACCTGAGTAAGCCGAAACGCCGGTTCATATACTCTGCGAAGGCTTTGCGAAGAGAGTTTGAAAATTACATAAACATGAATCGTAGGGGGACAATGTCTAGGAGGAAAATGTTAGTATATTTATTGGCAACGACCTTCCCTTAGACACCGAAGCTGTAGCTCTTCAATTTTATGTGGTTATGGTACAAATACCCAATATGACCCCCTTAACCTTTAAGTGCAAATTAAAAAAAAAACTCAGATGAGCTGGACTATAAGAAATTTGTTTTTATTTTATGTATTAATCATTTTATTGTTTTTAATTTCAACATTTAGAAGAATAAATTTATTTATATTTTATTTATTTTTTGAGAGAAGATTGATTCCTACAGATAAACAAATTATATAAAGAGTTCTAAATATTACACAATTCTTCTTTATCATTTAATATATTTAATGACCCACTATTTAATTCACCAACCATTGAATAATAAACTAAACGAAAAGAATAACATACAGTTAAACCAGTTGAAAAATAGTATACAAAATAAGAAAATAAATTAAAATAGCTTATTGAAACAACTTCTAAAATTATATCTTTAATATAATAAAAAACGTATACCACATAAAAAACGTATACTACATAAAGCTAGATTTGCAATATTAAAACATCTTCTAGTAAATGGTATACAAATTCTTAGTTCTCCTATTAACCGAATAATAAAACTTTAAATAAAGCATGACTTAATAAATGAAAAAAAGCTAATTTTAAAAATCCTATAGATAAAATACTTATTACTATACCTAATTGTCTTAAAGTAGATAATGCAATAATTTTGTTTAAATCAAAGTCAAAATCAGCTCCTACCAGTATAAATATTAAAATAATAATAAACTTGATGTATTGCATGGCTCCAAGGATTCTTTGCCTTGTTCTAGAGATTGCATCGCATTTGCACAGAATGTGCTCCGCTGTCTCGTCCTCTGAGTCACAGAAACGACACAGGCTGGTAGACGAAATGCGCACTCTGTGCATGCGGGCCTTGAGCCTGATATGCCCGGTGAGGCCGCCTGTTAAAATCCTTAGACTATTTTTGGACAGGTTTATTACCTCTTTGAAGCTCTTTGTGTTATATCCTCCCATCATGGCATTTGCCTGACGTAGCCCGATCGTCTGACGCCAATGTTCTTCTCTCATGTCAGACTGCTCTTTCCTTAGCATTTCTTTATCGTGTGTTCTCCGATCGCTAGGAAGTTGGTCCGCTCTTTCGTTACCCTCTATGCCCGCATGGCCTTAAACCCATGCTAGTCTGAGGTTATTTCTGGTTGATAGCTCTTTTAGTTTCTGTACGCACTCCAGGACCAGGTAGGATTTTATCTCACAGGATGATATCGCCTTGAGTGCGTACCAGGGTCTTGTTCTCGTGGTATCTACCCACATTCGAGGTATCCCAGGCACTCTTGTATCTCAGTTCTATTTTGTATCTCTTTTCGAACTCTACTGCCTTTGCTATGTCATCCCTTGGCAGTTGACAGATGGGCGGCTGTCTTTTTAGTTTATCTGCCTCCGCGGACGAGATGAACTTTCCTTTCCGGAAGCCCTCTTTTGCTATACTTAGCATGGTTAGCTTGGCTACTTGTTCAAGTGGGCTCAGATCAAGCAGCACCTCCATTGCTGCAGTCGGGCAGGTACGCATTGCCCCGTAATACATCGAATGCCAGCCGCTGGAGCTTAGAGAGTGATTTCCTCACTGTGCTTAGAGCTGATCTAGGAGCCCATGCTACCGCCCCGTATATTATAATGGGTCGGACTATCATGGTGTACATCCATCTCAGTATCATTGGGTTACAACCCCAGGATTTGCCCGCGAGCCTTCTGCAAACCATTATAACCTTGGTTGCCTTTGATGTTGTGATTTCAACATGTTTCTTCCATAGTAACTTGGAGTCGAATCTGACCCCCAAGTATTTTACTTCAGAATCTGCCTCCAGGCGTACCCTATTTAGAGTAACTGTTCTCATACCCGTAAGGGATTTTCTTTTTGTGAAGGGGATGATTGCAGTCTTATTGGAGTTTAAGTTTAATCCCACACCTACATACCATTCCTTCGTTAGGTTCAAAGCTCTCTGGATGATGTCGCAGAGAGTGCTCTCAAACTTTCCTCTTGCAATAATAACTATATCGTCGGCGTACCCTTGGCATCGGATGGGCACAACATTCGGGTAAGCTTCTTGGGAGTGCCACAAAATCCCAAAAAAAAAAATCCCCAAACACAAAATCCCCAACTGAAAAAAAATCCCCAAACACATAATCCCCAAAATCAAAATCCCCAAAATTAAAATCCCCAAACACGAAATCCCCACCTTTTTTTGAAGGCAGTGTCACAAAATCCCCAAACACGAAATACCATTTTTTTTTTTATTAAATATTATTACAGATCATATAAAAAATACTAAAACCGCACTTTAGGTGAGTTTTAATTCGTAGGTACATATACATGTACCCATATACATATGACAATATATAGATATAGGAGAACGCATGACGGATTTTTTGCTCCGAAGGTTTCGGAGTAATCGACAACGCATGTCAAAAAAAGCCAGAATTCAGCAATTTGAAAGCACTAAAAGTACTTTTCCTACAACTACAAACGACAAAATTGATTGTAGTGAAATTTTTTTTGTAGCTTTTATAGTTACTCCGAAAATACAATATATTGTGCAGAAACCAAGCAAATGAAGTAAATTTTTTTTTTTTTTTGTTGTTGAAATTAAAGAATTCAGCAATTTGACAGCACTATAAGTACTTTTCCTACAACTACAAACGACAAAATTGATTGTAGTGAAATTTTTTTTTGTAGCTTTTATAGTTACTCCGAAAATACAATATATTGTGCAGAAACCAAGCAAATGAAGTAAATTTTTGTTTTTTTTGTTGAAATATGTTTTAAATCGTTTGTAGTTTTTTATCCGAAAAAACATTTTCTTTTTGCTCCAAAGGTTTCGGAGTAATCGATAACGCATGTCAAAAAAAAGCCAGAATTCAGCAATTTGAAAGCACTAAAAGTACTTTTCCTACAACTACAAACGACAAAATTGATTGTAGTGACATTTTTTTTTTTGTAGCTTTTATAGTTACTCCGAAAATACAATATATTGTGCAGAAACCAAGCAAATGAAGTAAATTTTTTTTTTTTTTTTCTGAAATATGTTTTAAATCGTTTGTAGTTTTTTATCCGAAAAAAAAATTTTTTTTTGTTCCGAAGGTTTTGGAGTTATCGAAAACGCATGTCAAAAAAAGGCAGAATTCAGCAACTTGAAAGCACTAAAAGTACTTTTCCTACAACTACAAACGACAAAAGTGATTGTAGTGAAATTTTTTTTGTAGCTTTTATAGTTACTCCGAAAATACAATATATCATTGTGTATCAATAGCAAGTGTGAACTCTTCTTTTGACAACACACATTAAAATGTCGGTTTGTTTACATCCTGCACATATTAAAATGTCGCCAGCACCGAATAACAGAAAAGCAAATGGCGTTGTTTAACATCCTGCACACATCAACATGGCGGTCTCCTATCTTTTACCTAATGGTAGAAAGAGATGGGAAGATGGAAAGAAGTGAGACAAAACAGGAAATTAAAAACAGGTGACTAAACTCACTTTGAAGTTTTCACGACTATGTCTATGATATCACACTTGTTATTAACCACAATCTCAAACAGGTGTTAAACTTATTTTGGAATTTTGACGTCTATGCAGAAGAGTTTACACTTGGTATTGATACACAATGCAATATATTGTGCAGAAACCAAGCAAATGAAGTAAATTTTTTTTTTTTTTTGTTGTTGAAATTAAAGAATTCAGCAATTTGACAGCACTAAAAGTACTTTTCCTACAACTACAAACGACAAAATTGATTGTAGTGAAATTTTTTTTTGTAGCTTTTATAGTTACTCCGAAAATACAATATATTGTGCAGAAACCAAGCAAATGAAGTAAATTTTGGTTTTTTTTTGTTGAAATATGTTTTATATCGTTTGTCGTTTTTTATCCGAAGGTATTTTTTGGTCCGAAGGTTTCGGAGTAATCGATAACGCATGTCAAAAAAAGCCAGAATTCAGCAATTTGAAAGCACTAAAAGTACTTTTCCTACAACTACAAACGACAAAATTGATTTTGTAAAATTTTTTTTTTTGTAGCTTTTATAGTTACTCCGAAAATACAATATATTGTGCGAAAACCAAGTAAATGAAGTAAATTTTGGGTTTTTTTCTGAAATATGTTTTAAATCGTTTGTAGTTTTTTATCCGAAAAAAAATTTTTTTTGCTCCGAAGGTTTCGGAGTAATCGATAACGCATGTCAAAAAAAGCCAGAATTCAGCAATTTGAAAGCACTAAAAGTACTTTTCCTACAACTACAAACGACAAAATTGATTTTGTAAAATTTTTTTTTTTTTGCTTTTATAGTTACTCCGAAAATACAATATATTGTGCGGAAACCAAGTAAATGAAGTAAATTTTGGGTTTTTTTCTGAAATATGTTTTAAATCGTTTGTAGTTTTTTATCCGAAGAAAAAATTTTTTTTTTTGCTCCGAAGGTTTCGGAGTAATCGAAAACGCATGTCAAAAAAAGCCAGATTCGACAATTTGTCGGGTTTGCGAACTGGACGATGAAACGCCGGTTCATATACTCTGCGAAGGCTTTGCGAAGAGAGTTTAAAAATTACATAAACATGAATCGTAGGGGGACTATGTCTAGGAGGAAAATGTTAGTATATTTATTGGCAACGACCTTCCCTTAGACACCGAAGCTGTAGCTCTTAAATTTTATGTGGTTATGGTACAAATACCCAATATGACCCCCTTAACCTTTAAGTGCAAATTAAAAAAAAAAACTCAGATGAGCTGGACTATAAGAAATTTGTTTTTATTTTATGTATTAATCATTTTATTGTTTTTAATTTCAACATTTAGAAGAATAAATTTATTTATATTTTATTTATTTTTTGAGAGAAGATTGATTTCTACAGATAAACAAATTATATAAAGAGTTCTAAATATTACACAATTCTTCTTTATCATTTAATATATTTAATGACCCACTATTTAATTCACCAACCATTGAATAATAGACTAAACGAAAAGAATAACATACAGTTAAACCAGTTGAAAAATAGTATACAAAATAAGAAAATAAATTAAAATAGCTTATTGAAACAACTTCTAAAATTATATCTTTAGAATAAACCCCAGCTAAAAAACGTATACCACATAAAAAACGTATACTACATAAAGCTAGATTTGCAATATTAAAACATCTTCTAGTAAATGGTATACAAATTCTTAGTTCTCCTATTAACCGAATAATAAAACTTTAAATAAAGCATGACTTAATAAATGAAAAAAAGCTAATTTTAAAAATCCTATAGATAAAATACTTATTGTAAACCTAATTGTCTTAAAGTAGATAATGCAGTAATTTATTTAAATCAAAGTCAAAATCAGCTCCTACCAGTATAAATATTAAAATAATAATAAACTTGATGTATTGCATGGCTCCAAGGATTCTTTGCCTTGTTCTAGAGATTGCATCGCATTTGCACAGAATGTGCTCCGCTGTTTCGTTCTCTGAGTCACAGAAACGACACAGGCTGGTAGACGAAATGCCCACTCTGTGCATGCGGGCCTTGAGCCTGATATGCCCGGTGAGGCCGCCTGTTAAAATCCTTAGACTATTTTTGGACAGGTTTATTACCTCTTTGAAGCTCTTTGTGTTATATCCTCCCATCATGGCTTTTGCCTGACTTAGCCCGATCGTCTGACGCCAATGTTCTTCTCTCATGTCAGACTGCTCTTTACTTAGCATTTCTTTATCGTGTGTTCTCCGATCGCTAGGAAGTTGGTCCGCTCTTTCGTTACCCTCTATGCCCGCATGGCCTTAAACCCATGCTAGTCTGAGGTTACTTCTGGTTGATAGCTCTTTTAGTTTCTGTACGCACTCCAGGACCAGGTAGGATTTTATCTCACAGGATGATATCGCCTTGAGTGCGGCTTGGCTGTCACTTAGTATAGTAATGTTCTCGTTGGAGTAGCCACCTCGCAGATTTATATCTGCACACAGGCTTATAGCAACTACTTCTGCCTGGAAGTTGCTCGGGTATTCTCCAAGGGGGACTGACAAATTGGTGCGGGGACCGTTTTTTCCCGCTTCAATTCCTTCTGGAGTTTTCGAGCCATCGGTGTACCGTACCAGGGTCTTGTTCTCGTGGTATCTACCCACATTCGAGGTATCCCAGGCACTCTTGTATCTCAGTTCTATTTTGTATCTCTTTTCGAACTCTACTACCTTTGCTATGTCATCCCTTGGCAGTTGACAGATGGGCAGCTGTCTTTTTAGTTTATCTGCCTCCGCGGACGAGATGAACTTTCCTTTCCGGAAGCCCTCTTTTGCTATACTTAGTATGGTTAGCTTGGCTACTTGTTCAAGTGGGCTCAGATCAAGCAGCACCTCCATTGCTGCAGTCGGGCAGGTACGCATTGCCCCGTAATACATCGAATGCCAGCCGCTGGAGCTTAGAGAGTGATTTCCTCACTGTGCTTAGAGCTGATCTAGGAGCCCATGCTACCGCCCCGTATATTATAATGGGTCGGACTATCATGGTGTACATCCATCTCAGAGTCATTGGGTTACAACCCCAGGATTTGCCCGCGAGCCTTCTGCAAACCATTATAACCTTGGTTGCCTTTGATGTTGTGATTTCAACATGTTTCTTCCATAGTAACTTGGAGTCGAATCTGACCCCCAAGTATTTTACTTCAGAATCTGCCTCCAGGCGTACCCTATTTAGAGTAACTGTTCTCATACCCGTAAGGGATTTTCTTTTTGTGAAGGGGATGATTGCAGTCTTATTGGAGTTTAAGTTTAATCCCACACCTACATACCATTCCTTCGTTAGGTTCAAAGCTCTCTGGATGATGTCGCAGAGAGTGCTCTCAAACTTTCCTCTTGCAATAATAATTATATCGTCGGCGTACCCTTGGCATCGGATGGGCACAACATTCGGGTAAGCTTCTTGGGAGTGCCACAAAATCCCAAAAAAAAAAATCCCCAAACACAAAATCCCCAACTGAAAAAAAAAATCCCCAAACACATAATCCCCAAAATCAAAATCCCCAAAATTAAAATCCCCAAAGGAGTGTAATGGGGTGTGGTTGCTGAGTGACCGCGCTCAATCCCGACTCTTGCGTCCTCGTTCGTGCACTCTGGGCAACGTTGAGCTACCTAGGCTCGCGGCAGAAAGAGAGGGAGCCCCGGGGGGGCCACTCTGACATACTTGGTTTAAGGGCTCACCGGGGTCTTTTTCGCAGCGTCTGTACACCAAGAGGTGCGGCTGTAAGCGGGCGTCTGTCTTGAAGCAAGCGGCTCGCTATATAAATGTGCAAAACTTTTCCCTCCCAATCCAGGGTGTTATGCGATACCGTGCCCATTGGACGTTTGCAGCCGGGAGGCAAATCGTGGCTGTAGTCGAACGGAGCCTCACTGATACCGGGCCGCCTCAGGGAGTAACTATGGTCTTACCGCGGTATGGGGCTCTGCCGCGGCGGACGACACACTTCCCCTTACACTACCCTTGACCCTAAGCTGGCCTTGTCCGGCGAGGGGTCGTAGGAACAAGATGAAGAACACACAAAATACAAAGCAATTAACGACTTCGTTTACTCCGCAGCAGAGAAGAACTATGCTGGAGCAAGCGAAAACACAACGCCGGAGGACAAACTCCGCCTCAAAGTTAACTGGGAGGCCGACAGCGATGGAAACTACGGGTCAGTCATCCCCCAAACTGCTATCAAATAAGAGTGACTTGATGGGAGCAAGCAACAGTGCGGCTGCCTACGCAGTCAAGCAGAAAACGGCGGAAGCTAAACTTCCATCAGGCGCTGGTACGAAACCCAATCTCTTCACATCTGGGGCAATGGTCTCACGACCTGGTTTCAGAGTTTCGAAAGAGAAGGAAGACGCCGCAAAGGGAGAGACCGCGATGGCAACTACGAGTCTGAATCCCCCCCAAGAGGCATCTCCCCGACGCTCTGCGTACTGGGATAAAAGAAAGGCCGCAAGGATCCTTAAAAAATATGAGGGAGCATCGCAGGAGAAGCTGTCGCCGGAAGAAAGGAAGATGGTGGAGGAAGCGAAAGCTCTGATACCAAATTTCCAGAGGCCCTATGTGCCTAAGAGGGTGAACGGTAATCCCTTCAAACGCCAGAGATCGGACGGAGAGGTAGACCCCCATCCGAAGCGGCATCAGGTCAACCCCGTAGTGGGAAAACTCAGCTTTGCTGAAGTAACCAAGGACAGAATCCTTATAGGTTTCATTGACCGAGGTAACGACCGTTGGTCCATCCCCAAAGACCAGTGGCTGTATGTCCGGAATGAAATGGGCAGGGCCCTCCTCCACTTAATGCGTGAGTCTCCGGGTAGTCCGCCGCGAGGTACTGACGCGGGCTGGCACCAAGGTCAGATCAAAATATTCGCGTGCGAGGATGCAAGAACTGTCGCACTGTATAAGGCAGCAGTTGCAAGACTGGGTGAAGTCTACCCAGGGGCAAGACTAGATGTCGTCGACTGGAAGGACATTCCTGCTCGGCCAAGGGCAAGGGCATGGATTCCTGCCGTCCCTGCAGAACCCGAGACAGGATTGGGGCGTCAATCTGGTCGATGATGTGGTTGGGCCCAATAGACAGGTGGTTATCACTCTGAATAAGGAGGCGCTCGATCCCCTTAAACGGTGCAACGGACGAGTGCATTACGGCTTGGGTCAGATCGTGATCCACGTATACCGTGGCGATGCACAGCGCGCTGCTATTCCGGACGCTCCGGAGGACTCGGAGATCGAGGCATCGGTAGGGGAAGCAGAGGAAACCGACGCGGAAAGTATGTTATCCGCCACGTCAAATTGCGATGGTGCTGCGAACAACTCGGCGATAGAAGAAAGCCTGCTTGACGAAGAAGGCCTCGACGTCACGATCGTGGCTAAACCTGAGCACACTAACGTTGATGCTGCTTCAGACAGCAGGGTTTCCGCCACGCCAAATCGTGCAGGTGCTCTGAACAACTCCTCGTTGAGAGACAGCCCCCGGAATAGGCCAGACCTCGACGACACGCTGGCGGCAGGGATGTCTGAGCTCTCTCATGTTGGTGGTGCTTCAGATAAATCTGCACAAATCTAAAGCAGCCTCGGCTGTTTTAAGCAGTCGTCTTTCTAAAGGCGACGTAGACGTGGTCCTTATCCAAGAGCCCTGGGTCAATAGCTCTAGGATCTGTGGATTGGGGACTAAGGGGTACAAGCTCATCCAAGCCAATGATGAGGGCAAGGTCAGAACCTGTATTTTGGTAAAGTCTGAGCTAAACACCTTTCTATTACCCAACTACTCAAATGGTGACGTTACAGCTGCCAGCTTAACAGTCGGCAGCACCAGCCTAACGATGGCGTCGGTCTATATGCCCTATGACGCCGAAGAACCTCCTCCACAAAAGGAGGTGAAAGGTCTGGTGGATAATTTCTGTACGGGCCATCTTATTATTGGAGCTGACGCGAATGCTCATCACGTCCAGAGGGGAAGCTCCGATATTAACGCTAGGGGCGAGTCTCTGTTTGACTACCTACTAACAACTAACCTGGTGGTTTGTAACGTGGGTAACGAGCCTACTTTTATAACTAAAGCTCGTAGGGAGGTTATAGACCTCACTGTTTGTAGCGAAGGCGCTTATGAGTGGGTCAGAAAATGGCGTGTTCTTGATGAGCATTCATTTTCTGACCATCGGTACATAGAAATTGTGACTTTATTGTTGAGCTGCCAGTTATGAAACGAAATCCACGCAACACTAACTGGCAGCTACATAACCAAATATTAGCTAGGGACCTACCAGTATTACCTCCACAAGCCCCCTCATCAGTGGGAGAACTGGATGATCTGGTAACGACCTTTACAACGGCGCTCTCAAATGCCCTAGAGCAGGCTTGTCCAGTACCAAAACCACGCGGCAAACATAGACCCCACTGGTGGTCTTACGACCTGGATTCGTTCCGTATATCATGCAGGAAGCAATTTAACAAGGCCAAGAGCATCGGTACGGAGCCTGAATGGCTCGAATATAAAGCTAAACTGAGAGCCTATAAAAAGGCTCTAAGGCAAGCGAAGAGAACTTCGTGGGGTGTAAAAGTAGGTCGCCTCCCAGTTGGTGCACCCTGGGTAACGCTAAATGACCTACATAGCCTGCACGGCTAGTTTAGTTTCTTGTATTGCCGGATCTACGAGAACGGTACCAGTACTTGTGCTGTACCCATCGTGCCGAAACGACCCGGGCCGTTTTCTTATATCGACCCTGCCAAGAGCAATACACTCGAGGTGACCCTGTCTGACATTTAGGCAGGGCTACACCTCGTTACAACAACAACAACAACTTCGTGGAGAAATTTCTGCACCGGGGTCGAAAAAGTCGATGAGCGAGACTTAGACGAGTGCTATCAAAAACTCAAACAGCCATTAGCTATTTACGGAAGCCTGCCGGATCTTGGACCAGCACGGAAGGGGAAACCCTGGAGCTGCTCCTGAACACACACTTTCCGGGGAACTTGTATGATGCACCTGTAGCATCTGCAACAAACCTGGCGGTAAACATAGCCATTACGGAGGAAAGGGTAAGGTGGGCAATCAAAAGCTTTGAGCCGTTCAAGGCAGCTGGGCCAGACGGGATTTTCCCCGCACAACTTATAAACACGCTGGAAATATCAGCTAAATGGCTGGTAGTTCTCTATTCAGCCTGCCTGGCTCTTAATTACATTCCGTGCTCCTGGAGAAGCGCCACGGTAGTCTTTATTCCAAAGGCTGGGAAGGCCTCACACTATGAGCCTAAAGACTACAGACCGATCAGTCTCTCGTCTTTTGCACTTAAAACCTTCGAGAGGATAATTAGCGATTATCTCTCCTCTACTATTGATAGCAACCTTATTTCTAGCTATCAACATGCATACACCAAAGGTAAATCAACGGAAACTGCGCTCCACAGCCTAGTCTCTATTGTTGAAAAATCATTGCACGAAAAGGAGTACTGTCTCGTGGCCTTTCTGGACATCGAAGGGGCTTTCAACAATATAAGGCCGGAGGCTATTAACACTGCTTTAACAAACCTGGGCATAAATAGGTCTCTTATTGGACTAATTGATCAACTACTAAAGGGAAGGAAAATAGTTTCTTCACTGGGAACAGTTGATCTTTCACGCTATGTCACAAGAGGAACGCCTCAGGGTGGTGTTCTCTCCCCGCTCGTGGAGCTTGTCCTTTATACCAGGCGGTACAAGATACCACCGCTGAACCTACCAGAACTAGATGGCGTGCGCCTGAACTTAGCTGACAAAGCCAAATTCCTAGGCACAGTTCTAGATAAAAAGCTTAACTGGAAGGAGAATGTCATCCAGCGCCAGAGGAAAGCGTGCATTGCACTTTACACGTGTAAAAGAGCCATTGGCAAAAAATGGGGGCTCAGCCCCTAAATTTGCAGATGGATCTACACTGCGATAATCCAGCCAATTATGCTGTATGGAGTCGTGGTATGGTGGCCTGCGCTAGGAAAGGCAACAAACCTAAATCTGTTAGGAAAAGTCCACAGATCGAGCATGATCTGTATAAGCGGGGCGTTAAGAACAACGCCCAATGAAGCTCTCCAGGCCATTCTTGGCTTTTTGCCACTCGATCTGGAAGGGTACCGGGCAGCAGCAGCATCGGCTGTGCGTCTAAGGGAAACGTCCGTCTGGGGCACAAGCACTATTGGACACTCCTGTATTCTAAGATCTTACAGCTTTCTCCCTCTGAGCACAGATCGGTGTGCGACCACAACAGTCGGAGATTGTTGTTTTAGAATAAACATTCCCAGCAGGGAAGACTGGGAGAACATAGATCGGTGTCCCGCTACTAATGGCGGCACTTTTATATACACCGACGGCTCGAAGTTAGACGGCAGAGGCGGAGGAGGGGTTTACTCAAGGGATTTGGACCTAGAACTCTCCTTTAGACTACCTGATCACTGCAGCGTCTTCCAGGCTGAAGTTTCTGCAATCATGGACGCCGTGACTTGGATAGGTGAACGCACCATCGGACAGGATATCTGTATTTTCAGCGACAGCCAAGCGGCCATCAAATCCCTTGGCTCTTACTCGTTCAACTCTGAACTGACGCTCAGCTGTCGTCGATCTCTTCAAGAGATGGCCCAACAGAACCGCGTGAACCTCACATGGGTCCCGGGACACAGGGACATTGAGGGAAACTGTAGGGCAGACGAACTTGCCAGGCAGGGCACGACCAAGCAGATTCTTCAAGATAAAGAGCGCATAGGTATGCCGTTTGCCACGTGTAAGCTAATGCTGAAGGAGCATACACTCCGCGAAGCCAACGAAAGATGGCTACAAGACCCAGGGTGCCGGATATCCCAGCAAACCTGGCAAAAATGCGATCTTAAAAGATCTAGACACATATACGCCCTAAAAAGGAAGGAAATCTCCATATTAATAGGTGTTTTAACCGGGCACTGCCTTATTGGTAGGCACGCAGCAAGGCTAGGCGTTCCCTACCGACGATGCTGCAGGAGTTGCAAAGATGATGAGGAAGAGGAAACGGTGGAGCACCTCATCTGCAACTGCCCGGCCTTAAGCGGAGCGAGAAGGCGCTCTCTGGGAGTTCCCTTCCTGGTTAGCTTAAGGCAGGTCGCGGAGCTAGACATAAAGGACTTGATGGCCTTCATCAAGTTATCAAAATGGTTCGAGGAGGGGTAGCGGTGTCGGTTAGGAGTGTCAGTCCCGGGTTTCGGCTATATGGAGAGTCCCGACAGCACTGGGATTTTCCATATGGCCGGGCCCCGGGACTGACTTTCCTAGTGTTTGGTGGTATCACAACGGGCCTTTTATTACTGGCCTAGGTGTGCCTTTGCGGCAGCCACTTCTACCTACCTACCTAAAATCCCCAAACACGAAATCCCCACCTTTTTTTGAAGGCAGTGTCACAAAATCCCCAAACACGAAATCCCATTTTTTTTTTATTAAATATTATTACAGATCATATAAAAAATACTAAAACCGCACTTTAGGTGAGTTTTAATTCGTAGGTACATATACATGTACCTATATACATATGACAATATATAGATATAGACGAGAACGCATGACGGATTTTTTGCTCCGAAGGTTTCGGAGTAATCGACAACGCATGTCAAAAAAGGCCAGAATTCAGCAATTTGAAAGCACTAAAAGTACTTTTCCTACAACTACAAACGACAAAATTGATTGTAGTGAAATTTTTTTTGTAGCTTTTATAGTTACTCCGAAAATACAATATATTGTGCAGAAACCAAGCAAATGAAGTAAATTTTTTTTTTTTTTTGTTGTTGAAATTAAAGAATTCAGCAATTTGACAGCACTAAAAGTACTTTTCCTACAACTACAAACGACAAAATTGATTGTAGTGAAATATTTTTTTGTAGCTTTTATAGTTACTCCGAAAATACAATATATTGTGCAGAAACCAAGCAAATGAAGTAAATTTTGGTTTTTTTTGTTGAAATATATTTTAAATCGTTTGTAGTTTTTTATCCGAAAAAACATTTTCTTTTTGCTCCAAAGGTTTCGGAGTAATCGAAAACGCATGTCAAAAAAAGCCAGAATTCAGCAATTTGAAAGCACTAAAAGTACTTTTCCTACTACTACAAACGACAAAATTGATTGTAGTGACTTTTTTTTTTGTAGCTTTTATAGTTACTCCGAAAATACAATATATTGTGCAGAAACCAAGCAAATGAAGTAAATTTTTTTTTTTTTTCTGAAATATGTTTTAAATCGTTTGTAGTAAAAGAACTTTATTATAAAAAGTTCTTGGTCTTTAATTATATTTTTTAAATTTTAAAATATTTTTTGTTTCAGTCAATTCAAAATTAATTCTATATTTTTTTATGACAACAAAATACATAACAATATTTTCTTCAAATACCTACTTATTATTTTTATATAATCACAAGTGTATTAAAGTAAAAGTAGATTTCCATTATATCACCCTCCTTTGAAAAAGAAGGATGTGACAAAGTGATCAGTTTTGTCACGCCCTTCTTGCTTATTAGAGTAATATAAAACAAATCCGACTAACTTATTTACTAATTATTATTATTACATACTAAACTAATACTATACTATATTAAGTTATTTACAAATAATTACTAACTTATATTCTAAAAATTAATTGATAAAATAATTATTCAAATATTAAATTAAATTTATTAATTTTTTTTTTTTATTTTATATTAATTCATCAACTAAATCGAAACAAAAGTTAATCTATAAAGTATTATTTATTTATTTTATGTATTCTATTTTTGTGAACTAATTTTTCCTTTTTCGTTTTATTATCAAAAACCGTTACATTTACACCATCGATTTGTGTTATAGTGTAAGGTCCCTGATAAATGTTTGAGTGTTTATCTCTTGGTTCTTTTTGTATCACAACTCATTTATATTAATAGTTAAAGGTTTTGCTGTTTTATCATAAGAATTTTTATTTCTAATTTTATGTTTATTGATTAGTTCTTTTGCGAGTGCGTGTGACTTTTGCATACGATATTTTACCTCTTTTGCATAATTTTCAACATTATAAATTGGATCTATATTTTCCTTTTTTAATTCATTTGGCAAAGTAACTTTTCTACCAAATACTAATTCGAAAGGTGAATATTGATTATCTAAAACAGTATTTGTTGTTGTATTATGCAAAAATGTAAAATATTTTAAATAAACATCCCACTCGGGAAAAGAATCGTCAAGATAAGCTCTTAAATATTCGTTAAATACACGATGATTCCTTTCAATAGTACCAACAGTTTCATGATGATAAGGTGTTGAGAAATTGTGCTCAATTTTCAAAAGTTTAGTCAATTCCGCAAAAATTTAATTTTTAAATTCTGTGCCTAAATCTGATTTAATAGATTTCATTATTCCATAAATTAGAATAAAACTTTCAAAAATTGCAGATGCAACTGTTTTTCACTCTTATCTGGAATAGCTATTGTAACTAAATATTTGCTTAAATCACACATAATGGTAACAGCGAACTTGTTCCCATCATTAGATTGAGGCAAAGGTCCTATCGTGTCTATAACTACAATATCAAAAGGTTTGCAAGGTGTTGGTGTAAGCACCATATTTTCTTTTGTTTTGGGCTTAACTTTGTTCAACAGGCATTTTTCACAACTTTTAACAAATTTAGCAATATCGCGTGTCATATTTTTCCAAAAATATTTTGTACGTATTTTTGCGTATAACTTTTTATTTCCGCAATGACCACCAGATATTGGATCATTATGATAAATTGTCATTAGTTTTAATTTCTTGTCTTCGTCAGTTACCGTTTCTACAGGGTCTGTCAATATAATTATTAAATGTTTTAAAATTTTGTTCCCGATTTCTTTTAAACTTGCAATAGTAAAATATTGAAAAATTGTATCATCCTTTTGCCATTCAACTTCCTTAATGTTGTGATTGCCAGCCTCATATTCCAGCCTCAAAAGTAGCTCATCTAAATTCGCTATTTCGTTAACAATCTCAAAATTAAGTAGGTCGAACCTTTTATGTTTTATGTGCGCACATATTTTTAAACTACTAATATCACCATTCTTATTATAATTTATATTTGATTTTACTTTCGGGATTTTATTTGAAAAATTATAAGCGAATTTGTCGTAAACTTGTAATGTTTCTGTCTGTATTTGTCGGTTATCATCTTGTATTTGTGTTTCCTCTTTTTGTTTTGTCATAGATCTTGTTTGTACTGCCAAAATATGTTTCGTTGAAGCTTTTAACTCATCTATGGTTATACGAGAAAGAGCATCTGCACCTACATTTGTTTTACCCTTTATATACTCTATAGTAAAATTATACTCTGATAACTCTAAACGTATTCTAGAGAGTTTTGACGTAGGGTCTTTCATATTAAATAAATAAACTAACGGCCGATGATCTGATCTAACTGTAAAATGTGTACCATAAACGTATGGTCGAAACTGCTTAATTGCAAAATATATTGCCAAAAGTTCTAACTCAATAATTGCTTTATTTTGTTCAGCCTTGCTGAATGATTTTGAAGCGAAACAAATTGGTAAATCGTTACCATTATGATCCTGGCTTAATATAGCACCGCACCCAATTTTCGAAGCATCAACAGTTATTAAAAACTCTTTATTAAAATCCGGATATTGCAAAAGTTTTGGAGACATTAAACTTTTTCTTAATTTCTCAAATGCTACCTCACATAAGGTATCCCAGTTAAATTCAACATTTTTCCGACTTAAACGATTCAAAGGTGCTGCCAAAGAAGCAAAATTTGGTATAAATCTCCTATAATAATTGGCAAATGCAACAAATCTTCTAACTGCATCTTTATCACGTGGTTTAGGATACTTTTTTATTGCTTCTATTTTAGAATCGTCAGGTAACAAACCCTTTGCTGAACATTTATGCCCCAAAAATGTTACCTCAAATCTAAGGAAATTACATTTAGCAGGGTTAAGCCGCAAATTAAACTTCCTACATGTCTCAAAAACTTTCTCTAAATTTTTTAAGTGATGAGTCTCACTACAACCAATAACTATAATATCATCTATATACATAAAGGCTTGGTTAGGTGCAATACCAGAAAATGCTATTGACATCATTCTCGAAAAAGAGTTAGGAGCAACATTTAGTCCAAATGGTAAAACTTTCCAACGAAAAGATCCACGATCTGTACTAAATGATGTTATATCTCCCGAATCTTTATGTAAAGGAATTTGATGAAAACCCGAAAACAAATCCAAAGTTGAAAAATATTTAGCTCGACCAAGATTATCTAAAATATCATCTACTCTTGCCAAAGGAAATTTATCCGCAATTAATTTTTTATTGACTGCTCGAAAGTCTACACACATTCGATAAGCTTTTTGTCCAGATGGGTCTTTTTTTGGTACTAAAATCAATGGGCTGTTATAATTTGAAGAACTTCCTTCAATCAAATCATTTTTATGCAAATTATTATTATTTTATTTTTATTATTATTTATTTCAGCTCGCTGTGAATATGGTAATCTATAATTTTTTATGTACACTGGTGTCTTGTCTGTTAGTCTTAATTTTTGTACGTAAAAGTTATTAATCGTCATTAAGTCTGTTTTTAGAGCAAAAATATCTGAATATTTCAAACACAAATCAAGTAATCTATTTTTCGCTCCTGGGGGGCTTCGGCATTTAAAGATCGAACATTAACTGAATTTCGATTGTTGAAACGTTGACTATTAAAATTGATGTTATTTGCAGACCGATTATTATTGCTATTGTGATTGTTGTAACTATTAGACCTATTGTTGCCTCTGTTAAAACTAGTATTTCTAAAATTTGAATTATTGTTAGACCTGTTTGAATTACTGTATCTAAAATTGCTATTATTGTTGTATCGAAAATTATTGTTGCCTCTAAAATTCCCTCGAAAATCATTAAACTTTATCGGACGTGACCGATACGTTAACACTTGTCGCTCTTTTACCTCCTGTTCACGCTCTATAATCATCTTAGCAACAACATCCTTCGAATCCTTGAAGGTTGTTGATGCAAGGATAGACTTCACCATGTCTGAACGGCTGTTCAACCTGCAAACGGCTACAGTTTGCTCAACCGCCATCTCATGTGCTTTTACCTGTGTCATACCTTCAATAATTAAGGAGCGCTCTAGCGAATCAGAAAGATCTTCTACTTGCTTGGAAAAATCAGAAAAATTATTGTTATTTACCCTTAAAGCCGCAATTTTACCCGCAACAACTTTCGAGTTTTCTGGTCTAATCTTACTACGCAATGCCTCTTTAATCTGGCTTATCGAATATATTTTCGTTCAAGTTTCGACTTTAAGAATGCTATAAATGTTGGTATTAAAGATGCATCACATAATTCTTCTATTAAATCGATTTTATCAATGAACGAGGCAAGTGATAAGGGATTACCGCTGTAATTATCTCTTTTAATTGAGGCACAAGTACCAATGAATGATTTCTTTTGCTCTTGATTTGCCATATTTAAATCGCTATGATTTGAAATTGTATTAGAAGATAAATAAGAATTAAAATTTGAAGTTACGTTAAAATTCGAAATCAAACTAGATAATGAAGTAGGCTGATTTGAATTATCAAAACCTAAAAAGTCTTCAAGCAAAGAATCTCTAGCAACACGAAATTCTATTATGGCATTTGAAAATGTATGTGGACTATTAGAATCGGACATATAAACCAAAACACAACGACAAACTGTAATATCAAAACTGAATATTTCAACATGAAACTGCAACTGTAATTATGAAAGAATTACCGTGTAATTTATTGTACGAAAATTAAATTTCCGCTAAGCTAACGAAGTTTTCAAATATATTTCTGAAAATCTTCAAATTCACAATTATGTTTCACAAACGCACCGCTTTTAATCAAATTTATCATATTATTTTGCAGACGCACTGCTTTATTTGAAAAATATCATTTTTGTTTTTATTAAATTAAACCAATTTTATTTTGATAAACAAAAATATTTGAAGTTTCTGCACAACTTCAACCTAATGTCACTATATTATTTATAAAATATATTTAAATTTCTGATTTCTCGAAGAAATGTTAATAATAATTAATATATAATTATGTAGTATGTATATATATATATGTGCATATGTATATGTGCGATGGTACCTTACCATATCTATAAAATTGTAAGAAATCAGAGTAGGCTGTTTACGAGGCGCTACTGAAGTCGTTGATGGTGTTATTGTTTATATTATTTCTGCTCCTGTCACTGTTATTGCACTGTTTCTACTGCTGTTACTTTTATTTTGCTGTTATTTCGCGGTTGTTGTCTCTGCTGCTGTCACTTACGCTGTTGTTGTCTCTGCTGCTATTACTGTTATTATACTCTGCTGCTGTTACTGTTAATTCACGGTTGTTGTCTCTGCTGCTGTCACTTACGCTGTTGTTGTCTGCAATTGTTGTCGTTAATACTTTCGTTATTGCCATATTGATGTTGTTGCTGGAAGTGCTGTTATTAGCGTAGGTGTTGCGATTTATAACCGCTTGTTGTTGTAGCGCGATTGAAGTTGTTGTAGCGTTTTGTTGTTACTGTTACATGCGCCTGTTGTTGCTGCGCTTCCACTGTATGATTGTAATTATACTTATTAGTGTTCGTATTAGGCTGTTATATTGCAAACGTTGTTAGTGTTGTCCGCGTAATTGATATTAAGCGCGTTGCACGTTGCTGTGCGCTTTGGTATAACGTTATATAAAAGTGTTGCTGGATGTTGTTTTGCTGCGCTGATATTAATGCAACGGGCCAGCGCTGTTGTTGATGATAATTTTGTTGATTATTAGCGTTGTTGGTACGACACTATGAGTGCGCGTGGTGACTATTGTCCACTATGTCACTACATTTGTGATACTTTATTTTTTAACATTTTTTAACAGAAATTTTGTATGAAGATTTTTTAACCTCCACTGCAGGACTTGAGAAGGTCAACGGTCGCCATAAAAGAACTTTATTATAAAAAGTTCTTGGTCTTTAATTATATTTTTTTAAATTTTAAAATATCTTTTTGTTTCAGTCAATTCAAAATTAATTCTATATTTTTTTATGACAACAAAATACATAACAATATTTTCTTCAAATACCTACTTATTATTTTTATATAATCACAAGTGTAGATTTCCATTATAGTAGTTTTTTATCCGAAAAAAAAAAATTTTTTTTTGTTCCGAAGGTTTTGGAGTTATCGAAAACGCATGTCAAAAAAGGCAGAATTCAGCAACTTGAAAGCACTAAAAGTACTTTTCCTACAACTACAGACGACAAAATTGATTGTAGTGAAATTTTTTTTGTAGCTTTTATAGTTACTCCGAAAATACAATATATTGTGCAGAAACCAAGCAAATGAAGTAAATTTTTTGTTTTTTGTTGTTGAAATTAAAGAATTCAGCAATTTGACAGCACTAAAAGTACTTTTCCTACAACTACAAACGACAAAATTGATTGTATTGAAATTTTTTTTGTAGCTTTTATAGTTACTCCGAAAATACAATATATTGTGCAGAAACCAAGCAAATGAAGTAAATTTTGGTTTTTTTTGTTGAAATATGTTTTAAATCGTTTGTCGTTTTTTATCCGAAAAAAAATTTTTTTTTTGCTCCGAAGGTTTCGGAGTAATCGATAACCCATGTCAAAAAAAGCCAGAATTCAGCAATTTGAAAGCACTAAAAGTACTTTTCCTACAACTACAGACGACAAAATTGATTTTGTAAAATTTTTTTTTTTGTAGCTTTTATAGTTACTCCGAAAATACAATATATTGTGCGGAAACCAAGTAAATGAAGTAAATTTTGGGTTTTTTTCTGAAATATGTTTTAAATCGTTTGTAGTTTTTTATCCGAAAAAAAATAATTTTTTTTGTTCCGAAGGTTTCGGAGTTATCGAAAACGCATGTCAAAAAAGGCAGAATTCAGCAATTTGAAAGCAGTAAAAGTACTTTTCCTACAACTACAAACGAGAAAATTGATTGTAGTGAACTAAATTTTGGTTTTTTTGTTGAAATATGTTTTAAATCGTTTGTAGTTTTTTATCCGAAGAAAACATTTTTTTTTTGCTCCGAAGGTTTCGGAGTAATCGAAAACGCATGTCAAAAAAAGCCAGATTCGACAATTTGTCGGTTTTGCGAACTGGACGATGAAACGCCGGTTCATATACTCTTCGAAGGCTTTGCGAAGAGAGTTTAAAAATTACATAAACATGAATCGTAGGGGGACAATGTCTAGGAGGAAAATGTTAGTATATTTATTGGCAACGACCTTCCCTTAGACACCGAAGCTGTAGCTCTTCAATTTTTTGTGGTTATGGTACAAATACCCAATATGACCCCCTTAACATTTAAGTGCAAATTAAAAAAAAAAATTCAGATGAGCTGGACTATAAGAAATTTGTTTTTATTTTATGTATTAATCATTTTATTGTTTTTAATTTCAACATTTAGAAGAATAAATTTATTTATATTTTATTTATTTTTTGAGAGAAGATTAATTCCTACAGATAAACAAATTATATAAAGAGTTCTAAATATTACACAATTCTTCTTTATCATTTAATATATTTAATGACCCACTATTTAATTCACCAACCATGGAATAATAAACTAAACGAAAAGAATAACATACAGTTAAACCAGTTGAAAAATAGTATACAAAATAAGAAAATAAATTAAAATAGCTTATTGAAACAACTTCTAAAATTATATCTTTAGAATAAACCCCAGCTAAAAAACGTATACCACATAAAAAACGTATACTACATAAAGCTAGATTTGCAATATTAAAACATCTTCTAGTAAATGGTATACAAATTCATAGTTCTCCTATTAACCGAATAATAAAACTTTAAATAAAGCATGACTTAATAAATGAAAAAAAGCTAATTTTAAAAATCCTATAGATAAAATACTTATTACTAAACCTAATTGTCTTAAAGTAGATAATGCAATAATTTTGTTTAAATCAAAGTCAAAATCAGCTCCTACCAGTATAAATATTAAAATAATAATAAACTTGATGTATTGCATGGCTCCAAGGATTCTTTGCCTTGTTCTAGAGATTGCATCGCATTTGCACAGAATGTGCTCCGCTGTTTCGTCCTCTGAGTCACAGAAACGACACAGGCTGGTAGACGAAATGCCCACTCTGTGCATGCGGGCCTTGAGCCTGATATGCCCGGTGAGGCCGCCTGTTAAAATCCTTAGACTATTTTTGGACAGGTTTATTACCTCTTTGAAGGTCTTTGTGTTATATCCTCCCATCATGGCTTTTGCCTGACGCCAATGTTCTTCTCTCATGTCAGACTGCTCTTTACTTAGCATTTCTTTATCGTGTGTTCTCCGATCGCTAGGAAGTTGGTCCGCTCTTTCGTTACCCTCTATGCCCGCATGGCCTTAAACCCATGCTAGTCTGAGGTTATTTCTGGTTGATAGCTCTTTTAGTTTCTGTACGCACTCCAGGACCAGGTAGGATTTTATCTCACAGGATGATATCGCCTTGAGTGCGGCTTGGCTGTCACTTAGTATAGTGATGTTCTCGTTGGAGTAGCCACCTCGCAGATTTATATCTGCACACAGGCTTATAGCAACTACTTCTGCCTGGAAGTTGCTCGGGTATTCTCCAAGGGGGACTGACAAATTGGTGCGGGGACCGTTTATTCCCGCTCCAATTCCTTCTGGAGTTTTCGAGCCATCGGTGTACCATACCAGGGTCTTGTTCTCGTGGTATCTACCCACATTCGAGGTATCCCAGGCACTCTTGTATCTCAGTTCTATTTTGTATCTCTTTTCGAACTCTACTACCTTTGCTATGTCATCCCTTGGCAGTTGACAGATGGGCAGCTGTCTTTTTAGTTTATCTGCCTCCGCGGACGAGATGAACTTTCCTTTCCGGAAGCCCTCTTTTGCTATACTTAGCATGGTTAGCTTGGCTACTTGTTGAAGTGGGCTCAGATCAAGCAGCACCTCCATTGCTGCAGTCGGGCAGGTACGCATTGCCCCGTAATACATCGAATGCCAGCCGCTGGAGCTTAGAGAGTGATTTCCTCACTGTGCTTAGAGCTGATCTAGGAGCCCATGCTAGCGCCCCGTATATTATAATGGGTCGGACTATCATGGTGTACATCCATCTCAGTATCATTGGGTTACAACCCCAGGATTTGCCCGCGAGCCTTCTGCAAACCATTATAACCTTGGTTGCCTTTGATGTTGTGATTTCAACATGTTTATTCCATAGTAACTTGGAGTCGAATCTGACCCCCAAGTATTTTACTTCAGAATCTGCCTCCAGGCGTACCCTATTTAGATTAACTGTTCTCATACCCGTAAGGGATCTTCTTTTTGTGAAGGGGATGATTGCAGTCTTATTGGAGTTTAAGTTTAATCCCACACCTACATACCATTCCTTCGTTAGGTTCAAAGCTCTCTGGATGATGCCGCAGAGAGTGCTCTCAAACTTTCCTCTTGCAATAATAACTATATCGTCGGCGTACCCTTGGCATCGGATGGGCACAACATTCGGGTAAGCTTCTTGGGAGTGCCACAAAATCCCAAAAAAAAAAATCCCCAAACACAAAATCCCCAACTGAAAAAAAATCCCCAAACACATAATCCCCAAAATCAAAATCCCCAAAATTAAAATCCCCAAACACGAAATCCCCACCTTTGTTTGAAGGCAGTGCCACAAAATCCCCAAACACGAAATCCCATTTTTTTTTTTTATTAAATATTATTACAGATCATATAAAAAATACTAAAACCGCACTTTAGGTCGTAGGTACCCTGCCAACCACGGCTATCCAGCAATCGAGTTTTTTTATCGAATTCCAACACCATCTCTATTTTATCGATAAGAACACTAATACCAATACATTTTTTTGGGAAATTTTTCAGAGTTGTGCGAATGAGACAATAAGTGCGAATGAGACAACCAGACGATTGACATTTGATGATGTCATAATGAGCGCAAAATTCAATATTCGGCGCCATTGCTGAAGGAATTTTCATTGGGTAAGTGCGGATTTTGCCGCAATAAAATTTTATTTTAATTTATATTAATATATTTCTTTATTTTGCAGCATTACTTTACTGAGGTGGACAACCAAAAGGCACAGGTACGTCATAGTAAGCATAAGCCCATATATATTTGTATATTTTGGTAACATATCCAAAGTGAGTTCAGTTTGGCTATAGTTTCACCATAATGTACAAATATATATTCGCTTGTGCCTTTTTGAATATTATTGTGTTTGCCAAAGTGAGTTTAAAAAAGTGTACCCTACCATGGTCTGGAGTTTTTTATAGTATAACCAGACACACAAATGTATGTCCATGCCCTTGTGCATTCGCATATTAAGGCGTTTGCTAAAGCCAGTTCAGAAAAGTGTACATACATTTGTATGTTTACTCTTGACCATGGCCGCATATATATTTGAGGAGATCCAAACCGAAACGCATTCAGTATAGTTACAGTGAATTGGTCTAGACAGGGAATGGTCAGGTGCACTAAACTCACTTTGGAAAACTCCATACATACTATGAAAATGTACAAGGAAATACAAAGAAATTTTTATGTATAAATTTTTTTTATTTATTTAATTAATCTTCTTTGTATTTTCCAGCAACTCAACAAAAAATCAGCGAATAGCAACTGCGGCGGCTAAAAATTCAAAATATTTATTTACTACACCTCTTTGCAACAACAACAACAACAACAATAATTTGGTAAGTTAACAAAATGAATTGAGTGTGTACCTGGCTGATCGGAGTTTGTATGGTCAGAAGTTGGTTTGGTATTTGTTTCCTTTAGGGGTCAACTGCTATTAAATTAGCTAAAATTATATGAGATAGCTCAAAAGACGGGGTTTGGCCTCAATATCACGAATCCGGACGCGATTTTTTAATATTTTGCTTCTTTGAAGAGATATTTGCCATCAAAGTTTTCATGTTTTTGCTGTAATTTTATTGGGCTGTACCTAAAAACGTACGGTTTGTTGACCATAACTTATCTCATATAATTTTAGCTATGTAATTTATTAGCAGTTGACCCCTAAAGGAAACAAATACTGTTGGTTTTTTTTCTTGTGCACCTGCATATTATGGGGATTGCCAAAGTCTGGTTGTTGGAGTGTCACCATAATATACAAATGTATATGCCTTTATGCATTTGCATGTTATGGTGGTTGCCAAAATAAATGCAGAATAGTGTACATGTCACAATACCTTACATATGAGAAGCTCCAAACCAAGCAGCAATAATTTTAGACTAAATCACTGTGTACTTAAAGCGTTTTGGTATATATGTACGCTGGTAAGGCACACTGTTCTGAACTCACTTTTTCGTATACATTTGCATCGCATATACAATTGAGGAGCTCCTAACCAAAACGCTTTAAGTACACAGTGATTTAGTCTAAAATTATTGCTGCTTGGTTTGGAGCTTCTCATATGTAAGGTATTGTGACATGTACACTATTCTGCATTTATTTTGGCAACCACCAAAACATGCAAATGCATAAAGGCATATACATACATTTGTATATTATGGTGGCACTACAACAACCAGACTTTGGCAATCCCCATAAAATGCAGGTGCACAAGAAAAGAAAACCAACTTCTTGCTTTTTGGTTTGGAACTCCGCCATACTATGTAAAGCGTTCAGCAGAATCAATCCGTCAGTACGTCGAAATAACTGACAGCAAAGTAGACTGCGGGTGTTTGTATGAGTAACGCCAGATACGACGGATACGTCAACATAGAATTTGCTCTAAAATTGACATACGTGACGTATTGGCGGATTGATTATGTTTCCCGCTTAAAGAGCACCATAGTATGCAAATGCACAAGCGCATATATTATGATTTTAGTCAGGCACCTTTTACAACTTATATTCAGAAAGTTACAATTTATATTCAGAAAATTGCAATTCATATTCAGAACTTCCACTTGATTTCAGAAAATTACCATTCATATTCAGAAAGCCAACTTCATATTAAAAAATTTCATATTAAAAAATTTCAAATGAATATCAATTGTAAATTTCTGAATATCAAAAGGAAGTTCTGAACATGAATTGTAATTGTGTGAACATGAAATGAAATTCTGAATATAAATTGTAACTTTCTGAATATAAAATGAAAAATGTGTATAATACATTTCGTTACCTTAATTCACAAAGGCCCTAATTGATATAAAAAAAATTTTACAGGAGAAGCAAAAAACTAAAAAATTTTACATTGAACGCATGCAAATACAGCTTTGTAAATTTGAAATATCTCCGTATTACTGCTAGTAATACAGCCATCCGACAAAACACGACACAAGTTAGCCTCACGGACCTCTTACATTCTTTGGACAGCGCTGGAATTAAGGGACTTCCCTTGGATGCCAGGACAGTTTTGAATACAAGTAGGGAACAAGTTTATATACGAGTTCTTTCCGGGGGTGAATTGTTATATTTAGGAATACAATATAATTTTAGTTTTGAAGAATTTAACTTTTTGCTAGATTTGGAACAAATTTCAATAGATGTAGGCATAGACGGACTTGGTCTCTACCAAAGTTCCAAACAAGCATTGTGGCCCATTTTGGGCCAAGTAGTAGAATGTCCTAGTTCCGATCCGTTCATCATCGCTTGCTACTTAGGAATGGGTAAGCCTACTGATGTAAATAGTTTTTTATCAGAGTTTTGCGAAGAAGTAAATAGTTTATGTCAGAATGGTGTAAAGGTGGGGCCCGGTGAAGTTTTGAAGCAAATTAGTGTTAGGCTCTTTACATGCGATACACCGGCGCGATCTTTTGTTACTGGGGTAAAATCACATACAGGAAAGAATAGTTGCCCTAAATGTACTCAGGAAGGTCAGTATATAGAATGGGAGTACAACTATAATGGGGTATGCTCAAAGAAGCCGTTCAAGAGCCTTAAGCTAGTAGGCATGGTTTTAGGTAAATATTGAAACTTTTTAAGCGGTTAGCAACAAAATTTTTTATTAATAATTTTTTTATTATTATTGCTTGACAGCTGCATTTGCAACTATGCATCATGAAAAGGTGTTAGCAACCAAGGACTTCATTGCTTTAAGCCGCAATAGGTATAAGCACTTTAGGCGTAGACTTAACAATTAAGTGTTTATAGTTTTAGGCATATTATTTTTTAGATTTTTATTTGTTCATTCGTTTATTCGTTCATTTATTCAATAATTAGCACAATAACATCCGCTTCATGTTACTAAAATATATTTAAGTACTATGTAGATATTTGTAGTAGTTATAAGAATTAGATTTAACTTAACTTCTTGTACTTTTTACTAATATTGCTTCTTACCTGTATTCTAATTTTATTTAATGTTTTTAACTCCAATTGCTTAAATACTAAAATATATTTATTATTTGAGCCGATGGCCAGTGCTCATTCAGTTAGGGCTGATATTCATACCAGTAGCTAACCATTAATAATAATAACAACATTTATTATTTACTCAATTCGGTAATGCCTTTGATTTCAGTTTGGCTAAATATATAACTTTTTTATAAAATAGCAAATGCATGAATTCTATTTTAAATTAACTTCTTATAAATCTTTCAGCACTACAAAACACCTGCTAATTCTAAAAATCTTCTCACAGCGAATTTTTTCAAAAATTATATGAAAATGAGAAAATCCGCAAAACGAACAATTATTTAAAATTGCCCTGCTAAAGAAATTGCTAATTATGGTTATTATTTTTTCATTATAACAAGGTTTGATTCCACCGCCATAGACAACAAGATAATACAACAAAGATGACATCTTGGATTTCCAAAATTTGTCGAACTTTTACGGGATGTTTTAAATCACTTTTTACTGTGCCACGGATTTCTAATTATTCCATTTTCATTTTTAGGATTCAGGATTTAACCGAACAGTTGTGTGAAATGTGGATGAAGTTACCGGAAGTAAGGACACTAAAGAATGTTTGTGGTCACCAGATGGTAAGTTATATGATATTTTAATGATCAATGTTATTTTATTTATCCTCTTCTATCTCTTCACTAGCTGCTTTTCATATAGACAACATGAGCCTATACACATGACCGATGCATTCAACGCTCATATCGTGGTCATCAAAATTTGAGGGGGAGGAACCGGCGATAACAAATATTTTTTTGTTAGCTTTATAAATGCAATTATGTGTTAAAAAATTTCATGAAATTTTCTTAGTTGTAAGGAAGTTGAATTTGTTTCACATATAGCATGTCGATTTGTATTTGGTTAAAATCATTTTGATAATTTGATGTAAATTTTTTATTTTTAGATGTACATATAAATTGTGTTAAAAAATTTCATGAAATTTTCTAAGTTGTAAGAAAGTATAATTTTTTTCATATATGGTATCTCGAATTGGATTGCTATTTTACATTAAAAGTAACGTTATTTAATTACCTTTCCTTTGGTGTAAATAGGATTAAAATCGAGAAACATTTTGATGTAAATTTTTGAATTTTAGAAATACATATAAATTGTGTTAAAAAATTTCATGAAAGTTGTAAGAAAGTATAATTTTTTCATATATGGTATATCGAATTGGATTGCTATTTTACATTAAAAGTAACGTTATTTAATTACCTTTCCTTTGCTGTAAATAGGATTAAAATCGAGAAACATGTTGATGAAAATTTTTGAATTTTAGAAATACATATAAGTATGTGTATAAAAAATTTCATGAAATTTTCTAAGTTGTAAGAAAGTATAATTTTTTTCATATATGGTATCTCGAATTGGATTGCTATTTTACATCAAAACTAACGTTATTTAATTACCTTTCCTTTGGTGTAAATAAAAAGTAAAAAAGCTTTACATCAAAAGAAATAACATATAATTTGATGTAACTATAACTAAAGTCGGGAAACAATTTGATGTAAATTTTAGAAATATATGTATGTGCTTATGACAATACGTTTTTTTCCATGTATTTTTCTTGCACTTAACAAGAAAAAACAGAAAAATGCATAGTGCCATTATGTTTTTCTAAATTATGTCTTATTTTTCATTAAAACCAGATTAAAAAAAAACCAAACGTGTTTCATTTATTTTGGGCATTTTGGAGAAAGTTTTGGGTATGTTTTGGGCATTTTGGAGAAAAATTGGGGTATTTTGTGGGCATTTTAAATTTCAGATCTGGCAACACTGTTCAAATGCAAAGGGAAATTTTTTAGTTAGAGGAGTGCAGCTATATTATTTTCTTATGGCGTTTCTAAATGAGTGCGAGTGAGCAGCGATATCACACGTACACGAAATAATCGATAAAAAGTGGGTCCAATCTGCACGCGGCCCATACAAAACTATCCATTCATCTATCCTCGATTTAGGATAGCGCGACTTAGGAATTATCCAGGATTTTCCTTGGGTTTGGTTAGCAGGGTACATATACATGTACCCATATACATATGACAATATATAGATATAGACGAAAACGCATGACGGATTTTTTGATCCGAAGGTTTCGGAGTAATCGACAACGCAAGTCAAAAAAAGCCAGAATTCAGCAATTTGAAAGCACTAAAAGTACTTTTCGTTGGAGTGTAATGGGGTGTGGTTGCTGAGTGACCGCGCTCAATCCCGACTCTTGCGTCCTCGTTCGTGCACTCTGGGCAACGTTGAGCTACCTAGGCTCGCGGCAGAAAGAGAGGGAGACCCGGTGGGGCCCTCTGACATACTTGGTTTAAGGGCTCACCGGGGTCTTTTTCGCAGCGTCTGTACACCATGAGGTGCGGCTGTAAGCGAGCGTCTGTCTTGAAGCAAGCGGCTCGCTATATAAATGTGCAAAACTTTTCCCTCCCAATCCAGGGTGTTATGCGATACCGTGCCCATTGGACGTTTGCAGCCGGGAGGCAAATCGGGGCTGTAGTCGAACGGAGCCTCACTGATACCGGGCCGCCTCAGGGAGTAACTATGGTCTTACCGCGGTATGGGGCTCTGCCGCGGCGGACGACACACTTCCCCTTACACTACCCTTGACCCTAAGCTGGCCTTGTCCGGCGAGGGGTCGTACGAACAAGATGAAGAACACACAAAATACAAAGCAATCAACGACTTCGTTTACTCCGCAGCAGAGAAGAACTATGCTGGAGCAAGCGAAAACACAACGCCGGAGGACAAACTCCACCTCAAAGTTAACTGGGAGGCCGACAGCGATGGAAACTACGGGTCAGTCATCCCCCAAACTGCTATCAAGTAAGAGTGACTTGATGGGAGCAAGCAGCAGTGCGGCTGCCTACGCAGTCAAGCAGAAAACGGCGGAAGGTAAACTTCCATCAAGAGCTGGTACGAAACCCAATCTCTTCACATCTGGGGCAATGGTCTCACGACCTGGTTTCAGAGTTTCGAAAGAGAAGGACGACGCCGCAAAGGGAGAGGCCGCGATGGCAACTACGAGTCTGAATCCCCCCCAAGAGGCATCTCCCCGACGCTTTGCGTACTGGGATAAAAGAAAGGCCGCAAGGATCCTTAAAAAATATGAGGGAGCATCGCAGGAGAAGCTGTCGCCGGAAGAAAGGAAGATGGTGGAGGAAGCGAAAGCTCTGATACCAAATTTCCAGAGGCCCTATGTGCCTAAGAGGGTGAACGGTAATCCCTTCAAACGCCAGAGATCCGACGGAGAGGTAAACCCCCATCCGAAGCGGCATCAGGTCAACCCCGTAGTGGGAAAACTCAGCTTTGCTGAAGTAACCAAGGACAGAATCCTTATAGGTTTCATTGACCGAGGTAACGACCGTTGGTCCATCCCCAAAGACCGGTGGCTGTATGTCCGGAATGAAATGGGCAGGGCCCTCCTCGACTTAATGCGTGAGTCTCCGGGTAGTCCGCCGCGAGGTACTGACGCGGGCTGGCACCAAGGTCAGATCAAAATATTCGCGTGCGAGGATGCAAGAACTGTCGCACTGTATAAGGCAGCAGTTGCAAGACTGGGTGAAGTCTACCCATGGGCAAGACTAGATGTCGTCGACTGGAAGGACATTCCTGCTCGGCCAAGGGCAAGGGCATGGATTCCTGCCGTCCCTGCAGAACCCGAGAATATTCTTGAGATGCTGCAGGTCTGGAATCCGTCTCTCCCGACGCAGGATTGGGGCGTCAATCTGGTCGATGATGTGGTTGGGCCCAATAGACAGGTGGTTATCACTCTGAATAAGGAGGCGCTCGAGCCCCTTAAACGGTGCAACGGACGAGTGCATTACGGCTTGGGTCAGATCGTGATCCACGTATACCGTGGCGATGCACAGCGCGCTGCTATTCCGGACGCTCCGGCGGACTCGGAGATCGAGGCATCGGAAGGGGAAGCAGAGGAAACCGACGCGGAAAGTATGTTATCCGCCACGTCAAATTGCGATGGTGCTGCGAACAACTCGGCGATAGAAGAAAGCCTGCTTGACGAAGAAGGCCTCGACGTCACGATCGTGGCTAAACCTGATCTGTGAATTGGGGACTAAGGGGTACAAGCTCATCCAAGCCAATGATGAGGGCAAGGTCAGAACCTGTATTTTGGTAAAGTCTGAGCTAAACACCTTTCTATTACACAACTACTCAAATGATGATGTTACAGCTGCCAGCTTAACAGTCGGCAGGACCAGCCTAACGATGGCGTCGGTCTATATGCCCTATGACGCCGAAGAACCTCCTCCACAAAAGGAGGTGAAAGATCTGGTGGATAATTTCTGTACGGGCCATCTTATTATTGGAGCTGACGCTAATGCTCATCACGTCCAGTGGGGAAGCTCCGATATAAACGCTAGGGGCGAGTCTCTGTTTGACTACCTACTAACAACTAACCTGGTGGTTTGTAACGTGGGTAACGAGCCTACTTTTATAAATAAAGCTCGTAGGGAGGCTATAGACCTCACTGTTTGTAGCGAAGGCGCTTATGAGTGGGTCAGAAAATGGCGTGTTCTTGATGAGCATTCATTTTCTGACCATCGGTACATAGAAATTGTGTTAGACTTTATTGTTGAGCAGCCAGTTATGAAACGAAATCCACGCAACACTAACTGGCAGCTACATAACCAAATATTAGCTAGGGACCTACCAGTATTACCTCCACAAGCCCCCTCATCAGTGGGAGAACTGGATGATCTGGTAACGACCTTTACAACGGCGCTCTCAAATGCCCTAGAGCAGGCTTGTCCAGTACCAAAACCACGCGGCAAACATAGACCCCACTGGTGGTCTTACGACCTGGATTCGTTCCGTATATCATGCAGGAAGCAATTTAACAAGGCCAAGAGCATCGGTACGGAGCCTGAATGGCTCGAATATAAAGCTAAACTGAGGGCCTATAAAAAGGCTCTAAGGCAAGCGAAGAGAACTTCGTGGAGAAATTTCTGCACCGAGGTCGAAAAAGTCGATGATACAGCGAGACTTAGACGAGTGCTATCAAAAACTCAAACAGCCATTAGCTATTTACGGAAGCCTGACGGACCTTGGACCAGCACGGAAGGGGAAACCCTGGAGCTGCTCCTGAACACACACTTTCCGGGGAACTTGTATGATGCACCTGTAGCATCTGCAACAAACCTGGCGGTAAACATACCCATTACGGAGGAAAGGGTAAGGTGGGCAATCAAAAGCTTTGAGCCGTTCAAGGCAGCTGGGCCAGACGGGATTTTCCCCGCACAACTCATAAACACGCTGGAAATATCAGCTAAATGGCTGGTAGTTCTCTATTCAGCCTGCCTGGCTCTTAATTACATTCCGTGCTCCTGGAGAAGCGCCACGGTAGTCTTTATTCCAAAGGCTGGGAAGGCCTCACACTATGAGCCTAAAGACTACAGACCGATCAGTCTCTCGTCTTTTGCACTTAAAACCTTCGAGAGGATAATTAGCGATTATCTCTCCTCTACTATTGATAGCAACCTTATTTCTAGCTATCAACATGCATACACCAAAGGTAAATCAACGGAAACTGCGCTCCACAGCCTAGTCTCTATTGTTGAAAAATCATTGCATGAAAAGGAGTACTGTCTCGTGGCCTTTCTGGACATCGAAGGGGCTTTCAACAATATAAGGCCGGATGCTATTAACACTGCTTTAACAAACCTGGGCATAAATAGGTCTCTTATTGGACTAATTGATCAACTACTAAAGGGAAGGAAAATAGTTTCTTCACTGGGAACAGTTGATCTTTCACGCTATGTCACAAGAGGAACGCCTCAGGGTGGTGTTCTCTCCCCGCTCCTATGGAACCTCACCGTAAACTCGCTGCTACGAGACATAAGGTGGGGGGGCGTTAAGATAGTGGCATATGCAGACGATTTAGCTATTGCATATAGGGGCAAATTCCCACAAACCCTGTGTGACTTGATGCAAGTAGCACTGCGAGAAGTTTCTTCATGGTCCTCTCGCTGCGGACTTAGCATCAACCCGGGAAAGGTGGAGCTTGTCCTTTATACCAGGCGGTACAAGATACCACCGTTGAAACTACCAGAACTAGATGGCGTGCGCCTGAACTTAGCTGACAAAGCCAAATTCCTAGGCACAGTTCTAGATAGAAAGCTTAACTGGAAGGAGAATGTCATCCAGCGCCAGAGGAAAGCGTGCATTGCACTTTACACGTGTAAAAGAGCCATTGGAAAAAAATGGGGGCTCAGCCCCAAAATTTGCAGATGGATCTACACTGCGATAATCCAGCCAATTATGCTGTATGGAGTCGTGGTATGGTGGCCTGCGCTAAGAAAGGAAACAAACCTAAATCTGTTAGGGAAAGTCCACAGATCGAGCATGATCTGTATAAGCGGGGCGTTAAGAACAACGCCCAATGAAGCTCTCCAGGCCATTCTTGGCTTTTTGCCACTCGATCTGGAAGGGTACCGGGCAGCAGCAGCATCGGCTGTGCGTCTAAGGGAAACGTCCGTCTGGGGCGCAAGCACTATTGGACACTCCTGTATTCTAAGATCTTACAGCTTTCTCCCTCTGAGCACAGATCGGTGTGCGACCACAACAGTCGGAGATTGTTGTTTTAGAATAAACATTCCCAGCAGGGAAGACTGGGAGAACATAGATCGGTGTCCCGCTACTAATGGCGGCACTTTTATATACACCGACGGCTCGAAGTTAGACGGCAGAGTCGGAGGAGGGGTTTACTCAAGGGATTTGGACCTAGAACTCTCCTTTAGACTACCTGATCACTGCAGCGTCTTCCAGGCTGAAGTTTCAGCAATCATGGACGCCGTGACTTGGATAGGTGAACGCACCATCGGACAGGATATCTGTATTTTCAGCGACAGCCAAGCGGCCATCAAATCCCTTGGCTCTTACTCGTTCAACTCTGAACTGACGCTCAGCTGTCGTCGATATCTTCAAGAGATGGCCCAACAGAACCGCGTGAACCTCACATGGGTCCCGGGACACAGGGACATTGAGGGAAACTGTAGGGCAGACGAACTTGCCAGGCAGGGCACGCCCAAGCAGATTCTTCAAGATAAAGAGCGCATAGGTATGCCGTTTGCCACGTGCAAGCTAATGCTGAAGGAGCATACACTCCGCGAAGCCAACGAAAGATGGCTACAAGCCCCAGGGTGCCGGATATCCAAGCAAACCTGGCCAAAATGCGATCTTAAAAGATCTAGACACATATACGCCCTAAAAAGGAAGGAAATCTCCATATTAATAGGTGTTTTAACCGGGCACTGCCTTATTGGTAGGCACGCAGCAAGGCTAGGCGTTCCCTACCGACGATGCTGCAGGAGTTGCAAAGATGATGAGGAAGAGGAAACGGTGGAGCACCTCATCTGCAACTCCCCGGCCTTAAGCGGAGCGAGAAGGCGCTCTCTGGGAGTTCCCTTCCTGGTTAGCTTAAGCCAGGTCGCGGAGCTAGACATAAAGGACTTGATGGCCTTCATCAAGTTATCAAAATGGTTCGAGGAGGGGTAGCGGTGTCGGTTAGGAGTGCCAGTCCCGGGTTTCGGCTATATGGAGAGTCCCGACAGCACTGGGATTTTCCATATGGCCGGGCCCCGGGACTGACTTTCCTAGTGTTTGGTGGTATCACAACGGGCCTTCTATTACTGGCCTAGGTGTGCCTTTGCGGCAGCCACTTCTACCTACCTACCTACCTACCTACTTTTCCTACAACTACAAACGACAAAATTGATTGTAGTGAAATTTTTTTTGTAGCTTTTATAGTTACTCCGAAAATACAATATATTGTGCAGAAACCAAGCAAATGATGTAAATTTTTTTTTTTTGTTGTTGAAATTAAAGAATTCAGCAATTTGACAGCACTAAAAGTACTTTTCCTACAACTACAAACGACAAAATTGATTGTAGTGAAATTTTTTTTGTAGCTTTTATAGTTACTCCGAAAATACAATATATTGTGCAAACCAAGCAAATGAAGTAAATTTTGGTTTTTTTTGTTGAAATATGTTTTAAATCGTTTGTAGTTTTTTATCCGAAAAAAACATTTTCTTTTTGCTCCGAAGGTTTCGGAGTAATCGATAACGCATGTAAAAAAAAAGCCAGAATTCAGCAATTTGAAAGCACTAAAAGTACTTTTCCTACAACTTCAAACGACAAAATTGATTGTAGTGACATTTTTTTTTGTAGCTTTTATAGTTACTCCGATAATACAATATATTGTGCAGACACCAAGCAAATGAAGTAAATTTTGGTTTTTTTTTCTGAAATATGTTTTAAATCGTTTGTAGTTTTTTATCCGAAATAAAATTTTTTTGTTCCGAAGGTTTCGGAGTTATCGAAAACGCATGTCAAAAAAGGCAGAATTCAGCAATTTGAAAGCACTAAAAGTACTTTTTTTTTGTAGCTTTTATAGTTACTCCGAAAATACAATATATTGTGCAGAAACCAAGCAAATGAAGTAAATTTTGGTTTTTTTGTTGAAATATGTTTTAAATCGTTTGTAGTTTTTTATCCGAAAAAAAATTTTTCTTTTTGCTCCGGAGTAATCGAAAACGCATGTCAAAAAAAGGCAGAATTCAGCAATTTGAAAGCACTAAAAGTACTTTTCCTACAACTACAAACGACAAAATTGATTGTAGTGAAATTTTTTTTTTTTAGCTTTTATAGTTACTCCGAAAATACAATATATTGTGCAGAAACCAAGCAAATGAAGTAAATTTTGTTGTTATTATTGGTCATTATATTCTGAACTTTGTAAATTTTTGTGGACTTTTGACCTGTCGAATAATTTTTATCAAATTATTCTTCTGAGATTTTTGGCGAAAACAAGTTGAAAAATGCTACATTTGGTTTTTTTTTCTGAAATATGTTTTAAATCGTTTGTAGTTTTTTATCCGAAAAAAAAAATTTATTTTTGTTCCGAAGGTTTCGGAGTTATCGAAAACGCATGTCAAAAAAGGCAGAATTCAGCAATTTGAAAGCACTAAAAGTACTTTTTTTTTGTAGCTTTTATAGTTACTCCGAAAATACAATATATTGTGCAGAAGCCAAGCAAATGAAGTAAATTTTGGTTTTTTTTTTCTTGAAATATGTTTAAAATCCTTGGTAGTTTTTTATCCGAAAAAAAAATTTTTTTTCTCCGAAGGTTTCGGAGTAATCGATAATGCATGAAAAAAAAGCCAGCATTCAGCAATTTGAAAGCACTAAAAGTACTTTTCCTACAACTACAAACGACAAAATTGATTGTAGTGAAATTTTTTTTTCTTTTTTGTAGCTTTTATAGTTTCGGAGTAATCGATAATGCATGAAAAAAAAGCCAGAATTCAGCAATTTGAAAGCACTAAAAGTACTTTTCCTACAACTTCAAACGACAAAATTGATTGTAGTGACATTTTTTTTTGTAGCTTTTATAGTTACTCCGATAATACAATATATTGTGCAGACACCAAGCAAATGAAGTAAATTTTGGTTTTTTTTTCTGAAATATGTTTTAAATCGTTTGTAGTTTTTTATCCGAAAAAACATTTTTTTTTTTGCTCCGAAGGTTTCGGAGTAATCGATAACGCATGTCAAAAAAAAAAGCCAGAATTCAGCAATTTGAAAGCACTAAAAGTACTTTTCCTACAAAAAATTTTTTTTTGCTCCGAAGGTTTCGGAGTAATCGATAACGCATGTCAAAAAAAGGCAGAATTCAGCAATTTGAAAGCACTAAAAGTACTTTTCCTACAACTACAAACGACAAAATTGATTGTAGTGAAATTTTTTTTTGTAGCTTTTATAGTTACTCCGAAAATACAATATATTGTGCAGAAATCAAGCAAATGAAGTAAATTTTGTTTTTTTTTTGTTGAAATATGTTTTAAATCGTTCGTAGTTTTTTATCCGAAAAAAATTTTTTTTTTGCTCCAAAGGTTTCGGAGTAATCGAAAACGCATATCAAAAAAGGCAGAATTCAGCAATTTTAAAGAACTAAAAGTACTTTTCCTACAACTACAAACGACAAAATTGATTGTAGTGAAATTTTTTTTGTGTTTTTATAGTTACTCCGAAAATACAATAAATTGTGTAGAAACCAAGCAAATGAAGTAAATTTTGGTTTTTTTTTTTTTTTGAAATTAAAGAATTCAGCAATTTGACAGCACTAAAAGTACTTTTCCTACAACTACAAACGACAAAATTGATTGTAGTGAAATTTTTTTTTGTAGCTTTTTTTTTGCTCCGAAAATACAATATATTGTGCAGAAACCAAGCAAATGAAGTAAATTTTGGTTTTTTTTTGTTGAAATATGTTTTAAATTGTTTGTCGTTTTTTATCCGAAAAAAATTTTTTCTTTTGCTCCGAAGGTTTCGGAGTAATCGATAACGCATGTCAAAAAAGCCAGAATTCAACAATTTGAAAGCACTAAAAGTACTTTTCCTACAACTACAAACGACAAAATTGATTATAGTGAAATTTTTTTTTTTTTGTAGCTTTTATAGTTACTCCGAAAATACAATATATTGTGCAGAAACCAAGCAAATGAAGGAAATTTTTGTTTTTTTTTGTTGAAATATGTTTTAGTTATGTTTGTAGTTTTTTATCCGAAAAAAAATTTTTTTTTGCTCAGAAGGTTTCGGAGTTACCGAAAACGCATGTCAAAAAAGGCAGAATTCAGCAATTTGAAAGCACTAAAAGTACTTTTCCTACAACTACAAACGACAAAATTGATTGTAGTGAAATTTTTTTTTGTAGCTTTTATAGTTACTCCGAAAATACAATATATTGTGCAGAAACCAAGCAAATGAAGTAAATTTTGGTATTTTTTTGTGAAATATGTTTTAAATCGTTTGTAGTTTTTTATCCGAAAAAAAATTTTTTTTGCTCCGAAGGTTTCGGAGTTACCGAAAACGCATGTCAAAAAAGGCAGAATTCAGCAATTTGAAAGCACTAAAAGTACTTTTCCTACAACTACAAACGACAAAATTGATTGTAGTGAAATTTTTTTTGTAGCTTTTATAGTTACTCCGAAAATACAATATATTGTGCAGAAACCAAGCAAATGAAGTAAATTTTGGTTTTTTTTGTTGAAATATGTTTTAAATCACATGTCAAAAAAAGCCAGAATTCAGCAATTTGAAAGCACTAAAAGTACTTTTCCTACAACTACAAACGACAAAATTGATTGTAGTAACATTTTGAAGTAAATTTTGGTTTTTTTTTTCTGAAATATGTTTTAAATCGTTTGTAGTTTTTTATCCGAAAAAAAAAAATTTTTTTTGTTCCGAAGGTTTTGGAGTTATCGAAAACGCATGTCAAAAAAATTCAGAATTCAGCAACTTGAAAGCACTAAAAGTACTTTTCCTACAACTACAAACGACAAAATTGATTGTAGTGAAATTTTTTTTGTAGCTTTTATAGTTACTCCGAAAATACAATATATTGTGCAGAAACCAAGCAAATGAAGTAAATTTTGGTTTTTTTTTGTTGAAATATGTTTTAAATTGTTTGTCGTTTTTTATCCGAAAAAAAAATTTTTTTTTGCTCCAAAGGTTTCGGAGTAATCGATAACGCATGTCAAAAAAGCCAGAATTCAGCAATTTGAAAGCACTAAAAGTACTTTTCCTACAACTACAAACGACAAAATTGATTATAGTGAAATTTTTTTTTTTTTTTTGTAGCTTTTATAGTTACTCCGAAAATACAATATATTGTGCAGAAACCAAGCAAATGAAGGAAAGTTTGGTTTTTTTTTGTTGAAATATGTTTTAAATCGTTTGTAGTTTTTTATCCGAAAAACATCTTTTTTTTGCTCTGAAGTTTTCGGAGTAATCGATAACGCATGTCAAAAAAAGCCAGAATTCAGCAATTTGAAAGCACTAAAAGTACTTTTCCTACAACTACAAACGACAAAATTGATTGTAGTGAATTTTTTTTTTTTTAGCTTTTATAGTTACTCCGAAAATACAATATATTGTGCAGAAACCAAGCAAATGAAGTAAATTTTGGTTTTTTTTTCTGTGAAATATGTTTTAAATCGTTTGTAGTTTTTTATCCGAAAAAAATTTTTTTTGCTCCGAAGGTTTCGGAGTTACCGAAAACGCATGTCAAAAAAGGCAGAATTCAGCAATTTGAAAGCACTAAAAGTACTTTTCCTACAACTACAAACGACAAAATTAATTTTAGTGAAATTTTTTTTTGTAGCTTTTATAGTTACTCCGAAAATACAATATATTGTGCAGAAACCAAGCAAAACAAGGCAAGTTTTGTTTTTTTTGTTGAAATATGTTTTAAATCGTTTGTAGTTTTTTATCCGAAAAAAAATTTTTTTGGGCTCCGAAGGTTTCGGAATAATCGAAAACGCATGTCAAAAAAAGACAGAATTCAGCAATTTGAAAGCACTAAAAGTACTTTTCCTACAACTACAATACAATATATTATGCAGAAACCAAGCAAATGAAGTAAATTTTGGTTTTTTTTGTTGAAAAGTGTTTTAAATCGATTGTAGTTTTTTAACCGAAAAAAAATTTTTTTTTGCTCCGGAGGTTTCGGAGTAATCGATAACGCATGTCAAAAAAAGGCAGAATTCTGCAATTTGAAAGCACTAAAAGTACTTTTCCTACAACAACAAACGACAAAATTGATTGTACTGAAATTTTTTTTTGTAGCTTTTATAGTTACTCCGAAAATACAATATATTGTGCAGAAACCAAGCAAATGAAGTAAATTTTGGTTTTTTTTGTTGAAATATGTTTTAAATCGTTCGTAGTTTTTTATCCAAAAAAAATTTTTTTTTGCTCAAAAGGTTTCGGAGTAATCGAAAACGCATGCCAAAAAAGGCAGAATTCAGCAATTTTAAAGCACTAAAAGTACTTTTCCTACAACTACAAACGACAAAATTGATTGTAGTGAAATTTTTTTTTGTAGCTTTTATAGTTACTCCGAAAATACAATATATTGTGCAGAAACCAAGCAAATGAAGTAAATTTTGGTTTTTTTTGTTGAAATATGTTTTAAATCGTTTGTAGTTTTTTTTAACGGAAAAACAATTTTTTTTTTGCTCCGAAGGTTTCGGAGTAATCGATAACGCATGTCAAAAAAAGCCAGAATTCAGCAATTTGAAAGCACTAAAAGTACTTTTCCTACAACTACAAACGACAAAATTGATTGTAGTGAAATTTTTTTTGTAGCTTTTATAGTTACTCCGAAAATACAATATATTGTGCAGAAACCAAGCAAATGAAGTAAATTTTTTTTTTTGTTGTTGTTGAAATTAAAGAATTCAGCAATTTGACAGCACTAAAAGTACTTTTCCTACAACTACAAACTACAAAATTGATTGCAGTGAAATTTTTTTTTTGTAGCTTTTATAGTTACTCCGAAAATACAATATATTGTGCAGAAACCAAGCAAATGAAGTCAATTTTGGTTTTTTTTGTTGAAATATGTTTTAAATCGTTTGTAGTTTTTTATCCGAAAAAACATTTTCTTTTTGCTCCAAAGGTTTCGGAGTAATCGATAACGCATGTCAAAAAAAGCCAGAATTCAGCAATTTGAAAGCACTAAAAGTACTTTTCCTACTACTACAAACGACAAAATTGATTGTAGTGACATTTTTTTTTTGTAGCTTTTATAGTTACTCCGAAAATACAATATATTGTGCAGAAACCAAGCAAATGAAGTAATTTTTTTTTATGTATGTTATGAGTTTGTGGTCATTAATTTGAGAATCTTTGAAACTTTGGTGGACTTTTGACCGGGCTTAGAAATTCCTAATCCCCTTGGTTCTTGGTTCGATGACCAACAAAGGTGATGAAAAATTTCTAAAACACAAAAGCCATTTGATAAGTGCCCTTGAGCAAGGCCGAAATTACGTAATCATGGCAGCTTGTTATTGTTGTTACTTTTCCATCTTGTTCACTAATAATAAAAACATAGAATAATTTAAGAAAAATTATTCACAAACGGTCAAAAGTCCACCAAAGTTTCAAAGATTCTCAAATTAATGACCACAAACTCATAACATACATACATATTAATCGCAGGACACAGCGAAAAAAGCCACCCTGTGAAAATAAGCTGCAGCTGTCAGCAAAATGATCACGGGGTGCACTAAAATCCTTGACACTGCTAGTATAAATGGCGGTCGATTGATGTCGCTCTAGTTGTCGATAAGGTAGTATAAAAAACAAACAAACAAAATAAAATGAATACATACTAAGTGAACATGATGGATATAAGCTAGCAATAATCTCAACGCAGCTTGGTGTAAGAGGTACACACTGCGGGCTTAGAAATTCCTAATCCCCTTGGTTCTTGGTTCGATGACCAACAAAGGTGATGAAAAATTTCTAAAACACAAAAGCCATTTGATAAGTGCCCTTGAGCAAGGCCGAAATTACGTAATCATGGTAGCTTGTAATTGTTGTTACTTTTCCATCTTGTTCACTAATAATAAAAACATAGAATAATTTAAGAAAAATTATTCACAAACGGTCAAAAGTCCACCAAAGTTTCAAAGATTCTCAAATTAATGACCACAAACTCATAACATACATACATATTAATCGCAGGACACAGCGAAAAAAGCCACCCTGTGAAAATAAGCTGCAGCTGTCAGCAAAATGATCACGGGGTGCACTAAAATCCTTGACACTGCTAGTATAAATGGCGGTCGATTGATGTCGCTCTAGTTGTCGATAAGGTAGTATAAAAAACAAACAAACAAAATAAAATGAATACATACTAAGTGAACATGATGGATATAAGCTAGCAATAATCTCAACGCAGCTTGGTGTAAGAGGTACACACTGCGGGCTTAGAAATTCCTAATCCCCTTGGTTCTTGGTTCGATGACCAACAAAGGTGATGAAAAATTTCTAAAACACAAAAGCCATTTGATAAGTGCCCTTGAGCAAGGCCGAAATTACGTAATCATGGTAGCTTGTAATTGTTGTTACTTTTCCATCTTGTTCACTAATAATAAAAACATAGAATAATTTAAGAAAAATTATTCACAAACGGTCAAAAGTCCACCAAAGTTTCAAAGTAATTTTTTTTTTTTTTTCTGAAATATGTTTTAAATCGTTTGTAGTTTTTTATCCGAAAAAAAAAATTTTTTTTTGTTCCGAAGGTTTTGGAGTTTTCGAAAACGCATGTCAAAAAAAGGCAGAATTCAGCAACTTGAAAGCACTAAAAGTACTTTTCCTACAACTACAAACGACAAAATTGATTGTAGTGAAATTTTTTTTGTAGCTTTTATAGTTACTCCGAAAATACAATATATTGGCAGAAACCAAGCAAATGAAGTAAATTTTTTTTTTTTGTTGTTGAAATTAAAGAATTCAGCAATTTGACAGCACTAAAAGTACTTTTCCTACAACTACAAACGACAAAATTGATTGTAGTGAAATTTTTTTTTGTAGCTTTTATAGTTACTCCGAAAATACAATATATTGTACAGAAACCAAGCAAATGAAGTAAATTTTGGTTTTTTTTGTTGAAATATGTTTTAAATCGTTTGTCGTTTTTTATCCGAAAAAAAATTTTTTTTTTGCTCCGAAGGTTTCGGAGTAATCGATAACCCATGTCAAAAAAAGCCAGAATTCAGCAATTTGAAAGCACTAAAAGTACTTTTCCTACAACTACAAACGACAAAATTGATTTTGTAAAATTTTTTTTTTTGTAGCTTTTATAGTTACTCCGAAAATACAATATATTGTGCGGAAACCAAGTAAATGAAGTAAATTTTGGGTTTTTTTCTGAAATATGTTTTAAATCGTTTGTAGTTTTTTATCCGAAAAAAAAATTTTTTTTGTTCCGAAGGTTTCGGAGTTATCGAAAACGCATGTCAAAAAAGGCAGAATTCAGCAATTTGAAAGCACTAAAAGTACTTTTCCTACAACTACAAACGACAAAATTGATTGCAGTGAACTAAATTTTGGTTTTTTTGTTGAAATATGTTTTAAATCGTTTGTAGTTTTTTATCCGAAGAAAACATTTTTTTTTTGCTCCGAAGGTTTCGGAGTAATCGAAAACGCATGTCAAAAAAAGCCAGATTCGACAATTTGTCGGTTTTGCGAACTGGACGATGAAACGCCGGTTGATATACTCTGCGAAGGCTTTGCGAAGAGAGTTTAAAAATTACATAAACATGAATCGTAGGGGGACAATGTCTAGGAGGAAAATGTTAGTATATTTATTGGCAACGACCTTCCCTTAGACACCGAAGCTGTAGCTCTTCAATTTTATGTGGTTATGGTACAAATACCCAATATGACCCCCTTAACCTTTAAGTGCAAATTAAAAAAAAAAATTCAGATGAGCTGGACTATAAGAAATTTGTTTTTATTTTATGTATTAATCATTTTATTGTTTTTAATTTCAACATTTAGAAGAATAAATTTATTTATATTTTATTTATTTTTTGAGAGAAGATTAATTCCTACAGATAAACAAATTATATAAAGAGTTCTAAATATTACACAATTCTTCTTTATCATTTAATATATTTAATGACCCACTATTTAATTCACCAACCATGGAATAATAAACTAAACGAAAAGAATAACATACAGTTAAACCAGTTGAAAAATAGTATACAAAATAAGAAAATAAATTAAAATAGCTTATTGAAACAACTTCTAAAATTATATCTTTAGAATAAACCCCAGCTAAAAAACGTATGCCACATAAAAAACGTATACTACATAAAGCTAGATTTGCAATATTAAAACATCTTCTAGTAAATGGTATACAAATTCATAGTTCTCCTATTAACCGAATAATAAAACTTTAAATAAAGCATGACTTAATAAATGAAAAAAGCTAATTTTAAAAATCCTATAGATAAAATACTTATTACTAAACCTAATTGTCTTAAAGTAGATAATGCAGTAATTTTGTTTAAATCAAAGTCAAAATCAGCTCCTACCAGTATAAATATTAAAATAATAATAAACTTGATGTATTGCATGGCTCCAAGGATTCTTTGCCTTGTTCTAGAGATTGCATCGCATTTGCACAGAATGTGCTCCTCTGTTTCGTCCTCTGAGTCACAGAAACGACACAGGCTGGTAGACGAAATGCCCACTCTGTGCATGCGGGCCTTGAGCCTGATATGCCCGGTGAGGCCGCCTGTTAAAATACTTAGACTATTTTCGGACAGGTTTATTACCTCTTTGAAGCTCTTTGTGTTACATCCTCCCATCATGGCTTTTGCCTGACGTAGCCCGATCGTCTGACGCCAATGTTCTTCTCTCATGTCAGACTGCTCTTTACTTAGCATTTCTTTATCGTGTGTTCTCCGATCGCTAGGAAGTTGGTCCGCTCTTTCGTTACCCTCTATGCCCGCATGGCCTTAAACCCATGCTAGTCTGAGGTTATTTCTGGTTGATAGCTCTTTTAGTTTCTGTACGCACTCCAGGACCAGGTAGGATTTTATCTCACAGGATGATATCGCCTTGAGTGCGGCTTGGCTGTCACTTAGTATAGTGATGTTCTCGTTGGAGTAGCCACCTCGCAGATTTATATCTGGACACCGGCTTATAGCAACTACTTCTGCCTGGAAGTTGCTCGGGTATTCTCCAAGGGGGACTGACAAATTGGTGCGGGGACCGTTTATTCCCGCTCCAATTCCTTCTGGAGTTTTCGAGCCATCGGTGTACCATACCAGGGTCTTGTTCTCGTGGTATCTACCCACATTCGAGGTATCCCAGGCACTCTTGTATCTCAGTTCTATTTTGTATCTCTTTTCGAACTCTACTACCTTTGCTATGTCATCCCTTGGCAGTTGACAGATGGGCAGCTGTCTTTTTAGTTTATCTGCCTCCGCGGACGAGATGAACTTTCCTTTCCGGAAGCCCTCTTTTGCTATACTTAGCATGGTTAGCTTGGCTACTTGTTGAAGTGGGCTCAGATCAAGCATTGCCCCGTAATACATCGAATGCCAGCCGCTGGTGCTTAGAGAGTGATTTCCTCACTGTGCTTAGAGCTGATCTAGGAGCCCATGCTAGCGCCCCGTATATTATAATGGGTCGGACTATCATGGTGTACATCCATCTCAGTATCATTGGGTTACAACCCCAGGATTTGCCCGCGAGCCTTCTGCAAACCATTATAACCTTGGTTGCCTTTGATGTTGTGATTTCAACATGTTTATTCCATAGTAACTTGGAGTCGAATCTGACCCCCAAGTATTTTACTTCAGAATCTGCCTCCAGGCGTACCCTATTTAGAGTAACTGTTCTCATACCCGTAAGGGATCTTCTTTTTGTGAAGGGGATGATTGCAGTCTTATTGGAGTTTAAGTTTAATCCCACACCTACATACCATTCCTTCGTTAGGTTCAAAGCTCTCTGGATGATGTCGCAGAGAGTGCTCTCAAACTTTCCTCTTGCAATAATAACTATATCGTCGGCGTACCCTTGGCATCGGATGGGCACAACATTCGGGTAAGCTTCTTGGGAGTGCCACAAAATCCCCAAAAAAAAAAAAATCCCCAAACACAAAATCCCCAACTGAAAAAAAAATCCCAAAACACATAATCCCCAAAATCAAAATCCCCAAACACGAAATCCCCACCTTTTTTTGAAGGCAGTGCCACAAAATCCCCAAACACGAAATCCCATTTTTTTTTTATTAAATATTATTACAGATCATATAAAAAATACTAAAACCGCACTTAAGGTCGTAGGTACATATACATGTACCCATATACATATGACAATATATAGATATAGACGAGAACTCATGACGGATTTTTTGCTCCGAAGGTTTCGGAGTAATCGACAACGCATGTCACAAAAAGCCAGAATTCAGCAATTTGAAAGCACTAAAAGTACTTTTCGTTGGAGTGTAATGGGGTGTGGTTGCTGAGTGACCGCGCTCAATCCCGACTCTTGCGTCCTCGTTCGTGCACCCTGGGCAACGTTGAGCTACCTAGGCTCGCGGCAGAAAGAGAGGGAGCCCCGGTGGGGCCCTCTCACATACTTGGTTTAAGGGCTCACCGGGGTCTTTTTCGCAGCGTCTGTACACCATGAGGTGCGGCTGTAAGCGAGCGTCTGTCTTGAAGCAAGCGGCTCGCTATATAAATGTGCAAAACTTTTCCCTCCCAATCCAGGGTGTTATGCGATACCGTGCCCATTGGACGTTTGCAGCCGGGAGGCAAATCGCGGCTGTAGTCGAGCGGAGCCTCACTGATACCGGGCCGCCTCAGGGAGTAACTATGGTCTTACCGCGGTATGGGGCTCTGCCGCGGCGGACGACACACTTCCCCTTACACTACCCTTGACCCTAAGCTGGCCTTGTCCGGCGAGGGGTCGTACGAACAAGATGAAGAACACACAAAATACAAAGCAATCAACGACTTCGTTTACTCCGCAGCAGAGAAGAACTATGCTGGAGCAAGCGAAAACACAACGCCGGAGGACAAACTCCGCCTCAAAGTTAACTGGGAGGCCGACAGCGATGGAAACTACGGGTCAGTCATCCCCCAAACTGCTATCAAGTAAGAGTGACTTGATGGGAGCAAGCAGCAGTGCGGCTGCCTACGCAGTCAAGCAGAAAACGGCGGAAGGTAAACTTCCATCAAGCGCTGGTACGAAACCCAATCTCTTCACATCTGGGGCAATGGTCTCACGACCTGGTTTCAGAGTTTCGAAAGAGAAAGACGACGCCGCAAAGGGAGAGACCGCGATGGCAACTACGAGTCTGAATCCCCCCCAAGAGGCATCTCCCCGACGCTTTGCGTACTGGGATAAAAGAAAGGCCGCAAGGATCCTTAAAAAATATGAGGGAGCATCGCAGGAGAAGCTGTCGCCGGAAGAAAGGAAGATGGTGGAGGAAGCGAAAGCTCTGATACCAAATTTCCAGAGGCCCTATGTGCCTAAGAGGGTGAACGGTAATCCCTTCAAACGCCAGAGATCGGACGGAGAGGTAAACCCCCATCCGAAGCGGCATCAGGTCAACCCTGTAGTGGGAAAACTCAGCTTTGCTGAAGTAACCAAGGACAGAATCCTTATAGGTTTCATTGACCGAGGTAACGACCGTTGGTCCATCCCCAAAGACCGGTGGCTGTATGTCCGGAATGAAATGGGCAGGGCCCTCCTCGACTTAATGCGTGAGTCTCCGGGTAGTCCGCCGCGAGGTACTGACGCGGGCTGGCACCAAGGTCAGATCAAAATATTCGCGTGCGAGGATGCAAGAACTGTCGCACTGTATAAGGCGGCAGTTGCAAGACTGGGTGAAGTCTACCCAGGGGCAAGACTAGATGTCGTCGACTGGAAGGACATTCCTGCTCGGCCAAGGGCAAGGGCATGGATTCCTGCCGTCCCTGCAGAACCCGAGAATATTCTTGAGATGCTGCAGGTCTGGAATCCGTCTCTCCCGACGCAGGATTGGGGCGTCAATCTGGTCGATGATGTGGTTGGGCCCAATAGACAGGTGGTTATCACTCTGAATAAGGAGGCGCTCGAGCCCCTTAAACGGTGCAACGGACGAGTGCATTACGGCTTGGGTCAGATCGTGATCCACGTATACCGTGGCGATGCACAGCGCGCTGCTATTCCGAACGCTCCGGAGGACTCGGAGATCGAGGCATCGGAAGGGGAAGCAGAGGAGTCCGACGCGGAAAGTATGTTATCCGCCACGTCAAATTGCGATGGTGCTGCGAACAACTCGGCGATAGAAGAAAGCCTGCTTGACGAAGAAGGCCTCGACGTCACGATCGTGGCTAAACCTGAGCACACTAACGTTGATGCTGCTTCAGACAGCAGGGTTCCCGCCACGCCAAATCGTGCAGGTGCTCTGAACAACTCCTCGTTGAGAGACAGCCCCCGGAACAGGCCAGACCTCGACGACACGCTGACGGCAGGGAAGTCTGAGCTCCCTCATGTTGGTGGTGCTTCAGATAAATCTGCACAAATCTAAAGCAGCCTCGGCTGTTTTAAGCAGTCGTCTTTCTAAAGGCGACGTAGACGTGGTCCTTATCCAAGAGCCCTGGGCAATAGCTCTAGGATCTGTGGATTGGGGACTAAGGGGTACAAGCTCATCCAAGCCAATGATGAGGGCAAGGTCAGAACCTGTATTTTGGTAAAGTCTGAGCTAAACGCCTTTCTATTACCCAACTACTCAAATGGTGACGTTATAGCTGCCAGCTTAACAGTCGGCAGCACCAGCCTAACGATGGCGTCGGTCTATATGCCCTATGACGCCGAAGAACCTCCTCCACAAAAGGAGGTGAAAGATCTGGTGGATAATTTCTGTACGGGCCATCTTATTATTGGAGCTGACGCTAATGCTCATCACGTCCAGTGGGGAAGCTCCGATATAAACACTAGGGGCGAGTCTCTGTTTGACTACCTACTAACAACTAACCTGGTGGTTTGTAACGTGGGTAACGAGCCTACTTTTATAAATAAAGCTCGTAGGGAGGCTATAGACCTCACTGTTTGTAGCGAAGGCGCTTATGAGTGGGTCAGAAAATGGCGTGTTCTTGATGAGCATTCATTTTCTGACCATCGGTATAGAAATTGTGTTAGACTTTATTGTTGAGCAGCCAGTTATGAAACGAAATCCACGCAACACTAACTGGCAGCTACATAACCAAATATTAGCTTGGGACCTACCAGTATTACCTAAACAAGCCCCCTCATCAGGGGGAGAACTGGATGATCTAGTAACGACCTTTTATAGTTACTCCGAAAATACAATATATTGTGCAAACCAAGCAAATGAAGTAAATTTTGGTTTTTTTTGTTGAAATATGTTTTAAATCGTTTGTAGTTTTTTATCCGAAAAAAACATTTTCTTTTTGCTCCGAAGGTTTCGGAGTAATCGATAACGCATGTAAAAAAAAAGCCAGAATTCAGCAATTTGAAAGCACTAAAAGTACTTTTCCTACAACTTCAAACGACAAAATTGATTGTAGTGACATTTTTTTTTGTAGCTTTTATAGTTACTCCGATAATACAATATATTGTGCAGACACCAAGCAAATGAAGTAAATTTTGGTTTTTTTTTCTGAAATATGTTTTAAATCGTTTGTAGTTTTTTATCCGAAATAAAATTTTTTTGTTCCGAAGGTTTCGGAGTTATCGAAAACGCATGTCAAAAAAGGCAGAATTCAGCAATTTGAAAGCACTAAAAGTACTTTTTTTTTGTAGCTTTTATAGTTACTCCGAAAATACAATATATTGTGCAGAAACCAAGCAAATGAAGTAAATTTTGGTTTTTTTGTTGAAATATGTTTTAAATCGTTTGTAGTTTTTTATCCGAAAAAAAATTTTTCTTTTTGCTCCGGAGTAATCGAAAACGCATGTCAAAAAAAGGCAGAATTCAGCAATTTGAAAGCACTAAAAGTACTTTTCCTACAACTACAAACGACAAAATTGATTGTAGTGAAATTTTTTTTTTTTAGCTTTTATAGTTACTCCGAAAATACAATATATTGTGCAGAAACCAAGCAAATGAAGTAAATTTTGTTGTTATTATTGGTCATTATATTCTGAACTTTGTAAATTTTTGTGGACTTTTGACCTGTCGAATAATTTTTATCAAATTATTCTTCTGAGATTTTTGGCGAAAACAAGTTGAAAAATGCTACATTTGGTTTTTTTTTCTGAAATATGTTTTAAATCGTTTGTAGTTTTTTATCCGAAAAAAAAAATTTATTTTTGTTCCGAAGGTTTCGGAGTTATCGAAAACGCATGTCAAAAAAGGCAGAATTCAGCAATTTGAAAGCACTAAAAGTACTTTTTTTTTGTAGCTTTTATAGTTACTCCGAAAATACAATATATTGTGCAGAAGCCAAGCAAATGAAGTAAATTTTGGTTTTTTTTTTCTTGAAATATGTTTAAAATCCTTGGTAGTTTTTTATCCGAAAAAAAATTTTTTTTCTCCGAAGGTTTCGGAGTAATCGATAATGCATGAAAAAAAAGCCAGCATTCAGCAATTTGAAAGCACTAAAAGTACTTTTCCTACAACTACAAACGACAAAATTGATTGTAGTGAAATTTTTTTTTCTTTTTTGTAGCTTTTATAGTTTCGGAGTAATCGATAATGCATGAAAAAAAAGCCAGAATTCAGCAATTTGAAAGCACTAAAAGTACTTTTCCTACAACTTCAAACGACAAAATTGATTGTAGTGACATTTTTTTTTGTAGCTTTTATAGTTACTCCGATAATACAATATATTGTGCAGACACCAAGCAAATGAAGTAAATTTTGGTTTTTTTTTCTGAAATATGTTTTAAATCGTTTGTAGTTTTTTATCCGAAAAAACATTTTTTTTTTTGCTCCGAAGGTTTCGGAGTAATCGATAACGCATGTCAAAAAAAAAAGCCAGAATTCAGCAATTTGAAAGCACTAAAAGTACTTTTCCTACAAAAAATTTTTTTTTGCTCCGAAGGTTTCGGAGTAATCGATAACGCATGTCAAAAAAAGGCAGAATTCAGCAATTTGAAAGCACTAAAAGTACTTTTCCTACAACTACAAACGACAAAATTGATTGTAGTGAAATTTTTTTTTGTAGCTTTTATAGTTACTCCGAAAATACAATATATTGTGCAGAAATCAAGCAAATGAAGTAAATTTTGTTTTTTTTTTGTTGAAATATGTTTTAAATCGTTCGTAGTTTTTTATCCGAAAAAAATTTTTTTTTTGCTCCAAAGGTTTCGGAGTAATCGAAAACGCATATCAAAAAAGGCAGAATTCAGCAATTTTAAAGAACTAAAAGTACTTTTCCTACAACTACAAACGACAAAATTGATTGTAGTGAAATTTTTTTTGTGTTTTTATAGTTACTCCGAAAATACAATAAATTGTGTAGAAACCAAGCAAATGAAGTAAATTTTGGTTTTTTTTTTTTTTTTGAAATTAAAGAATTCAGCAATTTGACAGCACTAAAAGTACTTTTCCTACAACTACAAACGACAAAATTGATTGTAGTGAAATTTTTTTTTGTAGCTTTTTTTTTGCTCCGAAAATACAATATATTGTGCAGAAACCAAGCAAATGAAGTAAATTTTGGTTTTTTTTTGTTGAAATATGTTTTAAATTGTTTGTCGTTTTTTATCCGAAAAAAATTTTTTCTTTTGCTCCGAAGGTTTCGGAGTAATCGATAACGCATGTCAAAAAAGCCAGAATTCAACAATTTGAAAGCACTAAAAGTACTTTTCCTACAACTACAAACGACAAAATTGATTATAGTGAAATTTTTTTTTTTTTGTAGCTTTTATAGTTACTCCGAAAATACAATATATTGTGCAGAAACCAAGCAAATGAAGGAAATTTTTGTTTTTTTTTGTTGAAATATGTTTTAGTTATGTTTGTAGTTTTTTATCCGAAAAAAAATTTTTTTTTGCTCAGAAGGTTTCGGAGTTACCGAAAACGCATGTCAAAAAAGGCAGAATTCAGCAATTTGAAAGCACTAAAAGTACTTTTCCTACAACTACAAACGACAAAATTGATTGTAGTGAAATTTTTTTTTGTAGCTTTTATAGTTACTCCGAAAATACAATATATTGTGCAGAAACCAAGCAAATGAAGTAAATTTTGGTTTTTTTTTGTGAAATATGTTTTAAATCGTTTGTAGTTTTTTATCCGAAAAAAAATTTTTTTTGCTCCGAAGGTTTCGGAGTTACCGAAAACGCATGTCAAAAAAGGCAGAATTCAGCAATTTGAAAGCACTAAAAGTACTTTTCCTACAACTACAAACGACAAAATTGATTGTAGTGAAATTTTTTTTGTAGCTTTTATAGTTACTCCGAAAATACAATATATTGTGCAGAAACCAAGCAAATGAAGTAAATTTTGGTTTTTTTTGTTGAAATATGTTTTAAATCACATGTCAAAAAAAGCCAGAATTCAGCAATTTGAAAGCACTAAAAGTACTTTTCCTACAACTACAAACGACAAAATTGATTGTAGTAACATTTTGAAGTAAATTTTGGTTTTTTTTTTCTGAAATATGTTTTAAATCGTTTGTAGTTTTTTATCCGAAAAAAAAAAATTTTTTTTGTTCCGAAGGTTTTGGAGTTATCGAAAACGCATGTCAAAAAAATTCAGAATTCAGCAACTTGAAAGCACTAAAAGTACTTTTCCTACAACTACAAACGACAAAATTGATTGTAGTGAAATTTTTTTTGTAGCTTTTATAGTTACTCCGAAAATACAATATATTGTGCAGAAACCAAGCAAATGAAGTAAATTTTGGTTTTTTTTTGTTGAAATATGTTTTAAATTGTTTGTCGTTTTTTATCCGAAAAAAAAATTTTTTTTTGCTCCAAAGGTTTCGGAGTAATCGATAACGCATGTCAAAAAAGCCAGAATTCAGCAATTTGAAAGCACTAAAAGTACTTTTCCTACAACTACAAACGACAAAATTGATTATAGTGAAATTTTTTTTTTTTTTTTGTAGCTTTTATAGTTACTCCGAAAATACAATATATTGTGCAGAAACCAAGCAAATGAAGGAAAGTTTGGTTTTTTTTTGTTGAAATATGTTTTAAATCGTTTGTAGTTTTTTATCCGAAAAACATCTTTTTTTTGCTCTGAAGTTTTCGGAGTAATCGATAACGCATGTCAAAAAAAGCCAGAATTCAGCAATTTGAAAGCACTAAAAGTACTTTTCCTACAACTACAAACGACAAAATTGATTGTAGTGAATTTTTTTTTTTTTAGCTTTTATAGTTACTCCGAAAATACAATATATTGTGCAGAAACCAAGCAAATGAAGTAAATTTTGGTTTTTTTTTCTGTGAAATATGTTTTAAATCGTTTGTAGTTTTTTATCCGAAAAAAATTTTTTTTGCTCCGAAGGTTTCGGAGTTACCGAAAACGCATGTCAAAAAAGGCAGAATTCAGCAATTTGAAAGCACTAAAAGTACTTTTCCTACAACTACAAACGACAAAATTAATTTTAGTGAAATTTTTTTTTGTAGCTTTTATAGTTACTCCGAAAATACAATATATTGTGCAGAAACCAAGCAAAACAAGGCAAGTTTTGTTTTTTTTGTTGAAATATGTTTTAAATCGTTTGTAGTTTTTTATCCGAAAAAAAATTTTTTTGGGCTCCGAAGGTTTCGGAATAATCGAAAACGCATGTCAAAAAAAGACAGAATTCAGCAATTTGAAAGCACTAAAAGTACTTTTCCTACAACTACAATACAATATATTATGCAGAAACCAAGCAAATGAAGTAAATTTTGGTTTTTTTTGTTGAAAAGTGTTTTAAATCGATTGTAGTTTTTTAACCGAAAAAAAATTTTTTTTTGCTCCGGAGGTTTCGGAGTAATCGATAACGCATGTCAAAAAAAGGCAGAATTCTGCAATTTGAAAGCACTAAAAGTACTTTTCCTACAACAACAAACGACAAAATTGATTGTACTGAAATTTTTTTTTGTAGCTTTTATAGTTACTCCGAAAATACAATATATTGTGCAGAAACCAAGCAAATGAAGTAAATTTTGGTTTTTTTTGTTGAAATATGTTTTAAATCGTTCGTAGTTTTTTATCCAAAAAAAATTTTTTTTTGCTCAAAAGGTTTCGGAGTAATCGAAAACGCATGCCAAAAAAGGCAGAATTCAGCAATTTTAAAGCACTAAAAGTACTTTTCCTACAACTACAAACGACAAAATTGATTGTAGTGAAATTTTTTTTTGTAGCTTTTATAGTTACTCCGAAAATACAATATATTGTGCAGAAACCAAGCAAATGAAGTAAATTTTGGTTTTTTTTGTTGAAATATGTTTTAAATCGTTTGTAGTTTTTTTTAACGGAAAAACAATTTTTTTTTTGCTCCGAAGGTTTCGGAGTAATCGATAACGCATGTCAAAAAAAGCCAGAATTCAGCAATTTGAAAGCACTAAAAGTACTTTTCCTACAACTACAAACGACAAAATTGATTGTAGTGAAATTTTTTTTGTAGCTTTTATAGTTACTCCGAAAATACAATATATTGTGCAGAAACCAAGCAAATGAAGTAAATTTTTTTTTTTGTTGTTGTTGAAATTAAAGAATTCAGCAATTTGACAGCACTAAAAGTACTTTTCCTACAACTACAAACTACAAAATTGATTGCAGTGAAATTTTTTTTTTGTAGCTTTTATAGTTACTCCGAAAATACAATATATTGTGCAGAAACCAAGCAAATGAAGTCAATTTTGGTTTTTTTTGTTGAAATATGTTTTAAATCGTTTGTAGTTTTTTATCCGAAAAAACATTTTCTTTTTGCTCCAAAGGTTTCGGAGTAATCGATAACGCATGTCAAAAAAAGCCAGAATTCAGCAATTTGAAAGCACTAAAAGTACTTTTCCTACTACTACAAACGACAAAATTGATTGTAGTGACATTTTTTTTTTGTAGCTTTTATAGTTACTCCGAAAATACAATATATTGTGCAGAAACCAAGCAAATGAAGTAATTTTTTTTTATGTATGTTATGAGTTTGTGGTCATTAATTTGAGAATCTTTGAAACTTTGGTGGACTTTTGACCGGGCTTAGAAATTCCTAATCCCCTTGGTTCTTGGTTCGATGACCAACAAAGGTGATGAAAAATTTCTAAAACACAAAAGCCATTTGATAAGTGCCCTTGAGCAAGGCCGAAATTACGTAATCATGGCAGCTTGTTATTGTTGTTACTTTTCCATCTTGTTCACTAATAATAAAAACATAGAATAATTTAAGAAAAATTATTCACAAACGGTCAAAAGTCCACCAAAGTTTCAAAGATTCTCAAATTAATGACCACAAACTCATAACATACATACATATTAATCGCAGGACACAGCGAAAAAAGCCACCCTGTGAAAATAAGCTGCAGCTGTCAGCAAAATGATCACGGGGTGCACTAAAATCCTTGACACTGCTAGTATAAATGGCGGTCGATTGATGTCGCTCTAGTTGTCGATAAGGTAGTATAAAAAACAAACAAACAAAATAAAATGAATACATACTAAGTGAACATGATGGATATAAGCTAGCAATAATCTCAACGCAGCTTGGTGTAAGAGGTACACACTGCGGGCTTAGAAATTCCTAATCCCCTTGGTTCTTGGTTCGATGACCAACAAAGGTGATGAAAAATTTCTAAAACACAAAAGCCATTTGATAAGTGCCCTTGAGCAAGGCCGAAATTACGTAATCATGGTAGCTTGTAATTGTTGTTACTTTTCCATCTTGTTCACTAATAATAAAAACATAGAATAATTTAAGAAAAATTATTCACAAACGGTCAAAAGTCCACCAAAGTTTCAAAGATTCTCAAATTAATGACCACAAACTCATAACATACATACATATTAATCGCAGGACACAGCGAAAAAAGCCACCCTGTGAAAATAAGCTGCAGCTGTCAGCAAAATGATCACGGGGTGCACTAAAATCCTTGACACTGCTAGTATAAATGGCGGTCGATTGATGTCGCTCTAGTTGTCGATAAGGTAGTATAAAAAACAAACAAACAAAATAAAATGAATACATACTAAGTGAACATGATGGATATAAGCTAGCAATAATCTCAACGCAGCTTGGTGTAAGAGGTACACACTGCGGGCTTAGAAATTCCTAATCCCCTTGGTTCTTGGTTCGATGACCAACAAAGGTGATGAAAAATTTCTAAAACACAAAAGCCATTTGATAAGTGCCCTTGAGCAAGGCCGAAATTACGTAATCATGGTAGCTTGTAATTGTTGTTACTATTCCATCTTGTTCACTAATAATAAAAACATAGAATAATTTAAGAAAAATTATTCACAAACGGTCAAAAGTCCACCAAAGTTTCAAAGTAATTTTTTTTTTTTTTCTGAAATATGTTTTAAATCGTTTGTAGTTTTTTATCCGAAAAAAAAAATTTTTTTTTGTTCCGAAGGTTTTGGAGTTTTCGAAAACGCATGTCAAAAAAAGGCAGAATTCAGCAACTTGAAAGCACTAAAAGTACTTTTCCTACAACTACAAACGACAAAATTGATTGTAGTGAAATTTTTTTTGTAGCTTTTATAGTTACTCCGAAAATACAATATATTGGCAGAAACCAAGCAAATGAAGTAAATTTTTTTTTTTTGTTGTTGAAATTAAAGAATTCAGCAATTTGACAGCACTAAAAGTACTTTTCCTACAACTACAAACGACAAAATTGATTGTAGTGAAATTTTTTTTTGTAGCTTTTATAGTTACTCCGAAAATACAATATATTGTACAGAAACCAAGCAAATGAAGTAAATTTTGGTTTTTTTTGTTGAAATATGTTTTAAATCGTTTGTCGTTTTTTATCCGAAAAAAAATTTTTTTTTTGCTCCGAAGGTTTCGGAGTAATCGATAACCCATGTCAAAAAAAGCCAGAATTCAGCAATTTGAAAGCACTAAAAGTACTTTTCCTACAACTACAAACGACAAAATTGATTTTGTAAAATTTTTTTTTTTGTAGCTTTTATAGTTACTCCGAAAATACAATATATTGTGCGGAAACCAAGTAAATGAAGTAAATTTTGGGTTTTTTTCTGAAATATGTTTTAAATCGTTTGTAGTTTTTTATCCGAAAAAAAAAATTTTTTTTGTTCCGAAGGTTTCGGAGTTATCGAAAACGCATGTCAAAAAAGGCAGAATTCAGCAATTTGAAAGCACTAAAAGTACTTTTCCTACAACTACAAACGACAAAATTGATTGCAGTGAACTAAATTTTGGTTTTTTTGTTGAAATATGTTTTAAATCGTTTGTAGTTTTTTATCCGAAGAAAACATTTTTTTTTTGCTCCGAAGGTTTCGGAGTAATCGAAAACGCATGTCAAAAAAAGCCAGATTCGACAATTTGTCGGTTTTGCGAACTGGACGATGAAACGCCGGTTGATATACTCTGCGAAGGCTTTGCGAAGAGAGTTTAAAAATTACATAAACATGAATCGTAGGGGGACAATGTCTAGGAGGAAAATGTTAGTATATTTATTGGCAACGACCTTCCCTTAGACACCGAAGCTGTAGCTCTTCAATTTTATGTGGTTATGGTACAAATACCCAATATGACCCCCTTAACCTTTAAGTGCAAATTAAAAAAAAAAATTCAGATGAGCTGGACTATAAGAAATTTGTTTTTATTTTATGTATTAATCATTTTATTGTTTTTAATTTCAACATTTAGAAGAATAAATTTATTTATATTTTATTTATTTTTTGAGAGAAGATTAATTCCTACAGATAAACAAATTATATAAAGAGTTCTAAATATTACACAATTCTTCTTTATCATTTAATATATTTAATGACCCACTATTTAATTCACCAACCATGGAATAATAAACTAAACGAAAAGAATAACATACAGTTAAACCAGTTGAAAAATAGTATACAAAATAAGAAAATAAATTAAAATAGCTTATTGAAACAACTTCTAAAATTATATCTTTAGAATAAACCCCAGCTAAAAAACGTATGCCACATAAAAAACGTATACTACATAAAGCTAGATTTGCAATATTAAAACATCTTCTAGTAAATGGTATACAAATTCATAGTTCTCCTATTAACCGAATAATAAAACTTTAAATAAAGCATGACTTAATAAATGAAAAAAGCTAATTTTAAAAATCCTATAGATAAAATACTTATTACTAAACCTAATTGTCTTAAAGTAGATAATGCAGTAATTTTGTTTAAATCAAAGTCAAAATCAGCTCCTACCAGTATAAATATTAAAATAATAATAAACTTGATGTATTGCATGGCTCCAAGGATTCTTTGCCTTGTTCTAGAGATTGCATCGCATTTGCACAGAATGTGCTCCTCTGTTTCGTCCTCTGAGTCACAGAAACGACACAGGCTGGTAGACGAAATGCCCACTCTGTGCATGCGGGCCTTGAGCCTGATATGCCCGGTGAGGCCGCCTGTTAAAATACTTAGACTATTTTCGGACAGGTTTATTACCTCTTTGAAGCTCTTTGTGTTACATCCTCCCATCATGGCTTTTGCCTGACGTAGCCCGATCGTCTGACGCCAATGTTCTTCTCTCATGTCAGACTGCTCTTTACTTAGCATTTCTTTATCGTGTGTTCTCCGATCGCTAGGAAGTTGGTCCGCTCTTTCGTTACCCTCTATGCCCGCATGGCCTTAAACCCATGCTAGTCTGAGGTTATTTCTGGTTGATAGCTCTTTTAGTTTCTGTACGCACTCCAGGACCAGGTAGGATTTTATCTCACAGGATGATATCGCCTTGAGTGCGGCTTGGCTGTCACTTAGTATAGTGATGTTCTCGTTGGAGTAGCCACCTCGCAGATTTATATCTGGACACCGGCTTATAGCAACTACTTCTGCCTGGAAGTTGCTCGGGTATTCTCCAAGGGGGACTGACAAATTGGTGCGGGGACCGTTTATTCCCGCTCCAATTCCTTCTGGAGTTTTCGAGCCATCGGTGTACCATACCAGGGTCTTGTTCTCGTGGTATCTACCCACATTCGAGGTATCCCAGGCACTCTTGTATCTCAGTTCTATTTTGTATCTCTTTTCGAACTCTACTACCTTTGCTATGTCATCCCTTGGCAGTTGACAGATGGGCAGCTGTCTTTTTAGTTTATCTGCCTCCGCGGACGAGATGAACTTTCCTTTCCGGAAGCCCTCTTTTGCTATACTTAGCATGGTTAGCTTGGCTACTTGTTGAAGTGGGCTCAGATCAAGCATTGCCCCGTAATACATCGAATGCCAGCCGCTGGTGCTTAGAGAGTGATTTCCTCACTGTGCTTAGAGCTGATCTAGGAGCCCATGCTAGCGCCCCGTATATTATAATGGGTCGGACTATCATGGTGTACATCCATCTCAGTATCATTGGGTTACAACCCCAGGATTTGCCCGCGAGCCTTCTGCAAACCATTATAACCTTGGTTGCCTTTGATGTTGTGATTTCAACATGTTTATTCCATAGTAACTTGGAGTCGAATCTGACCCCCAAGTATTTTACTTCAGAATCTGCCTCCAGGCGTACCCTATTTAGAGTAACTGTTCTCATACCCGTAAGGGATCTTCTTTTTGTGAAGGGGATGATTGCAGTCTTATTGGAGTTTAAGTTTAATCCCACACCTACATACCATTCCTTCGTTAGGTTCAAAGCTCTCTGGATGATGTCGCAGAGAGTGCTCTCAAACTTTCCTCTTGCAATAATAACTATATCGTCGGCGTACCCTTGGCATCGGATGGGCACAACATTCGGGTAAGCTTCTTGGGAGTGCCACAAAATCCCCAAAAAAAAAAAAATCCCCAAACACAAAATCCCCAACTGAAAAAAAAATCCCAAAACACATAATCCCCAAAATCAAAATCCCAAACACGAAATCCCCACCTTTTTTTGAAGGCAGTGCCACAAAATCCCCAAACACGAAATCCCATTTTTTTTTTATTAAATATTATTACAGATCATATAAAAAATACTAAAACCGCACTTAAGGTCGTAGGTACATATACATGTACCCATATACATATGACAATATATAGATATAGACGAGAACTCATGACGGATTTTTTGCTCCGAAGGTTTCGGAGTAATCGACAACGCATGTCACAAAAAGCCAGAATTCAGCAATTTGAAAGCACTAAAAGTACTTTTCGTTGGAGTGTAATGGGGTGTGGTTGCTGAGTGACCGCGCTCAATCCCGACTCTTGCGTCCTCGTTCGTGCACCCTGGGCAACGTTGAGCTACCTAGGCTCGCGGCAGAAAGAGAGGGAGCCCCGGTGGGGCCCTCTCACATACTTGGTTTAAGGGCTCACCGGGGTCTTTTTCGCAGCGTCTGTACACCATGAGGTGCGGCTGTAAGCGAGCGTCTGTCTTGAAGCAAGCGGCTCGCTATATAAATGTGCAAAACTTTTCCCTCCCAATCCAGGGTGTTATGCGATACCGTGCCCATTGGACGTTTGCAGCCGGGAGGCAAATCGCGGCTGTAGTCGAGCGGAGCCTCACTGATACCGGGCCGCCTCAGGGAGTAACTATGGTCTTACCGCGGTATGGGGCTCTGCCGCGGCGGACGACACACTTCCCCTTACACTACCCTTGACCCTAAGCTGGCCTTGTCCGGCGAGGGGTCGTACGAACAAGATGAAGAACACACAAAATACAAAGCAATCAACGACTTCGTTTACTCCGCAGCAGAGAAGAACTATGCTGGAGCAAGCGAAAACACAACGCCGGAGGACAAACTCCGCCTCAAAGTTAACTGGGAGGCCGACAGCGATGGAAACTACGGGTCAGTCATCCCCCAAACTGCTATCAAGTAAGAGTGACTTGATGGGAGCAAGCAGCAGTGCGGCTGCCTACGCAGTCAAGCAGAAAACGGCGGAAGGTAAACTTCCATCAAGCGCTGGTACGAAACCCAATCTCTTCACATCTGGGGCAATGGTCTCACGACCTGGTTTCAGAGTTTCGAAAGAGAAAGACGACGCCGCAAAGGGAGAGACCGCGATGGCAACTACGAGTCTGAATCCCCCCCAAGAGGCATCTCCCCGACGCTTTGCGTACTGGGATAAAAGAAAGGCCGCAAGGATCCTTAAAAAATATGAGGGAGCATCGCAGGAGAAGCTGTCGCCGGAAGAAAGGAAGATGGTGGAGGAAGCGAAAGCTCTGATACCAAATTTCCAGAGGCCCTATGTGCCTAAGAGGGTGAACGGTAATCCCTTCAAACGCCAGAGATCGGACGGAGAGGTAAACCCCCATCCGAAGCGGCATCAGGTCAACCCTGTAGTGGGAAAACTCAGCTTTGCTGAAGTAACCAAGGACAGAATCCTTATAGGTTTCATTGACCGAGGTAACGACCGTTGGTCCATCCCCAAAGACCGGTGGCTGTATGTCCGGAATGAAATGGGCAGGGCCCTCCTCGACTTAATGCGTGAGTCTCCGGGTAGTCCGCCGCGAGGTACTGACGGTGCAACGGACGAGTGCATTACGGCTTGGGTCAGATCGTGATCCACGTATACCGTGGCGATGCACAGCGCGCTGCTATTCCGAACGCTCCGGAGGACTCGGAGATCGAGGCATCGGAAGGGGAAGCAGAGGAGTCCGACGCGGAAAGTATGTTATCCGCCACGTCAAATTGCGATGGTGCTGCGAACAACTCGGCGATAGAAGAAAGCCTGCTTGACGAAGAAGGCCTCGACGTCACGATCGTGGCTAAACCTGAGCACACTAACGTTGATGCTGCTTCAGACAGCAGGGTTCCCGCCACGCCAAATCGTGCAGGTGCTCTGAACAACTCCTCGTTGAGAGACAGCCCCCGGAACAGGCCAGACCTCGACGACACGCTGACGGCAGGGAAGTCTGAGCTCCCTCATGTTGGTGGTGCTTCAGATAAATCTGCACAAATCTAAAGCAGCCTCGGCTGTTTTAAGCAGTCGTCTTTCTAAAGGCGACGTAGACGTGGTCCTTATCCAAGAGCCCTGGGCAATAGCTCTAGGATCTGTGGATTGGGGACTAAGGGGTACAAGCTCATCCAAGCCAATGATGAGGGCAAGGTCAGAACCTGTATTTTGGTAAAGTCTGAGCTAAACGCCTTTCTATTACCCAACTACTCAAATGGTGACGTTATAGCTGCCAGCTTAACAGTCGGCAGCACCAGCCTAACGATGGCGTCGGTCTATATGCCCTATGACGCCGAAGAACCTCCTCCACAAAAGGAGGTGAAAGATCTGGTGGATAATTTCTGTACGGGCCATCTTATTATTGGAGCTGACGCTAATGCTCATCACGTCCAGTGGGGAAGCTCCGATATAAACACTAGGGGCGAGTCTCTGTTTGACTACCTACTAACAACTAACCTGGTGGTTTGTAACGTGGGTAACGAGCCTACTTTTATAAATAAAGCTCGTAGGGAGGCTATAGACCTCACTGTTTGTAGCGAAGGCGCTTATGAGTGGGTCAGAAAATGGCGTGTTCTTGATGAGCATTCATTTTCTGACCATCGGTATAGAAATTGTGTTAGACTTTATTGTTGAGCAGCCAGTTATGAAACGAAATCCACGCAACACTAACTGGCAGCTACATAACCAAATATTAGCTTGGGACCTACCAGTATTACCTAAACAAGCCCCCTCATCAGGGGGAGAACTGGATGATCTAGTAACGACCTTTCCAACGGCGCTCTCAAATGCCCTAGAGCAGGCTTGTCCAGTACCAAAACCACGAGGCAAACATAGACCCCACTGGTGGTCTTACGACCTGGATTCGTTCCGTATATCATGCAGGAAGCAATTTAACAAGGCCAAGAGCATCGGTACGGAGCCTGAATGGCTCGAATATAAAGCTAAACTGAGGGCCTATAAAAAGGCTCTAAGGCAAGCGAAGAGAACTTCGTGGAGAAATTTCTGCACCGGGGTCGAAAAAGTCGATGATACAGCGAGACTTAGACGAGTGCTATCAAAAACTCAAACAGCCATTAGCTATTTACGGAAGCCTGACGGACCTTGGACCAGCACGGAAGGGGAAACCCTGGAGCTGCTCCTGAACACACACTTTCCGGGGAACTTGTATGATGCACCTGTAGCATCTGCAACAAACCTGGCGGTAAACATACCCATTACGGAGGAAAGGGTAAGGTGGGCAATCAAAAGCTTTGAGCCGTTCAAGGCAGCTGGGCCAGACGGGATTTTCCCCGCACAACTCATAAACTCGCTGGAAATATCAGCTAAATGGCTGGTAGTTCTCTATTCAGCCTGCCTGGCTCTTAATTACATTCCGTGCTCCTGGAGAAGCGCCACGGTAGTCTTTATTCCAAAGGCTGGGAAGGCCTCACACTATGAGCCTAAAGACTACAGACCGATCAGTCTCTCGTCTTTTGCACTTAAAACCTTCGAGAGGATAATTAGCGATTATCTCTCCTCTACTATTGATAGCAACCTTATTTCTAGCTATCAACATGCATACACCAAAGGTAAATCAACGGAAACTGCGCTCCACAGCCTAGTCTCTATTGTTGAAAAATCATTGCATGAAAAGGAGTACTGTCTCGTGGCCTTTCTGGACATCGAAGGGGCTTTCAACAATATAAGGCCGGCGGCTATTAACACTGCTTTAACAAACCTGGGCATAAATAGGTCTCTTATTGGACTAATTGATCAACTACTAAAGGGAAGGAAAATAGTTTCTTCACTGGGAACAGTTGATCTTTCACGCTATGTCACAAGAGGAACGCCTCAGGGTGGTGTTCTCTCCCCGCTCCTATGGAATCTCACCGTAAACTCGCTGCTACGAGACACAAGGTGGGGGGGCGGGAAGATAGTGGCATATGCAGACGATTTAGCTATTGCATATAGGGGCAAATTCCCACAAACCCTGTGTGACTTGATGCAAGTAGCACTGCGAGAAGCTTCTTCATGGTTCTCTCGCTGCGGACTTAGCATCAACCCGGGAAAGGTGGAGCTTGTCCTTTATACCAGGCGGTACAAGATACCACCGTTGAACCTACCAGAACTAGATGGCGTGCGCCTGAACTTAGCTGACAAAGCCAAATTCCTAGGCACACTTCTAGATAGAAAGCTTACCTGGAAGGAGAATGTCATCCAGCGCCAGAGGAAAGCGTGCATTGCACTTTACACGTGTAAAAGAGCCATTGGCAAAAAATGGGGGCTCAGCCCCAAAATTTGCAGATGGATCTACACTGCGATAATCCAGCCAATTATGCTGTATGGAGTCGTGGTATGGTGGCCTGCGCTAAGAAAGGCAACAAACCTAAATCTGTTAGGGAAAGTCCACAGATCGAGCATGATCTGTATAAGCGGGGCGTTAAGAACAACGCCCAATGAAGCTCTCCAGGCCATTCTTGGCTTTTTGCCACTCGATCTGGAAGGGTACCGGGCAGCAGCAGCATCGGCTGTGCGTCTAAGGGAAACGTCCGTCTGGGGCGCAAGCACTATTGGACACTCCTGTATTCTAAGATCTTACAGCTTTCTCCCTCTGAGCACAGATCGGTGTGCGACCACAACAGTCGGAGATTGTTGTTTTAGAATAAACATTCCCAGCAGGGAAGACTGGGAGAACATAGATCGGTGTCCCGCTACTAATGGCGGCACTTTTATATACACCGACGGCTCGAAGTTAGACGGCAGAGTCGGAGGAGGGGTTTACTCAAGGGATTTGGACCTAGAACTCTCCTTTAGACTACCTGATCACTGCAGCGTCTTCCAGGCTGAAGTTTCAGCAATCATGGACGCCGTGACTTGGATAGGTGAACGCACCATCGGACAGGATATCTGTATTTTCAGCGACAGCCAAGCGGCCATCAAATCCCTTGGCTCTTACTCGTTCAACTCTGAACTGACGCTCAGCTGTCGTCGATCTCTTCAAGAGATGGCCCAACAGAACCGCGTGAACCTCACATGGGTCCCGGGACACAGGGACATTGAGGGAAACTGTAGCGCAGACGAACTTGCCAGGCAGGGCACGACCAAGCAGATTCTTCAAGATAAAGAGCGCATAGGTATGCCGTTTGCCACGTGCAAGCTAATGCTGAAGGAGCATACACTCCGCGAAGCCAACGAAAGATGGCTACAAGCCCCAGGGTGCCGGATATCCAAGCAAACCTGGCCAAAATGCGATCTTAAAAGATCTAGACACATATACGCCCTAAAAAGGAAGGAAATCTCCATATTAATAGGTGTTTTAACCGGGCACTGCCTTATTGGTAGGCACGTAGCAAGGCTAGGCGTTCCCTACCGACGATGCTGCAGGAGTTGCAAAGATGATGAGGAAGAGGAAACGGTGGAGCACCTCATCTGCAACTACCCGGCCTTAAGCGGAGCCAGAAGGCGCTCTCTGGGAGTTCCCTTCCTGGTTAGCTTAAGCCAGGTCGCGGAGCTAGACATAAAGGACTTGATGGCCTTCATCAAGTTATCAAAATCGTTCGAGGAGGGGTAGCGGTGTCGGTTAGGAGTGCCAGTCCCGGGTTTCGGCTATATGGAGAGTCCCGACAGCACTGGGATTTTCCATATGGCCGGGCCCCGGGACTGACTTTCCTAGTGTTTGGTGGTATCAAAACGGGCCTTCTATTACTGGCCTAGGTGTGCCTTTGCGGCAGCCACTTCTACCTACCTACCTACCTACTTTTCCTACAACTACAAACGACAAAATTGATTGTAGTGAAATTTTTTTTGTAGCTTTTATAGTTACTCCGAAAATACAATATATTGTGCAGAAACCAAGCAAATGATGTAAATTTTTTTTTTTTTGTTGTTGAAATTAAAGAATTCAGCAATTTGACAGCACTAAAAGTACTTTTCCTACAACTACAAACGACAAAATTGATTGTAGTGAAATTTTTTTTTGTAGCTTTTATAGTTACTCCGAAAATACAATATATTGTGCAAACCAAGCAAATGAAGTAAATTTTGGTTTTTTTTGTTGAAATATGTTTGAAATCGTTTGTAGTTTTTTATCCGAAAAAACGTTTTCTTTTTGCTCCGAAGGTTTCGGAGTAATCGATAACGCATGTCAAAAAAAAAGCCAGAATTCAGCAATTTGAAGGCACTAAAAGTACTTTTCCTACAACTACAAACGACAAAATTGATTGTAGTGACATTTTTTTTTGTAGCTTTTATAGTTACTCCGCAAATACAATATATTGTGCAGACACCAAGCAAATGAAGTAAATTTTGGTTTTTTTTTCTGAAATATGTTTTAAATCGTTTGTAGTTTTTTATCCGAAAAAAAAATTTTTTTGTTCCGAAGGTTTCGGAGTTATCGAAAACGCATGTCAAAAAAGGCAGAATTCAGCAATTTGAAAGCACTAAAAGTACTTTTTTTTTGTAGCTTTTATAGTTACTCCGAAAATACAATATATTGTGCAGAAACCAAGCAAATGAAGTAAATTTTGGTTTTTTTGTTGAAATATGTTTTAAATCGTTTGTAGTTTTTTATCCGAAAAAAAATTTTTCTTTTTGCTCCGAAGGTTTCGGAGTAATCGAAACCGCATATCAAAAAAAGGCAGAATTCAGCAATTTGAAAGCACTAAAAGTACTTTTCCTACAACTATAAACGACAAAATTTATTGTAGTGAAATTTTTTTTTTGTAGCTTTTATAGTTACTCCGAAAATACAATCTATTGTGCAGAAACCAAGCAAATGAAGTTAATTTTGGTTTTTTTTTCTGAAATATGTTTTAAATCGTTTGTAGTTTTTTATCCGAAAAAAAAAATTTTTTTTGTTCCGAAGGTTTCGGAGTTATCGAAAACGCATGTCAAAAAAGGCAGAATTCAGCAATTTGAAAGCACTAAAAGTACTTTTTTTTGTAGCTTTTATAGTTACTCCGAAAATACAATATATTGTGCAGAAGCCAAGCAAATGAAGTAAATTTTGGTTATTTTGTTGAAATATGTTTTAAATCGTTTGTAGTTTTTTATCCGAAAACAAATTTTTCTTTTTGCTCCGAAGGTTTCGGAGTAATCGAAAACGCATGTCAAAAAAAGGCAGAATTCAGCAATTTGAAAGCACTAAAAGTACTTTTCCTACAACTACAAACGACAAAATTGATTGTAGTGAAATTTTTTTTTGTAGCTTTTATAGTTACTCCGAAAATACAATATATTGTGCAGAAACCAAGCAAATGAAGTAAATTTTGGTTTTTTTTTCTTGAAATATGTTTAAAATCCTTGGTAGTTTTTTATCCGAAAAAAAATTTTTTTTTCTCCGAAGGTTTCGGAGTAATCGATAATGCATGAAAAAAAAGCCAGCATTCAGCTATTTGAAAGCACTAAAAGTACTTTTCCTACAACTACAAACGACAAAATTGATTGTAGTGAAATTTGCTCCGAAGGTTTCGGAGTAATCGATAACGCATGTCAAAAAAAGGCAGAATTCAGCAATTTGAAAGCACTAAAAGTACTTTTCCTAAAACTACAAACGACAAAATTGATTGTACTGAAAATTTTTTTTGTAGCTTTTATAGTTACTCCGAAAATACAATATATTGTGCAGAAACCAAGCAAATGAAGTAAATTTTGGTTTTTTTTTCTGAAATATGTTTTAAATCGTTTGTAGTTTTTTATCCGAAAAAAAAATTTTTTTTTGTTCCGAAGGTTTCGTAGTTATCGAAAACGCATGTCAAAAAAGGCAGAATTCAGCAATTTGAAAGCACTAAAAGTACTTTTTTTTTGTAGCTTTTATAGTTACTCCGAAAATACAATATATTGTGCAGAAGCCAAGCAAATGAAGTAAATTTTGGTTATTTTGTTGAAATATGTTTTAAATCGTTTGTAGTTTTTTATCCGAAAACAAATTTTTCTTTTTGCTCCGAAGGTTTCGGAGTAATCGAAAACGCATGTCAAAAAAAGGCAGAATTCAGCAATTTGAAAGCACTAAAAGTACTTTTCCTACAACTTCAAACGACAAAATTGATTGTAGTGAAATTTTTTTTGTAGCTTTTATAGTTACTCCGAAAATACAATATATTGTGCAGAAACCAAGCAAATGAAGTAAATTTTGTTTTTTTTTTCTTGAAATATGTTTAACATCCTTGGTAGTTTTTTATCCGAAAAAAAATTTTTTTTTCTCCGAAGGTTTCGGAGTAATCGATAATGCATGAAAAAAAAAGCCAGCATTCAGCAATTTGAAAGCACTAAAAGTACTTTTCCTACAACTACAAACGACAAAATTGATTGTAGTGAAATTTTTTTTTTTTTTTTGTAGCTTTTATAGTTACTCCGAAAATACAATATATTGTGCAGAAACCAAGCAAATGAAGTAAATTTTGGTTTTTTTTTCTGAAATATGTTTTAAATCGTTTGTAGTTTTTTATCCGAAAAAATTTTTTTTTTGCTCCGAACGTTTCGGAGTAATCGATAACGCATGCTAAAAAAGCCAGAATTCAGCAATTTGAAAGCACTAAAAGTACTTTTCCTACAACTACAAACGACAAAATTGATTGTAGTGAAATTTTTTTTTTTTTGTAGCTTTTATAGTTACTCCGAAAATACAATATATTGTGCAGAAACCAAGCAAATGAAGTAAATTTTGGTTTTTTTTTCTTGAAATATGTTTAACATCCTTGGTAGTTTTTTATCCGAAAAAAAATTTTTTTTTCTCCGAAGGTTTCGGAGTAATCGATAATGCATGAAAAAAAAAGCCAGCATTCAGCAATTTGAAAGCACTAAAAGTACTTTTCCTACAACTACAAACGACAAAATTGATTGTAGTGAAATTTTTTTTTTTTTTTGTAGCTTTTATAGTTACTCCGAAAATACAATATATTGTGCAGAAACCAAGCAAATGAAGTAAATTTTGGTTTTTTTTTCTGAAATATGTTTTAAATCGTTTGTAGTTTTTTATCCGAAAAAACATTTTTTTTTGTTCCGAAGGTTTCGGAGTTATCGAAAACGCATGTCAAAAAAAGGCAGAATTCAGCAATTTGAAAGCACTAAAAGTACTTTTCCTACAACTACAAACGACAAAATTGATTGTAGTGAAATTTTTTTTGTAGCTTTTATCGTTACTTCGAAAATACAATATATTGTGTAGAAACAATGCGAATGAAGTAAATTTTGGTTTTTTTTTGTTGAAATATGTTTTAAATCATTTGTAGTTTTTTATCCGAAAAAAAAATTTTTTTGCTCCGAAGGTTTCGGAGTAATCGACAACGCATGTCAAAAAAAGCCAGAATTCAGCAATTTGAAAGCACTAAAAGTACTTTTCCTACGACTACAAACGACAAAATTGATTATAGTGAAATTTTTTTTTTGTAGCTTTTATAGTTACTCCGAAAATACAATATATTGTGCAGAAACCAAGCAAATGAAGGAAATTTTGATTTTTTTTTGTTGAAATATGTTTTAAAACGTTTGTAGTTTTTTATCCGAAAAAAAATTTTTTTTTGCTCCAAAGTTTTCGGAGTAATCGAAAACGCATGTCAAAAAAAGCCAAAATTCAGCAATTTGAAAGCACTAAAAGTACTTTTCCTACAACTACAAACGACAAAATTGATTGTAGTGAATTTTTTTTTTTAATTTTTATAGTTACTCCGAAAATACAATATATTGTGCAGAAACCAAGCAAATGAAGTAAATTTTGGTTTTTTTTTGTGAAATATGTTTTAAATCGTTTGTAGTTTTTTATCCGAAAAAAAATTTTTTTTTTGTTCCGAAGGTTTTGGAGTTATCGAAAACGCATGTCAAAAAAAGGCAGAATTCAGCAATTTGAAAGCACTAAAAGTACTTTTCCTAAAACTACAAACGACAAAATTGATTGTACTGAAAATTTTTTTTGGAGCTTTTATAGTTACTCCGAAAATACAATATATTGTGCAGAAACCAAGCAAATGAAGTAAATTTTGGTTTTTTTTTCTGAAATATGTTTTAAATCGTTTGTAGTTTTTTATCCGAAAAAAAAAATTTTTTTTGTTCCGAAGGTTTCGGAGTTATCGAAAACGCATGTCAAAAAAGGCAGAATTCAGCAATTTGAAAGCACTAAAAGTACTTTTTTTTTTGTAGCTTTTATAGTTACTCCGAAAATACAATATATTGTGCAGAAGCCAAGCAAATGAAGTAAATTTTGGTTATTTTGTTGAAATATGTTTTAAATCGTTTGTAGTTTTTTATCCGAAAACAAATCTTTCTTTTTGCTCCGAAGGTTTCGGAGTAATCGAAAACGCATGTCAAAAAAAGGCAGAATTCAGCAATTTGAAAGCACTAAAAGTACTTTTCCTACAACTACAAACGACAAAATTGATTGTAGTGAAATTTTTTTTGTAGCTTTTATAGTTACTCCGAAAATACAATATATTGTGCAGAAACCAAGCAAATGAAGTAAATTTTGGTTTTTTTTTCTTGAAATATGTTTAAAATCCTTGGTAGTTTTTTATCCGAAAAAAAATTTTTTTTTCTCCGAAGGTTTCGGAGTAATCGATAATGCATGAAAAAAAAGCCAGCATTCAGCAATTTGAAAGCACTAAAAGTACTTTTCCTACAACTACAAACGACAAAATTGATTGTAGTGAAGTTTGCTCCGAAGGTTTCGGAGTAATCGATAACGCATGTCAAAAAAAGCCAGAATTCAGCAATTTGAAAGCACTAAAAGTACTTTTCCTACAACTACAAACGACAAAATTGATTGTAGTGAAATTTTTTTTTTTTAGCTTTTATAGTTACTCCGAAAATACAATATATTGTGCAGAAATCAAGCAAATGAAGTAAATTTTGTTTTTATTTTTGTTGAAATATGTTTTAAATCGTTCGTAGTTTTTTATCCGAAAAAAAAAATTTTTTTTTGCTCCAAAGGTTTCGGAGTAATCGAAAACGCATGTCAAAAAAGGCAGAATTCAGCAATTTTAAAGCACTAAAAGTACTTTTCCTACAACTACAAACGACAAAATTGATTGTAGTGAAATTTTTTTTGTGTTTTTATAGTTACTCCGAAAATACAATAAATTGTGTAGAAACCAAGCAAATGAAGTAAATTTTTTTTTTTTTGTTGAAATATGTTTTAAATCGTTTGTAGTTTTTTATCCGAAAAAATTTTTTTTTTGCTCCGAACGTTTCGTAGTAATCGATAACGCATGCTAAAAAAAGCCAGAATTCAGCAATTTGAAAGCACTAAAAGTACTTTTCCTACAACTACAAACGACAAAATTGATTGTAGTGAAATTTTTTTTTGTAGCTTTTATAGTTACTCCGAAAATACAATATATTGTGCAGAAACCAAGCAAATGAAGTAAATTTTGGTTTTTTTTCTTGAAATATGTTTTAAATCGTTTGTTTTAAATCCTTGGTAGTTTTTTATCCGAAAAAAAAATTTTTTTTCTCCGAAGGTTTCGGAGTAATCGATAATGCATGAAAAAAAAGCCAGCATTCAGCAATTTGAAAGCACTAAAAGTACTTTTCCTACAACTACAAACGACAAAATTGATTGTAGTGAAGTTTGCTCCGAAGGTTTCGGAGTAATCGATAACGCATGTCAAAAAAAGCCAGAATTCAGCAATTTGAAAGCACTAAAAGTACTTTTCCTACAACTACAAACGACAAAATTGATTGTAGTGAAATTTTTTTTTTTTAGCTTTTATAGTTACTCCGAAAATACAATATATTGTGCAGAAATCAAGCAAATGAAGTAAATTTTGTTTTTATTTTTGTTGAAATATGTTTTAAATCGTTCGTAGTTTTTTATCCGAAAAAAAAAAATTTTTTTTTGCTCCAAAGGTTTCGGAGTAATCGAAAACGCATGTCAAAAAAGGCAGAATTCAGCAATTTTAAAGCACTAAAAGTACTTTTCCTACAACTACAAACGACAAAATTGATTGTAGTGAAATTTTTTTTGTGTTTTTATAGTTACTCCGAAAATACAATAAATTGTGTAGAAACCAAGCAAATGAAGTAAATTTTTTTTTTTTTTGTTGAAATATGTTTTAAATCGTTTGTAGTTTTTTATCCGAAAAAATTTTTTTTTTGCTCCGAACGTTTCGTAGTAATCGATAACGCATGCTAAAAAAAGCCAGAATTCAGCAATTTTAAAGCACTAAAAGTACTTTTCCTACAACTACAAACGACAAAATTGATTGTAGTGAAATTTTTTTTTGTAGCTTTTATAGTTACTCCGAAAATACAATATATTGTGCAGAAACCAAGCAAATGAAGTAAATTTTGGTTTTTTTTTCTTGAAATATGTTTAACATCCTTGGTAGTTTTTTATCCGAAAAAAAATTTTTTTTTCTCCGAAGGTTTCGGAGTAATCGATAATGCATGAAAAAAAAGCCAGCATTCAGCAATTTGAAAGCACTAAAAGTACTTTTCCTACGACTACAAACGACAAAATTGATTATAGTGAAATTTTTTTTTTTTGTAGCTTTTATAGTTACTCCGAAAATACAATATATTGTGCAGAAACCAAGCAAATGAAGGAAATTTTGATTTTTTTTGTTGAAATATGTTTTAAAACGTTTGTAGTTTTTTATCCGAAAAAAAATTTTTTTTTGCTCCGAAGTTTTCGGAGTAATCGAAAACGCATGTCAAAAAAAGCCAGAATTCAGCAATTTGAAAGCACTAAAAGTACTTTTCCTACAACTACAAACGACAAAATTGATTGTAGTGAAATTTTTTTTTGTAGCTTTTATAGTTACTCCGAAAATACAATATATTGTGCAGAAACCAAGCAAATGAAGTAAATTTTGGTTTTTTTTTCTTGAAATATGTTTAACATCCTTGGTAGTTTTTTATCCGAAAAAAAATTTTTTTTTCTCCGAAGGTTTCGAAGTAATCGATAATGCATGAAAAAAAAGCCAGCATTCAGCAATTTGAAAGCACTAAAAGTACTTTTCCTACAACTACAAACGACAAAATTGATTGTAGTGAAATTTTTTTTTTTTTGTAGCTTTTATAGTTACTCCGAAAATACAATATATTGTGCAGAAACCAAGCAAATGAAGTAAATTTTGGTTTTTTTTTCTGAAATATGTTTTAAATCGTTTGTAGTTTTTTATCCGAAAAAACATTTTTTTTTGTTCCGAAGGTTTCGGAGTTATCGAAAACGCATGTCAAAAAAAGGCAGAATTCAGCAATTTGAAAGCACTAAAAGTACTTTTCCTACAACTACAAACGACAAAATTGATTGTAGTGAAATTTTTTTTGTAGCTTTTATCGTTACTCCGAAAATACAATATATTGTGTAGAAACAATGCGAATGAAGTAAATTTTGGTTTTTTTTGTTGAAATATGTTTTAAATCATTTGTAGTTTTTTATCCGAAAAAAAAATTTTTTTGCTCCGAAGGTTTCGGAGTAATCGACAACGCATGTCAAAAGAAGCCAGAATTCAGCAATTTGAAAGCACTAAAAGTACTTTTCTACAACTACAAACGACAAAATTGATTGTAGTGAAATTTTTTTTGTAGCTTTTATCGTTACTCCGAAAATACAATATATTGTGCAGAAACCAAGCAAATGAAGTAAATTTTTTTTTTTTTTTTTGAAATTAAAGAATTCAGCAATTTGACAGCACTAAAAGTACTTTTCCTACAACTACAAACGACAAAATTGATTGTAGTGAAATTTTTTTTTGTAGCTTTTATAGTTACTCCGAAAATACAATATATTGTGCAGAAACCAAGCAAATGAAGTAAATTTTGGTTTTTTTTTGTTGAAATATCTTTTAAATTGTTTGTCGTTTTTTATCCGAAAAAAAATTTTTTTTTTGCTCCGAAGGTTTCGGAGTAATCGATAACGCATGTCAAAAAAGCCAGAATTCAGCAATTTGAAAGCACTAAAAGTACTTTTCCTACGACTACAAACGACAAAATTGATTATAGTGAAATTTTTTTTTTTTGTAGCTTTTATAGTTACTCCGAAAATACAATATATTGTGCAGAAACCAAGCAAATGAAGGAAATTTTGATTTTTTTTGTTGAAATATGTTTTAAAACGTTTGTAGTTTTTTATCCGAAAAAAAATTTTTTTTTGCTCCGAAGTTTTCGGAGTAATCGAAAACGCATGTCAAAAAAAGCCAGAATTCAGCAATTTGAAAGCACTAAAAGTACTTTTCCTACAACTACAAACGACAAAATTGATTGTAGTGAATTTTTTTTTTAATTTTTATAGTTACTCCGAAAATACAATATATTGTGCAGAAACCAAGCAAATGAAGTAAATTTTGGTTTTTTTTGGTGAAATATGTTTTAAATCGTTTGTAGTTTTTTATCCGAAAAAAAAAATTTTTTTTTGTTCCGAAGGTTTTGGAGTTATCGAAACGCATGTCAAAAAAATTCAGAATTCAGCAACTTGAAAGCACTAAAAGTACTTTTCCTACAACTACAAACGACAAAATTGATTGTAGTGAAATTTTTTTTGGAGCTTTTATAGTTACTCCGAAAATACAATATATTGTGCCGAAACCAAGCAAATGAAGTAAATTTTGTTTTTTTTTTTGTTGAAATTAAAGACAGCACTAAAAGTACTTTTCCTACAACTACAAACGACAAAATTGATTGTAGTGAAATTTTTTTTGTAGCTTTTATAGTTACTCCGAAAATACAATATATTGTGCAGAAACCAAGCAAATGAAGGAAATTTTGGTTTTTTTTTGTTGAAATATGTTTTAAATCGTTTGTAGTTTTTTATCCGAAAAAAAAAAATTTTTTTTGTTCCGAAGGTTTTGGAGTTATCGAAAACGCATGTCAAAAAAATTCAGAATTCAGCAACTTGAAAGCACTAAAAGTACTTTTCCTACAACTACAAACGACAAAATTGATTGTAGTGAATTTTTTTTTTTTAGCTTTTATAGTTACTCCGAAAATACAATATATTGTGCAGAAACCAAGCAAATGAAGTAAATTTTGGTTTTTTTTTGTGAAATATGTTTTAAATCGTTTGTAGTTTTTTATCCGAAAAAAAATTTTTTTTTGTTCCGAAGGTTTTGGAGTTATCGAAAACGCATGTCAAAAAAATTCAGAATTCAGCAACTTGAAAGCACTAAAAGTACTTTTCCTACAACTACAAACGACAAAATTGATTGTAGTGAAATTTCTTTTGTAGCTTTTATAGTTACTCCGAAAATACAATATATTGTGCAGAAACCAAGCAAATGAAGGAAATTTTGGTTTTTTTTTGTTGAAATATGTTTTAAATCGTTTGTAGTTTTTTATCCGAAAAAAAATTTTTTTTGCTCCGAAGGTTTCGGAGTTACCGAAAACGCATGTCAAAAAAGGCAGAATTCAGCAATTTGAAAGCACTAAAAGTACTTTTCCTACAACTACAAACGACAAAATTGATTGTAGTGAATTTTTTTTTTTTGTAGCTTTTATAGTTACTCCGAAAATACAATATATTGTGCAGAAACCAAGCAAATGAAGGAAATATTGGTTTTTTTTGTTGAAATATGTTTTAAATCGTTTGTAGTTTTTTATCCGAAAAAACATTTTTTTTTGCTCCGAAGGTTTCGGAGTAATCAAAAACGCATGTCAAAAAAGGCAGAATTCAGCAATTTGAAAGCACTAAAAGTACTTTTCTACAACTACAAACGGCAAAATTGATTGTAGTGAAATTTTTTTTTGGAGCTTTTATAGTTACTCCGAAAATACAATATATTGTGCAGAAACCAAGCAAATGAAGGAAATATTGGTTTTTTTTTGTTGAAATATGTTTTAAATCGTTTGTAGTTTTTTATCCAAAAAACATTTTTTTTTGCTCCGAAAGTTTCGGAGTAATCAAAAACGCATGTCAAAAAAAGGCAGAATTCAGCAATTTGAAAGCACTAAAAGTACTTTTCCTACAACTACAAACGACAAAATTGATTGTAGTGACATTTTTTTGTAGCTTTTATAGTTACTCCGAAAATACAATATATTGTGCAGAAACCAAGCAAATGAAGGAAATATTGTTTTTTTTTGTTGAAATATGTTTTAAATCGTTTGTAGTTTTTTATCCGAAAAAATTTTTTTTTGCTCCGAAGTTTTCGGAGTAATTGAAAACGCATGTCAAAAAAAGGCAGAACTCAGCAATTTGAAAGCTTTTATAGTTACTCCGAAAATACAATATATTGTGCAGAAACCAAGAAAATGAAGTAAATTTTGGTTTTTTTTCTGAAATATGTTTTAAATTGTTTGTAGTTTTTTATCCAAAAAAAAAATTTTTTTTTGTTCCGAAGGTTTTGGAGTTATCGAAAACGCATGTCAAAAAAATTCAGAATTCAGCAACTTGAAAGCACTAAAAGTACTTTTCCTACAACTATAAACGACAAAATTGATTGTAGTGAAATTTTTTTTTTTGTAGCTTTTATAGTTACTCCGAAAATACAATATATTGTGCAGAAACCAAGCAAATGTAGGAAATTTTGGTTTTTTTTTGTTGAAATATGTTTTAAATCGTTTGTAGTTTTTTATCCGAAAAAACATTTTTTTTTGCTCCGAAGGTTTCGGAGTAATCGAAAACGCATGTCAAAAAAAGGCAGAATTCAGCAATTTGAAAGCACTAAAAGTACTTTTCCTACAACTATAAACGACAAAATTGATTGTAGTGAAATTTTTTTTTTGTAGCTTTTATAGTTACTCCGAAAATACAATATATTGTGCAGAAACCAAGCAAATGAAGTAAATTTTGGTTTTTTTTTGTTAAAATATGTTTTAAATCGTTTGTAGTTTTTTATCCGAAAAAACATTTATATTTGCTCCGAAGGTTTCGGAGTAATCGATAACGCATGTCAAAAAAAAGCCAGAATTCAGCAACTTGAAAGCACTAAAAGTACTTTTCCTACAACTATAAACGACAAAATTGATTGTAGTGAAAATTTTTTTTTTGTAGCTTTTATAGTTACTCCGAAAATACAATATATTGTGCAGAAACCAAGCAAATGAAGGAAATTTTGGTTTTTTTTTGTTGAAATATGTTTTAAATCGTTTGTAGTTTTTTATCCGAAATCACATTTTTTTTTTTGCTCCGACGGTTTCGGAGTAATCGATAACGCATGTCAAAAAAAAGCCAGAATTCAGCAATTTGAAAGCACTAAAAGTACTTTTCCTACAACTAAAAACGACAAAATTGATTGTAGTGAAATTTTTTTTTTTTGTAGCTATTATAGTTACTCCGAAAATACAATATATTGTGCAGAAACCAAGCAAATGAAGGAAATATTGGTTTTTTTTTGTTGAAATATGTTTTAAATCGTTTGTAGTTTTTTATCCGAAAAAAAAATTTTTTTTTGTTCCGAAGGTTTTGGAGTTATCGAAAACGCATGTCAAAAAAATTCAGAATTCAGCAACTTGAAAGCACTAAAAGTACTTTTCCTACAACTATAAACGACAAAATTGATTGTAGTGAAATTTTTTTGGTAGCTTTTATAGTTACTCCGAAAATAAAATATATTGTGCAGAAACCAAGCAAATGAAGTAAATTTTGGTTTTTTTTTGTTAAAATATGTTTTAAATCGTTTGTAGTTTTTTATCCGAAAAAACATTTTTTTTTGCTCCGAAGGTTTCGGAGTAATCGAAAACGCATGTCAAAAAAAGGCAGAATTCAGCAATTTGAAAGCACTAAAAGTACTTTTCCTACAACTATAAACGACAAAATTGATTGTAGTGAAATTTTTTTTTTTGTAGCTTTTATAGTTACTCCGAAAATACAATAATTGTGCAGAAACCAAGCAAATGTAGGAAATTTTGGTTTTTTTTTGTTGAAATATGTTTTAAATCGTTTGTAGTTTTTTATCCGAAAAAACATTTTTTTTTGCTCCGAAGGTTTCGGAGTAATCGATAACGCATGTCAAAAAAAGGCAGAATTCAGCAATTTGAAAGCACTAAAAGTACTTTTCCTAAAACTACAAACGACAAAATTGATTGTACTGAAAATTTTTTTTGTAGCTTTTATAGTTACTCCGAAAATACAATATATTGTGCAGAAACCAAGCAAATGAAGTAAATTTTGGTTTTTTTTTCTGAAATATGTTTTAAATCGTTTGTAGTTTTTTATCCGAAAAAAAAATTTTTTTTTGTTCCGAAGGTTTCGTAGTTATCGAAAACGCATGTCAAAAAAGGCAGAATTCAGCAATTTGAAAGCACTAAAAGTACTTTTTTTTTGTAGCTTTTATAGTTACTCCGAAAATACAATATATTGTGCAGAAGCCAAGCAAATGAAGTAAATTTTGGTTATTTTGTTGAAATATGTTTTAAATCGTTTGTAGTTTTTTATCCGAAAACAAATTTTTCTTTTTGCTCCGAAGGTTTCGGAGTAATCGAAAACGCATGTCAAAAAAAGGCAGAATTCAGCAATTTGAAAGCACTAAAAGTACTTTTCCTACAACTTCAAACGACAAAATTGATTGTAGTGAAATTTTTTTTGTAGCTTTTATAGTTACTCCGAAAATACAATATATTGTGCAGAAACCAAGCAAATGAAGTAAATTTTGTTTTTTTTTTCTTGAAATATGTTTAACATCCTTGGTAGTTTTTTATCCGAAAAAAAATTTTTTTTTCTCCGAAGGTTTCGGAGTAATCGATAATGCATGAAAAAAAAAGCCAGCATTCAGCAATTTGAAAGCACTAAAAGTACTTTTCCTACAACTACAAACGACAAAATTGATTGTAGTGAAATTTTTTTTTTTTTTTGTAGCTTTTATAGTTACTCCGAAAATACAATATATTGTGCAGAAACCAAGCAAATGAAGTAAATTTTGGTTTTTTTTTCTGAAATATGTTTTAAATCGTTTGTAGTTTTTTATCCGAAAAAATTTTTTTTTTGCTCCGAACGTTTCGGAGTAATCGATAACGCATGCTAAAAAAGCCAGAATTCAGCAATTTGAAAGCACTAAAAGTACTTTTCCTACAACTACAAACGACAAAATTGATTGTAGTGAAATTTTTTTTTTTTTTGTAGCTTTTATAGTTACTCCGAAAATACAATATATTGTGCAGAAACCAAGCAAATGAAGTAAATTTTGGTTTTTTTTTCTTGAAATATGTTTAACATCCTTGGTAGTTTTTTATCCGAAAAAAAATTTTTTTTTCTCCGAAGGTTTCGGAGTAATCGATAATGCATGAAAAAAAAAGCCAGCATTCAGCAATTTGAAAGCACTAAAAGTACTTTTCCTACAACTACAAACGACAAAATTGATTGTAGTGAAATTTTTTTTTTTTTTTGTAGCTTTTATAGTTACTCCGAAAATACAATATATTGTGCAGAAACCAAGCAAATGAAGTAAATTTTGGTTTTTTTTTCTGAAATATGTTTTAAATCGTTTGTAGTTTTTTATCCGAAAAAACATTTTTTTTTGTTCCGAAGGTTTCGGAGTTATCGAAAACGCATGTCAAAAAAAGGCAGAATTCAGCAATTTGAAAGCACTAAAAGTACTTTTCCTACAACTACAAACGACAAAATTGATTGTAGTGAAATTTTTTTTGTAGCTTTTATCGTTACTTCGAAAATACAATATATTGTGTAGAAACAATGCGAATGAAGTAAATTTTGGTTTTTTTTGTTGAAATATGTTTTAAATCATTTGTAGTTTTTTATCCGAAAAAAAAATTTTTTTGCTCCGAAGGTTTCGGAGTAATCGACAACGCATGTCAAAAAAAGCCAGAATTCAGCAATTTGAAAGCACTAAAAGTACTTTTCCTACGACTACAAACGACAAAATTGATTATAGTGAAATTTTTTTTTTGTAGCTTTTATAGTTACTCCGAAAATACAATATATTGTGCAGAAACCAAGCAAATGAAGGAAATTTTGATTTTTTTTTGTTGAAATATGTTTTAAAACGTTTGTAGTTTTTTATCCGAAAAAAAATTTTTTTTTGCTCCAAAGTTTTCGGAGTAATCGAAAACGCATGTCAAAAAAAGCCAAAATTCAGCAATTTGAAAGCACTAAAAGTACTTTTCCTACAACTACAAACGACAAAATTGATTGTAGTGAATTTTTTTTTTTAATTTTTATAGTTACTCCGAAAATACAATATATTGTGCAGAAACCAAGCAAATGAAGTAAATTTTGGTTTTTTTTTGTGAAATATGTTTTAAATCGTTTGTAGTTTTTTATCCGAAAAAAAAATTTTTTTTTGTTCCGAAGGTTTTGGAGTTATCGAAAACGCATGTCAAAAAAAGGCAGAATTCAGCAATTTGAAAGCACTAAAAGTACTTTTCCTAAAACTACAAACGACAAAATTGATTGTACTGAAAATTTTTTTTGGAGCTTTTATAGTTACTCCGAAAATACAATATATTGTGCAGAAACCAAGCAAATGAAGTAAATTTTGGTTTTTTTTTCTGAAATATGTTTTAAATCGTTTGTAGTTTTTTATCCGAAAAAAAAAATTTTTTTTGTTCCGAAGGTTTCGGAGTTATCGAAAACGCATGTCAAAAAAGGCAGAATTCAGCAATTTGAAAGCACTAAAAGTACTTTTTTTTTTGTAGCTTTTATAGTTACTCCGAAAATACAATATATTGTGCAGAAGCCAAGCAAATGAAGTAAATTTTGGTTATTTTGTTGAAATATGTTTTAAATCGTTTGTAGTTTTTTATCCGAAAACAAATCTTTCTTTTTGCTCCGAAGGTTTCGGAGTAATCGAAAACGCATGTCAAAAAAAGGCAGAATTCAGCAATTTGAAAGCACTAAAAGTACTTTTCCTACAACTACAAACGACAAAATTGATTGTAGTGAAATTTTTTTTGTAGCTTTTATAGTTACTCCGAAAATACAATATATTGTGCAGAAACCAAGCAAATGAAGTAAATTTTGGTTTTTTTTTCTTGAAATATGTTTAAAATCCTTGGTAGTTTTTTATCCGAAAAAAAAATTTTTTTTCTCCGAAGGTTTCGGAGTAATCGATAATGCATGAAAAAAAAGCCAGCATTCAGCAATTTGAAAGCACTAAAAGTACTTTTCCTACAACTACAAACGACAAAATTGATTGTAGTGAAGTTTGCTCCGAAGGTTTCGGAGTAATCGATAACGCATGTCAAAAAAAGCCAGAATTCAGCAATTTGAAAGCACTAAAAGTACTTTTCCTACAACTACAAACGACAAAATTGATTGTAGTGAAATTTTTTTTTTTTAGCTTTTATAGTTACTCCGAAAATACAATATATTGTGCAGAAATCAAGCAAATGAAGTAAATTTTGTTTTTATTTTTGTTGAAATATGTTTTAAATCGTTCGTAGTTTTTTATCCGAAAAAAAAAATTTTTTTTTGCTCCAAAGGTTTCGGAGTAATCGAAAACGCATGTCAAAAAAGGCAGAATTCAGCAATTTTAAAGCACTAAAAGTACTTTTCCTACAACTACAAACGACAAAATTGATTGTAGTGAAATTTTTTTTGTGTTTTTATAGTTACTCCGAAAATACAATAAATTGTGTAGAAACCAAGCAAATGAAGTAAATTTTTTTTTTTTTTGTTGAAATATGTTTTAAATCGTTTGTAGTTTTTTATCCGAAAAATTTTTTTTTTTGCTCCGAACGTTTCGTAGTAATCGATAACGCATGCTAAAAAAAGCCAGAATTCAGCAATTTGAAAGCACTAAAAGTACTTTTCCTACAACTACAAACGACAAAATTGATTGTAGTGAAATTTTTTTTTGTAGCTTTTATAGTTACTCCGAAAATACAATATATTGTGCAGAAACCAAGCAAATGAAGTAAATTCTGGTTTTTTTTTCTTGAAATATGTTTTAAATCGTTTGTTTTAAATCCTTGGTAGTTTTTTATCCGAAAAAAAAATTTTTTTTCTCCGAAGGTTTCGGAGTAATCGATAATGCATGAAAAAAAAGCCAGCATTCAGCAATTTGAAAGCACTAAAAGTACTTTTCCTACAACTACAAACGACAAAATTGATTGTAGTGAAGTTTGCTCCGAAGGTTTCGGAGTAATCGATAACGCATGTCAAAAAAAGCCAGAATTCAGCAATTTGAAAGCACTAAAAGTACTTTTCCTACAACTACAAACGACAAAATTGATTGTAGTGAAATTTTTTTTTTTTAGCTTTTATAGTTACTCCGAAAATACAATATATTGTGCAGAAATCAAGCAAATGAAGTCAATTTTGTTTTTATTTTTGTTGAAATATGTTTTAAATCGTTCGTAGTTTTTTATCCGAAAAAAAAAAATTTTTTTTTGCTCCAAAGGTTTCGGAGTAATCGAAAACGCATGTCAAAAAAGGCAGAATTCAGCAATTTTAAAGCACTAAAAGTACTTTTCCTACAACTACAAACGACAAAATTGATTGTAGTGAAATTTTTTTTGTGTTTTTATAGTTACTCCGAAAATACAATAAATTGTGTAGAAACCAAGCAAATGAAGTAAATTTTTTTTTTTTTTGTTGAAATATGTTTTAAATCGTTTGTAGTTTTTTATCCGAAAAAATTTTTTTTTTGCTCCGAACGTTTCGTAGTAATCGATAACGCATGCTAAAAAAAGCCAGAATTCAGCAATTTTAAAGCACTAAAAGTACTTTTCCTACAACTACAAACGACAAAATTGATTGTAGTGAAATTTTTTTTTGTAGCTTTTATAGTTACTCCGAAAATACAATATATTGTGCAGAAACCAAGCAAATGAAGTAAATTTTGGTTTTTTTTTCTTGAAATATGTTTAACATCCTTGGTAGTTTTTTATCCGAAAAAAAATTTTTTTTTCTCCGAAGGTTTCGGAGTAATCGATAATGCATGAAAAAAAAGCCAGCATTCAGCAATTTGAAAGCACTAAAAGTACTTTTCCTACGACTACAAACGACAAAATTGATTATAGTGAAATTTTTTTTTTTTGTAGCTTTTATAGTTACTCCGAAAATACAATATATTGTGCAGAAACCAAGCAAATGAAGGAAATTTTGATTTTTTTTGTTGAAATATGTTTTAAAACGTTTGTAGTTTTTTATCCGAAAAAAAATTTTTTTTTGCTCCGAAGTTTTCGGAGTAATCGAAAACGCATGTCAAAAAAAGCCAGAATTCAGCAATTTGAAAGCACTAAAAGTACTTTTCCTACAACTACAAACGACAAAATTGATTGTAGTGAAATTTTTTTTTGTAGCTTTTATAGTTACTCCGAAAATACAATATATTGTGCAGAAACCAAGCAAATGAAGTAAATTTTGGTTTTTTTTTCTTGATATATGTTTAACATCCTTGGTAGTTTTTTATCCGAAAAAAAATTTTTTTTTCTCCGAAGGTTTCGGAGTAATCGATAATGCATGAAAAAAAAGCCAGCATTCAGCAATTTGAAAGCACTAAAAGTACTTTTCCTACAACTACAAACGACAAAATTGATTGTAGTGAAATTTTTTTTTTTTTGTAGCTTTTATAGTTACTCCGAAAATACAATATATTGTGCAGAAACCAAGCAAATGAAGTAAATTTTGGTTTTTTTTTCTGAAATATGTTTTAAATCGTTTGTAGTTTTTTATCCGAAAAAACATTTTTTTTTGTTCCGAAGGTTTCGGAGTTATCGAAAACGCATGTCAAAAAAAGGCAGAATTCAGCAATTTGAAAGCACTAAAAGTACTTTTCCTACAACTACAAACGACAAAATTGATTGTAGTGAAATTTTTTTTGTAGCTTTTATCGTTACTCCGAAAATACAATATATTGTGTAGAAACAATGCGAATGAAGTAAATTTTGGTTTTTTTTGTTGAAATATGTTTTAAATCATTTGTAGTTTTTTATCCGAAAAAAAAATTTTTTTGCTCCGAAGGTTTCGGAGTAATCGACAACGCATGTCAAAAAAAGCCAGAATTCAGCAATTTGAAAGCACTAAAAGTACTTTTCTACAACTACAAACGACAAAATTGATTGTAGTGAAATTTTTTTTGTAGCTTTTATCGTTACTCCGAAAATACAATATATTGTGCAGAAACCAAGCAAATGAAGTAAATTTTTTTTTTTTTTTTTGAAATTAAAGAATTCAGCAATTTGACAGCACTAAAAGTACTTTTCCTACAACTACAAACGACAAAATTGATTGTAGTGAAATTTTTTTTTGTAGCTTTTATAGTTACTCCGAAAATACAATATATTGTGCAGAAACCAAGCAAATGAAGTAAATTTTGGTTTTTTTTTGTTGAAATATCTTTTAAATTGTTTGTCGTTTTTTATCCGAAAAAAAATTTTTTTTTTGCTCCGAAGGTTTCGGAGTAATCGATAACGCATGTCAAAAAAGCCAGAATTCAGCAATTTGAAAGCACTAAAAGTACTTTTCCTACGACTACAAACGACAAAATTGATTATAGTGAAATTTTTTTTTTTTGTAGCTTTTATAGTTACTCCGAAAATACAATATATTGTGCAGAAACCAAGCAAATGAAGGAAATTTTGATTTTTTTTGTTGAAATATGTTTTAAAACGTTTGTAGTTTTTTATCCGAAAAAAAATTTTTTTTTGCTCCGAAGTTTTCGGAGTAATCGAAAACGCATGTCAAAAAAAGCCAGAATTCAGCAATTTGAAAGCACTAAAAGTACTTTTCCTACAACTACAAACGACAAAATTGATTGTAGTGAATTTTTTTTTTAATTTTTATAGTTACTCCGAAAATACAATATATTGTGCAGAAACCAAGCAAATGAAGTAAATTTTGGTTTTTTTTGGTGAAATATGTTTTAAATCGTTTGTAGTTTTTTATCCGAAAAAAAAAATTTTTTTTTGTTCCGAAGGTTTTGGAGTCAAAAAAATTCAGAATTCAGCAACTTGAAAGCACTAAAAGTACTTTTCCTACAACTACAAACGACAAAATTGATTGTAGTGAAATTTTTTTTGGAGCTTTTATAGTTACTCCGAAAATACAATATATTGTGCCGAAACCAAGCAAATGAAGTAAATTTTGTTTTTTTTTTGTTGAAATTAAAGACAGCACTAAAAGTACTTTTCCTACAACTACAAACGACAAAATTGATTGTAGTGAAATTTTTTTTGTAGCTTTTATAGTTACTCCGAAAATACAATATATTGTGCAGAAACCAAGCAAATGAAGGAAATTTTGGTTTTTTTTTGTTGAAATATGTTTTAAATCGTTTGTAGTTTTTTATCCGAAAAAAAAAAATTTTTTTTGTTCCGAAGGTTTTGGAGTTATCGAAAACGCATGTCAAAAAAATTCAGAATTCAGCAACTTGAAAGCACTAAAAGTACTTTTCCTACAACTACAAACGACAAAATTGATTGTAGTGAATTTTTTTTTTTTAGCTTTTATAGTTACTCCGAAAATACAATATATTGTGCAGAAACCAAGCAAATGAAGTAAATTTTGGTTTTTTTTTGTGAAATATGTTTTAAATCGTTTGTAGTTTTTTATCCGAAAAAAAATTTTTTTTTGTTCCGAAGGTTTTGGAGTTATCGAAAACGCATGTCAAAAAAATTCAGAATTCAGCAACTTGAAAGCACTAAAAGTACTTTTCCTACAACTACAAACGACAAAATTGATTGTAGTGAAATTTCTTTTGTAGCTTTTATAGTTACTCCGAAAATACAATATATTGTGCAGAAACCAAGCAAATGAAGGAAATTTTGGTTTTTTTTTGTTGAAATATGTTTTAAATCGTTTGTAGTTTTTTATCCGAAAAAAAATTTTTTTTGCTCCGAAGGTTTCGGAGTTACCGAAAACGCATGTCAAAAAAGGCAGAATTCAGCAATTTGAAAGCACTAAAAGTACTTTTCCTACAACTACAAACGACAAAATTGATTGTAGTGAATTTTTTTTTTTGTAGCTTTTATAGTTACTCCGAAAATACAATATATTGTGCAGAAACCAAGCAAATGAAGGAAATATTGGTTTTTTTTGTTGAAATATGTTTTAAATCGTTTGTAGTTTTTTATCCGAAAAAACATTTTTTTTTGCTCCGAAGGTTTCGGAGTAATCAAAAACGCATGTCAAAAAAGGCAGAATTCAGCAATTTGAAAGCACTAAAAGTACTTTTCTACAACTACAAACGGCAAAATTGATTGTAGTGAAATTTTTTTTTGGAGCTTTTATAGTTACTCCGAAAATACAATATATTGTGCAGAAACCAAGCAAATGAAGGAAATATTGGTTTTTTTTTGTTGAAATATGTTTTAAATCGTTTGTAGTTTTTTATCCAAAAAACATTTTTTTTTGCTCCGAAAGTTTCGGAGTAATCAAAAACGCATGTCAAAAAAAGGCAGAATTCAGCAATTTGAAAGCACTAAAACTACTTTTCCTACAACTACAAACGACAAAATTGATTGTAGTGACATTTTTTTGTAGCTTTTATAGTTACTCCGAAAATACAATATATTGTGCAGAAACCAAGCAAATGAAGGAAATATTGTTTTTTTTTGTTGAAATATGTTTTAAATCGTTTGTAGTTTTTTATCCGAAAAAATTTTTTTTTGCTCCGAAGTTTTCGGAGTAATTGAAAACGCATGTCAAAAAAAGGCAGAACTCAGCAATTTGAAAGCTTTTATAGTTACTCCGAAAATACAATATATTGTGCAGAAACCAAGAAAATGAAGTAAATTTTGGTTTTTTTTTCTGAAATATGTTTTAAATTGTTTGTAGTTTTTTATCCAAAAAAAAAATTTTTTTTTGTTCCGAAGGTTTTGGAGTTATCGAAAACGCATGTCAAAAAAATTCAGAATTCAGCAACTTGAAAGCACTAAAAGTACTTTTCCTACAACTATAAACGACAAAATTGATTGTAGTGAAATTTTTTTTTTTGTAGCTTTTATAGTTACTCCGAAAATACAATATATTGTGCAGAAACCAAGCAAATGAAGTAAATTTTGGTTTTTTTTTGTTGAAATATGTTTTAAATCGTTTGTAGTTTTTTATCCGAAAAAACATTTTTTTTTGCTCCGAAGGTTTCGGAGTAATCGAAAACGCATGTCAAAAAAAGGCAGAATTCAGCAATTTGAAAGCACTAAAAGTACTTTTCCTACAACTATAAACGACAAAATTGATTGTAGTGAAATTTTTTTTTTGTAGCTTTTATAGTTACTCCGAAAATACAATATATTGTGCAGAAACCAAGCAAATGAAGTAAATTTTGGTTTTTTTTTGTTAAAATATGTTTTAAATCGTTTGTAGTTTTTTATCCGAAAAAACATTTATATTTGCTCCGAAGGTTTCGGAGTAATCGATAACGCATGTCAAAAAAAAGCCAGAATTCAGCAACTTGAAAGCACTAAAAGTACTTTTCCTACAACTATAAACGACAAAATTGATTGTAGTGAAAATTTTTTTTTTGTAGCTTTTATAGTTACTCCGAAAATACAATATATTGTGCAGAAACCAAGCAAATGAAGGAAATTTTGGTTTTTTTTTGTTGAAATATGTTTTAAATCGTTTGTAGTTTTTTATCCGAAATCACATTTTTTTTTTTGCTCCGACGGTTTCGGAGTAATCGATAACGCATGTCAAAAAAAAGCCAGAATTCAGCAATTTGAAAGCACTAAAAGTACTTTTCCTACAACTAAAAACGACAAAATTGATTGTAGTGAAATTTTTTTTTTTTGTAGCTATTATAGTTACTCCGAAAATACAATATATTGTGCAGAAACCAAGCAAATGAAGGAAATATTGGTTTTTTTTTTTGTTGAAATATGTTTTAAATCGTTTGTAGTTTTTTATCCGAAAAAAAAATTTTTTTTTGTTCCGAAGGTTTTGGAGTTATCGAAAACGCATGTCAAAAAAATTCAGAATTCAGCAACTTGAAAGCACTAAAAGTACTTTTCCTACAACTATAAACGACAAAATTGATTGTAGTGAAATTTTTTTGGTAGCTTTTATAGTTACTCCGAAAATAAAATATATTGTGCAGAAACCAAGCAAATGAAGTAAATTTTGGTTTTTTTTTGTTAAAATATGTTTTAAATCGTTTGTAGTTTTTTATCCGAAAAAACATTTTTTTTTGCTCCGAAGGTTTCGGAGTAATCGAAAACGCATGTCAAAAAAAGGCAGAATTCAGCAATTTGAAAGCACTAAAAGTACTTTTCCTACAACTAAAAACGACAAAATTGATTGTAGTGAAATTTTTTTTTTTGTAGCTTTTATAGTTACTCCGAAAATACAATATATTGTGCAGAAACCAAGCAAATGAAGGAAATATTGGTTTTTTTTTTTGTTGAAATATGTTTTAAATCGTTTGTAGTTTTTTATCCGAAAAAAATTTTTTTTGCTCCGAAGTTTTCGGAGTAATTGAAAACGCATGTCAAAAAAAGGCAGAACTCAGCAATTTGAAAGCACTAAAAGTACTTTTCCTACAACTACAAACGACAAAATTGATTGTAGTGAAATTTTTTTTTTTTTGTAGCTTTTATAGTTACTCCGAAAATACAATATATTGTGCAGAAACCAAGCAAATGAAGGAAATATTGGTTTTTTTTTGTTGAAATATGTTTTAAATCGTTTGTAGGTTTGTATCCGAAAAAACATTTTTTTTTGCTCCGAAGGTTTCGGAGTAATCAAAAACGCATGTCAAAAAAAGGCAGAATTCAGCAATTTGAAAGCACTAAAAGTACTTTTCCTACAACTACAAACGACAAAATTGATTGTAGTGACATTTTTTTTTTTGTAGCTTTTATAGTTACTCCGAAAATACAATATATTGTGCAGAAACCAAGCAAATGAAGGTTTTATTTTTTTTTTTTCGTTGAAATATGTTTTAAATCGTTTGTAGTTTTTTATCCGACAAACATTTTTTTTTGCTCCGAAGGTTTCAGAGTAATTAAAAACGCATGTCAAAAAAAGGCAGAATTCAGCAATTTGAAAGCACTAAAAGTACTTTTCCTACAACTACAAACGACAAAATTGATTGTAGTGAAATTTTTTTTGTAGCTTTTATCGTTACTCCGAAAATACAATATATTGTGCAGAAAACAAGCAAATGAAGTAAATTTTTTTTTTTGTTGAAATTAAAGAATTCAGCAATTTGAAAGCACTAAAAGTACTTTTCCTACAATAAAACATTTTTTTTTGCTCCGAAGGTTTCGGAGTAATCGATAACGCATGTCAAAAAAAAGCCAGAATTCAGCAATTTGAAAGCACTAAAAGTAGTTTTCCTACAACTACAAACGACAAAATTGATTGTAGTGACATTTTTTTTTGTAGCTTTTATAGTTACTCCGAAAATACAATATATTGTGCAGAAACCAAGCAAATGAAGTAAATTTTGGTTTTTTTTTGTTAAAATATGTTTTAAATCGTTTGTAGTTTTTTATCCGAAAAAACATTTTTTTTGCTCCGAAGGTTTCGGAGTAATCGAAAACGCATGTCAAAAAAAGGCAGAATTCAGCAATTTGAAAGCACTAAAAGTACTTTTCCTACAACTAAAAACGACAAAATTGATTGTAGTGAAATTTTTTTTTTTTGTAGCTTTTATAGTTACTCCGAAAATACAATATATTGTGCAGAAACCAAGCAAATGAAGGAAATATTGGTTTTTTTTTTGTTGAAATATGTTTTAAATCGTTTGTAGTTTTTTATCCGAAAAAAAAAATTTTTTTTTGTTCCGAAGGTTTTGGAGTTATCGAAAACGCATGTCAAAAAAATTCAAAATTCAGCAACTTGAAAGCACTAAAAGTACTTTTCCTACAACTATAAACGACAAAATTGATTGTAGTGAAATTTTTTTGGTAGCTTTTATAGTTACTCCGAAAATACAATATATTGTGCAGAAACCAAGCAAATAAAGTAAATTTTGGTTTTTTTTTGTTGAAATATGTTTTAAATCGTGTGTAGTTTTTTATCCGAAAAAAAAAATTTTTTTTCTACGAAGGTTTCGGAGTAATCGATAACGCATGTCAAAAAAAAGCCAGAATTCAGCAATTTGAAAGCACTAAAAGTACTTTTCCTACAACTACAAACGACAAAATTGATTATAGTGAAATTTTTTTTGTAGCTTTTATAGTTACTCCGAAAATACAATATATTGTGCAGAAAGCAAGCAAATGAAGTAAATTTTGGTTTTTTTTTGTTAAAATATGTTTTAAATCGTTTGTAGTTTTTTATCCGAAAAAACATTTTTTTTTGCTCCGAAGGTTTCGGAGTAATCGAAAACGCATGTCAAAAAAAGGCAGAATTCAGCAATTTGAAAGCACTAAAAGTACTTTTCCTACAACTAAAAACGACAAAATTGATTGTAGTGAAATTTTTTTTTTTTGTAGCTTTTATAGTTACTCCGAAAATACAATATATTGTGCAGAAACCAAGCAAATGAAGGAAATATTGGTTTTTTTTTTGTTGAAATATGTTTTAAATCGTTTGTAGTTTTTTATCCGAAAAAAATTTTTTTTGCTCCGAAGTTTTCGGAGTAATTGAAAACGCATGTCAAAAAAAGGCAGAACTCAGCAATTTGAAAGCACTAAAAGTACTTTTCCTACAACTACAAACGACAAAATTGATTGTAGTGAAATTTTTTTTTTTTTGTAGCTTTTATAGTTACTCCGAAAATACAATATATTGTGCAGAAACCAAGCAAATGAAGGAAATATTGGTTTTTTTTTGTTGAAATATGTTTTAAATCGTTTGTAGGTTTTTATCCGAAAAAACATTTTTTTTTGCTCCGAAGGTTTCGGAGTAATCAAAAACGCATGTCAAAAAAAGGCAGAATTCAGCAATTTGAAAGCACTAAAAGTACTTTTCCTACAACTACAAACGACAAAATTGATTGTAGTGACATTTTTTTTTTGTAGCTTTTATAGTTACTCCGAAAATACAATATATTGTGCAGAAACCAAGCAAATGAAGGAAATATTGGTTTTTTTTTGTTGAAATATGTTTTAAATCTTTTGTAGTTTTTTATCCGAAAAACATTTTTTTTGCTCCGAAGGTTTCAGAGTAATCAAAAAAAGGCAGAATTCAGCAATTTGAAAGCACTAAAAGTACTTTTCCTACAACTACAAACGACAAAATTGATTGTAGTGAAATTTTGTTTGTAGCTTTTATCGTTACTCCGAAAATACAATATATTGTGCAGAAACCAAGCAAATGAAGTAAATTTTTTTTTTTTTGAAATTAAAGAATTCAGCAATTTGAAAGCACTAAAAGTACTTTTCCTACAATAAAACATTTTTTTTTTTGCTCCGAAGGTTTCGGAGTAATCGATAACGCATGTCAAAAAAAAGCCAGAATTCAGCAATTTGAAAGCACTAAAAGTAGTTTTCCTACAACTACAAACGACAAAATTGATTGTAGTGACATTTTTTTTTGTAGCTTTTATAGTTACTCCGAAAATACAATATATTGTGCAGAAACCAAGCAAATGAAGTAAATTTTGGTTTTTTTTTGTTAAAATATGTTTCAAATCGTTTTTAGTTTTTTACCCGAAAAAACATTTTTTTTTGCTCCGAAGGTTTCGGAGTAATCGAAAACGCATGTCAAAAAAAGGCAGAATTCAGCAATTTGAAAGCACTAAAAGTACTTTTCCTACAACTAAAAACGACAAAATTGATTGTAGTGAAATTTTTTTTTTTTGTAGCTTTTATAGTTACTCCGAAAATACAATATATTGTGCAGAAACCAAGCAAATGAAGGAAATATTGGTTTTTTTTTTTGTTGAAATATGTTTTAAATCGTTTGTAGTTTTTTATCCGAAAAAAAAAATTTTTTTTTGTTCCGAAGGTTTTGGAGTTATCGAAAACGCATGTCAAAAAAATTCAGAATTCAGCAACTTGAAAGCACTAAAAGTACTTTTCCTACAACTATAAACGACAAAATTGATTGTAGTGAAATTTTTTTGGTAGCTTTTATAGTTACTCCGAAAATACAATATATTGTGCAGAAACCAAGCAAATAAAGTAAATTTTGGTTTTTTTTTGTTGAAATATGTTTTAAATCGTTTGTAGTTTTTTATCCGAAAAAAAATTTTTTTTTTCTACGAAGGTTTCGGAGTAATCGTTAACGCATGTCAAAAAAAGCCAGAATTCAGCAATTTGAAAGCACTAAAAGTACTTTTCCTACAACTACAAACGACAAAATTGATTATAGTGAAATTTTTTTTTGTAGCTTTTATAGTTACTCCGAAAATACAATATATTGTGCAGAAACCAAGCAAATGAAGTAAATTTTGGTTTTTTTTTGTTAAAATATGTTTTAAATCGTTTGTAGTTTTTTATCCGAAAAAACATTTTTTTTTGCTCCGAAGGTTTCGGAGTAATCGAAAACGCATGTCAAAAAAAGGCAGAATTCAGCAATTTGAAAGCACTAAAAGTACTTTTCCTACAACTAAAAACGACAAAATTGATTGTAGTGAAATTTTTTTTTTTTGTAGCTTTTATAGTTACTCCGAAAATACAATATATTGTGCAGAAACCAAGCAAATGAAGGAAATATTGGTTTTTTTTTTGTTGAAATATGTTTTAAATCGTTTATAGTTTTTTATCCGAAAAAAATTTTTTTTGCTCCGAAGTTTTCGGAGTAATTGAAAACGCATGTCAAAAAAAGGCAGAACTCAGCAATTTGAAAGCACTAAAAGTACTTTTCCTACAACTACAAACGACAAAATTGATTGTAGTGAAATTTTTTTTTTTTTGTAGCTTTTATAGTTACTCCGAAAATACAATATATTGTGCAGAAACCAAGCAAATGAAGGAAATATTGGTTTTTTTTTGTTGAAATATGTTTTAAATCGTTTGTAGGTTTTTATCCGAAAAAACATTTTTTTTTGCTCCGAAGGTTTCGGAGTAATCAAAAACGCATGTCAAAAAAAGGCAGAATTCAGCAATTTGAAAGCACTAAAAGTACTTTTCCTACAACTACAAACGACAAAATTGATTGTAGTGACATTTTTTTTTTTGTAGCTTTTATAGTTACTCCGAAAATACAATATATTCTGCAGAAACCAAGCAAATGAAGGAAATATTGGTTTTTTTTTGTTGAAATATGTTTTAAATCGTTTGTAGTTTTTTATCCGAAAAACATTTTTTTTTGCTCCGAAGGTTTCAGAGTAATCAAAAACGCATGTCAAAAAAAGGCAGAATTCAGCAATTTGAAAGCACTAAAAGTACTTTTCCTACAACTACAAACGACAAAATTGATTGTAGTGAAATTTTTTTTGTAGCTTTTATCGTTACTCCGAAAATACAATATATTGTGCAGAAACCAAGCAAATGAAGTAAATTTTTTTTTTGTTGAAGTTAAAGAATTCAGCAATTTGACAGCACTAAAAGTACTTTTCCTACAATATATTGTGCAGAAACCAAGCAAATGAAGTAAATTTTGGTTTTTTTTTGTTGAAATATGTTTTAAATCGTTTGTAGTTTTTTATCCGAAAAAACATTTTTTTTTTGCTCCGAAGGTTTCGGAGTAATCGATAACGCATGTCAAAAAAAAGCCAGAATTCAGCAATTTGAAAGCACTAAAAGTACTTTTCCTACAACTACAAACGACAAAATTGATTGTAGTGACATTTTTTTTGTAGCTTTTATAGCTACTCCGAAAATACAATATATTGTGCAGAAACCAAGCAAATGAAGTAAATTTTGGTTTTTTTTTCTGAAATATGTTTTAAATCGTTTGTAGTTTTTTATCCGAAAAAAAAAATTTTTTTTGTTCCGAAGGTTATATTGTGCAGAAACCAAGCAAATGAAGTAAATTTTGGTTTTTTTTTGTTAAAATATGTTTTAAATCGTTTGTAGTTTTTTATCCGAAAAAACATTTTTTTTGCTCCGAAGGTTTCGGAGTAATCGAAACGCATGTCAAAAAAAGGCAGAATTCAGCAATTTGAAAGCACTAAAAGTACTTTTCCTACAACTAAAAACGACAAAATTGATTGTAGTGAAATTTTTTTTTTGTAGCTTTTATAGTTACTCCGAAAATACAATATATTGTGCAGAAACCAAGCAAATGAAGGAAATATTGGTTTTTTTTTTGTTGAAATATGTTTTAAATCGTTTGTAGTTTTTTATCCGAAAAAAATTTTTTTTGCTCCGAAGTTTTCGGAGTAATTGAAAACGCATGTCAAAAAAAGGCAGAACTCAGCAATTTGAAAGCACTAAAAGTACTTTTCCTACAACTACAAACGACAAAATTGATTGTAGTGAAATTTTTTTTTTTTTGTAGTTTTTATAGTTACTCCGAAAATACAATATATTGTGCAGAAACCAAGCAAATGAAGGAAATATTGGTTTTTTTTTGTTGAAATATGTTTTAAATCGTTTGTAGGTTTTTATCCGAAAAAACATTTTTTTTTGCTCCGAAGGTTTCGGAGTAATCAAAAACGCATGTCAAAAAAAGGCAGAATTCAGCAATTTGAAAGCACTAAAAGTACTTTTCCTACAACTACAAACGACAAAATTGATTGTAGTGACATTTTTTTTTTTTGTAGCTTTTATAGTTACTCCGAAAATACAATATATTGTGCAGAAACCAAGCAAATGAAGTAAATTTTGGTTTTTTTTTGTTAAAATATGTTTTAAATCGTTTGTAGTTTTTTATCCGAAAAACATTTTTTTTTTGCTCCGAAGGTTTCAGAGTAATTAAAAACGCATGTCAAAAAAAGGCAGAATTCAGCAATTTGAAAGCACTAAAAGTACTTTTCCTACAACTACAAACGACAAAATTGATTGTAGTGAAATTTTTTTTGTAGCTTTTATCGTTACTCCGAAAATACAATATATTGTGCAGAAACCAAGCAAATGAAGTAAATTTTTTTTTTTGTTGAAATTAAAGAATTCAGCAATTTGAAAGCACTAAAAGTACTTTTCCTACAATAAAACATTTTTTTTTGTTCCGAAGGTTTCGGAGTAATCGATAACGCATGTCAAAAAAAAGCCAGAATTCAGCAATTTGAAAGCACTAAAAGTAGTTTTCCTACAACTACAAACGACAAAATTGATTGTAGTGACATTTTTTTTTGTAGCTTTTATAGTTACTCCGAAAATACAATATATTGTGCAGAAACCAAGCAAATGAAGTAAATTTTGGTTTTTTTTTGTTGAAATATGTTTTAAATCGTTTGTAGTTTTTTATCCGAAAAAACATTTTTTTTTGCTCCGAAGGTTTCGGAGTAATCGAAAACGCATGTCAAAAAAAGGCAGAATTCAGCAATTTGAAAGCACTAAAAGTACTTTTCCTACAACTAAAAACGACAAAATTGATTGTAGTGAAATTTTTTTTTTTTGTAGCTTTTATAGTTACTCCGAAAATACAATATATTGTGCAGAAACCAAGCAAATGAAGGAAATATTGGTTTTTTTTTGTTGAAATATGTTTTAAATCGTTTGTAGTTTTTTATCCGAAAAAAAAAATTTTTTTTTGTTCCGAAGGTTTTGGAGTTATCGAAAACGCATGTCAAAAAAATTCAGAATTCAGCAACTTGAAAGCACTAAAAGTACTTTTCCTACAACTATAAACGACAAAATTGATTGTAGTGAAATTTTTTTGGTAGCTTTTATAGTTACTCCGAAAATACAATATATTGTGCAGAAACCAAGCAAATAAAGTAAATTTTGGTTTTTTTTTGTTGAAATATGTTTTAAATCGTTTGTAGTTTTTTATCCGAAAAAAAAATTTTTTTTCTACGAAGGTTTCGGAGTAATCGATAACGCATGTCAAAAAAAGCCAGAATTCAGCAATTTGAAAATTGATTATAGTGAAATTTTTTTTTGTAGCTTTTATAGTTACTCCGAAAATACAATATATTGTGCAGAAACCAAGCAAATGAAGTAAATTTTGGTTTTTTTTTGTTAAAATATGTTTTAAATCGTTTGTAGTTTTTTATCCGAAAAAACATTTTTTTTTGCTCCGAAGGTTTCGGAGTAATCGAAAACGCATGTCAAAAAAAGGCAGAATTCAGCAATTTGAAAGCACTAAAAGTACTTTTCCTACAACTAAAAACGACAAAATTGATTGTAGTGAAATTTTTTTTTTTGTAGCTTTTATAGTTACTCCGAAAATACAATATATTGTGCAGAAACCAAGCAAATGAAGGAAATATTGTTTTTTTTTTTGTTGAAATATGTTTTAAATCGTTTGTAGTTTTTTATCCGAAAAAAATTTTTTTTGCTCCGAAGTTTTCGGAGTAATTGAAAACGCATGTCAAAAAAAGGCAGAACTCAGCAATTTGAAAGCACTAAAAGTACTTTTCCTACAACTACAAACGACAAAATTGATTGTAGTGAAATTTTTTTTTTTTTTAGCTTTTATAGTTACTCCGAAAATACAATATATTGTGCAGAAACCAAGCAAATGAAGGAAATATTGGTTTTTTTTTGTTGAAATATGTTTTAAATCGTTTGTAGGTTTTTATCCGAAAAAACATTTTTTTTGCTCCGAAGGTTTCGGAGTAATCAAAAACGCATGTCAAAAAAAGGCAGAATTCAGCAATTTGAAAGCACTAAAAGTACTTTTCCTACAACTACAAACGACAAAATTGATTGTAGTGACATTTTTTTTTTGTAGCTTTTATAGTTACTCCGAAAATACAATATATTGTGCAGAAACCAAGCAAATGAAGGAAATATTGGTTTTTTTTTGTTGAAATATGTTTTAAATCGTTTGTAGTTTTTTATCCGAAAAACATTTTTTTTTGCTCCGAAGGTTTCAGAGTAATCAAAAAAAGGCAGAATTCAGCAATTTGAAAGCACTAAAAGTACTTTTCCTACAACTACAAACGACAAAATTGATTGTAGTGAAATTTTGTTTGTAGCTTTTATCGTTACTCCGAAAATACAATATATTGTGCAGAAACCAAGCAAATGAAGTAAATTTTTTTTTTTTGAAGTTAAAGAATTCAGCAATTTGAAAGCACTAAAAGTACTTTTCCTACAATAAAACATTTTTTTTTTTGCTCCGAAGGTTTCGGAGTAATCGATAACGCATGTCAAAAAAAAACCAGAATTCAGCAATTTGAAAGCAGTAAAAGTAGTTTTCCTACAACTACAAACGACAAAATTGATTGTAGTGACATTTTTTTTTGTAGCTTTTATAGTTACTCCGAAAATACAATATATTGTGCAGAAACCAAGCAAATGAAGTAAATTTTGGTTTTTTTTTGTTAAAATATGTTTTAAATCGTTTTTAGTTTTTTATCCGAAAAAACATTTTTTTTTGCTCCGAAGGTTTCGGAGTAATCGAAAACGCATGTCAAAAAAAGGCAGAATTCAGCAATTTGAAAGCACTAAAAGTACTTTTCCTACAACTAAAAACGACAAAATTGATTGTAGTGAAATTTGTTTTAAATCGTTTGTAGTTTTTTATCCGAAAAACATTTTTTTTTGCTCCGAAGGTTTCAGAGTAATCAAAAAAAGGCAGAATTCAGCAATTTGAAAGCACTAAAAGTACTTTTCCTACAACTACAAACGACAAAATTGATTGTAGTGAAATTTTGTTTGTAGCTTTTATCGTTACTCCGAAAATACAATATATTGTGCAGAAACCAAGCAAATGAAGTAAATTTTTTTTTTTTTTGAAATTAAAGAATTCAGCAATTTGAAAGCACTAAAAGTACTTTTCCTACAATAAAACATTTTTTTTTTTGCTCCGAAGGTTTCGGAGTAATCGAAAACGCATGTCAAAAAAAGGCAGAATTCAGCAATTTGAAAGCACTAAAAGTACTTTTCCTACAACTAAAAACGACAAAATTGATTGTAGTGAAATTTGTTTTAAATCGTTTGTAGTTTTTTATCCGAAAAACATTTTTTTTTTGCTCCGAAGGTTTCAGAGTAATCAAAAAAAGGCAGAATTCAGCAATTTGAAAGCACTAAAAGTACTTTTCCTACAACTACAAACGACAAAATTGATTGTAGTGACATTTTTTTTGTAGCTTTTATAGCTACTCCGAAAATACAATATATTGTGCAGAAACCAAGCAAATGAAGTAAATTTTGGTTTTTTTTTCTGAAATATGTTTTAAATCGTTTGTAGTTTTTTATCCGAAAAAAAAAATTTTTTTTGTTCCGAAGGTTATATTGTGCAGAAACCAAGCAAATGAAGTAAATTTTGGTTTTTTTTTGTTAAAATATGTTTTAAATCGTTTGTAGTTTTTTATCCGAAAAAACATTTTTTTTGCTCCGAAGGTTTCGGAGTAATCGAAACGCATGTCAAAAAAAGGCAGAATTCAGCAATTTGAAAGCACTAAAAGTACTTTTCCTACAACTAAAAACGACAAAATTGATTGTAGTGAAATTTTTTTTTTGTAGCTTTTATAGTTACTCCGAAAATACAATATATTGTGCAGAAACCAAGCAAATGAAGGAAATATTGGTTTTTTTTTTGTTGAAATATGTTTTAAATCGTTTGTAGTTTTTTATCCGAAAAAAATTTTTTTTGCTCCGAAGTTTTCGGAGTAATTGAAAACGCATGTCAAAAAAAGGCAGAACTCAGCAATTTGAAAGCACTAAAAGTACTTTTCCTACAACTACAAACGACAAAATTGATTGTAGTGAAATTTTTTTTTTTTTGTAGTTTTTATAGTTACTCCGAAAATACAATATATTGTGCAGAAACCAAGCAAATGAAGGAAATATTGGTTTTTTTTTGTTGAAATATGTTTTAAATCGTTTGTAGGTTTTTATCCGAAAAAACATTTTTTTTTGCTCCGAAGGTTTCGGAGTAATCAAAAACGCATGTCAAAAAAAGGCAGAATTCAGCAATTTGAAAGCACTAAAAGTACTTTTCCTACAACTACAAACGACAAAATTGATTGTAGTGACATTTTTTTTTTTGTAGCTTTTATAGTTACTCCGAAAATACAATATATTGTGCAGAAACCAAGCAAATGAAGTAAATTTTGGTTTTTTTTTGTTAAAATATGTTTTAAATCGTTTGTAGTTTTTTATCCGAAAAACATTTTTTTTTTGCTCCGAAGGTTTCAGAGTAATTAAAAACGCATGTCAAAAAAAGGCAGAATTCAGCAATTTGAAAGCACTAAAAGTACTTTTCCTACAACTACAAACGACAAAATTGATTGTAGTGAAATTTTTTTTGTAGCTTTTATCGTTACTCCGAAAATACAATATATTGTGCAGAAACCAAGCAAATGAAGTAAATTTTTTTTTTTGTTGAAATTAAAGAATTCAGCAATTTGAAAGCACTAAAAGTACTTTTCCTACAATAAAACATTTTTTTTTGCTCCGAAGGTTTCGGAGTAATCGATAACGCATGTCAAAAAAAAGCCAGAATTCAGCAATTTGAAAGCACTAAAAGTAGTTTTCCTACAACTACAAACGACAAAATTGATTGTAGTGACATTTTTTTTTGTAGCTTTTATAGTTACTCCGAAAATACAATATATTGTGCAGAAACCAAGCAAATGAAGTAAATTTTGGTTTTTTTTTGTTGAAATATGTTTTAAATCGTTTGTAGTTTTTTATCCGAAAAAACATTTTTTTTTGCTCCGAAGGTTTCGGAGTAATCGAAAACGCATGTCAAAAAAAGGCAGAATTCAGCAATTTGAAAGCACTAAAAGTACTTTTCCTACAACTAAAAACGACAAAATTGATTGTAGTGAAATTTTTTTTTTTTGTAGCTTTTATAGTTACTCCGAAAATACAATATATTGTGCAGAAACCAAGCAAATGAAGGAAATATTGGTTTTTTTTTGTTGAAATATGTTTTAAATCGTTTGTAGTTTTTTATCCGAAAAAAAAAATTTTTTTTTGTTCCGAAGGTTTTGGAGTTATCGAAAACGCATGTCAAAAAAATTCAGAATTCAGCAACTTGAAAGCACTAAAAGTACTTTTCCTACAACTATAAACGACAAAATTGATTGTAGTGAAATTTTTTTGGTAGCTTTTATAGTTACTCCGAAAATACAATATATTGTGCAGAAACCAAGCAAATAAAGTAAATTTTGGTTTTTTTTTGTTGAAATATGTTTTAAATCGTTTGTAGTTTTTTATCCCAAAAAAAAATTTTTTTTCTACGAAGGTTTCGGAGTAATCGATAACGCATGTCAAAAAAAGCCAGAATTCAGCAATTTGAAAATTGATTATAGTGAAATTTTTTTTTGTAGCTTTTATAGTTACTCCGAAAATACAATATATTGTGCAGAAACCAAGCAAATGAAGTAAATTTTGGTTTTTTTTTGTTAAAATATGTTTTAAATCGTTTGTAGTTTTTTATCCGAAAAAACATTTTTTTTTGCTCCGAAGGTTTCGGAGTAATCGAAAACGCATGTCAAAAAAAGGCAGAATTCAGCAATTTGAAAGCACTAAAAGTACTTTTCCTACAACTAAAAACGACAAAATTGATTGTAGTGAAATTTTTTTTTTTGTAGCTTTTATAGTTACTCCGAAAATACAATATATTGTGCAGAAACCAAGCAAATGAAGGAAATATTGTTTTTTTTTTTGTTGAAATATGTTTTAAATCGTTTGTAGTTTTTTATCCGAAAAAAATTTTTTTTGCTCCGAAGTTTTCGGAGTAATTGAAAACGCATGTCAAAAAAAGGCAGAACTCAGCAATTTGAAAGCACTAAAAGTACTTTTCCTACAACTACAAACGACAAAATTGATTGTAGTGAAATTTTTTTTTTTTTTAGCTTTTATAGTTACTCCGAAAATACAATATATTGTGCAGAAACCAAGCAAATGAAGGAAATATTGGTTTTTTTTTGTTGAAATATGTTTTAAATCGTTTGTAGGTTTTTATCCGAAAAAACATTTTTTTTGCTCCGAAGGTTTCGGAGTAATCAAAAACGCATGTCAAAAAAAGGCAGAATTCAGCAATTTGAAAGCACTAAAAGTACTTTTCCTACAACTACAAACGACAAAATTGATTGTAGTGACATTTTTTTTTTGTAGCTTTTATAGTTACTCCGAAAATACAATATATTGTGCAGAAACCAAGCAAATGAAGGAAATATTGGTTTTTTTTTGTTGAAATATGTTTTAAATCGTTTGTAGTTTTTTATCCGAAAAACATTTTTTTTTGCTCCGAAGGTTTCAGAGTAATCAAAAAAAGGCAGAATTCAGCAATTTGAAAGCACTAAAAGTACTTTTCCTACAACTACAAACGACAAAATTGATTGTAGTGAAATTTTGTTTGTAGCTTTTATCGTTACTCCGAAAATACAATATATTGTGCAGAAACCAAGCAAATGAAGTAAATTTTTTTTTTTTGAAGTTAAAGAATTCAGCAATTTGAAAGCACTAAAAGTACTTTTCCTACAATAAAACATTTTTTTTTTTGCTCCGAAGGTTTCGGAGTAATCGATAACGCATGTCAAAAAAAAACCAGAATTCAGCAATTTGAAAGCACTAAAAGTAGTTTTCCTACAACTACAAACGACAAAATTGATTGTAGTGACATTTTTTTTTGTAGCTTTTATAGTTACTCCGAAAATACAATATATTGTGCAGAAACCAAGCAAATGAAGTAAATTTTGGTTTTTTTTTGTTAAAATATGTTTTAAATCGTTTTTAGTTTTTTATCCGAAAAAACATTTTTTTTTGCTCCGAAGGTTTCGGAGTAATCGAAAACGCATGTCAAAAAAAGGCAGAATTCAGCAATTTGAAAGCACTAAAAGTACTTTTCCTACAACTAAAAACGACAAAATTGATTGTAGTGAAATTTGTTTTAAATCGTTTGTAGTTTTTTATCCGAAAAACATTTTTTTTTGCTCCGAAGGTTTCAGAGTAATCAAAAAAAGGCAGAATTCAGCAATTTGAAAGCACTAAAAGTACTTTTCCTACAACTACAAACGACAAAATTGATTGTAGTGAAATTTTGTTTGTAGCTTTTATCGTTACTCCGAAAATACAATATATTGTGCAGAAACCAAGCAAATGAAGTAAATTTTTTTTTTTTTTGAAATTAAAGAATTCAGCAATTTGAAAGCACTAAAAGTACTTTTCCTACAATAAAACATTTTTTTTTTTGCTCCGAAGGTTTCGGAGTAATCGATAACGCATGTCAAAAAAAAACCAGAATTCAGCAATTTGAAAGCACTAAAAGTAGTTTTCCTACAACTACAAACGACAAAATTGATTGTAGTGACATTTTTTTTTGTAGCTTTTATAGTTACTCCGAAAATACAATATATTGTGCAGAAACCAAGCAAATGAAGTAAATTTTGGTTTTTTTTTGTTAAAATATGTTTTAAATCGTTTTTAGTTTTTTATCCGAAAAAACATTTTTTTTTGTTCCGAAGGTTTTGGAGTTATCGAAAACGCATGTCAAAAAAATTCAGAATTCAGCAACTTGAAAGCACTAAAAGTACTTTTCCTACAACTATAAACGACAAAATTGATTGTAGTGAAATTTTTTTGGTAGCTTTTATAGTTACTCCGAAAATACAATATATTGTGCAGAAACCAAGCAAATAAAGTAAATTTTGGTTTTTTTTTGTTGAAATATGTTTTAAATCGTTTGTAGTTTTTTATCCGAAAAAAAATTTTTTTTTTCTACGAAGGTTTCGGAGTAATCGATAACGCATGTCAAAAAAAAGCCAGAATTCAGCAATTTGAAAGCACTAAAAGTACTTTTCCTACAACTACAAACGACAAAATTGATTGTAGTGACATTTTTTTTGTAGCTTTTATAGCTACTCTGAAAATACAATATATTGTGCAGAAACCAAGCAAATGAAGTAAATTTTGGTTTTTTTTTCTGAAATATGTTTTAAATCGTTTGTAGTTTTTTATCCGAAAAAAAAAATTTTTTTTGTTCCGAAGGTTTTCGAGTTATCGAAAACGCATGTCAAAAAAAGGCAGAACTCAGCAATTTGAAAGCACTAAAAGTACTTTTCCTACAACTACAAACGACAAAATTGATTGTAGTGAAATTTTTTTTTTTTGTAGCTTTTATAGTTACTCCGAAAATACAATATATTGTGCAGAAACCAAGCAAATGAAGGAAATATTGGTTTTTTTTTGTTGAAATATGTTTTAAATCGTTTGTAGGTTTTTATCCGAAAAAACATTTTTTTTGCTCCGAAGGTTTCGGAGTAATCAAAAACGCATGTCAAAAAAAGGCAGAATTCAGCAATTTGAAAGCACTAAAAGTACTTTTCCTACAACTACAAACGACAAAATTGATTGTAGTGACATTTTTTTTTTTTGTAGCTTTTATAGTTACTCCGAAAATACAATATATTCTGCAGAAACCAAGCAAATGAAGGAAATATTGGTTTAATTTTTGTTGAAATATGTTTTAAATCGTTTATAGTTTTTTATCCGAAAAAAATTTTTTTTGCTCCGAAGTTTTCGGAGTAATTGAAAACGCATGTCAAAAAAAGGCAGAACTCATCAATTTGAAAGCACTAAAAGTACTTTTCCTACAACTACAAACGACAAAATTGATTGTAGTGAAATTTTTTTTTTTGTAGCTTTTATAGTTACTCCGAAAATACAATATATTGTGCAGAAACCAAGCAAATGAAGGAAATATTGGTTTTTTTTTGTTGAAATATGTTTTAAATCGTTTGTAGGTTTTTATCCGAAAAAACATTTTTTTTTGCTCCGAAGGTTTCGGAGTAATCAAAAACGCATGTCAAAAAAAGGCAGAATTCAGCAATTTGAAAGCACTAAAAGTACTTTTCCTACAACTACAAACGACAAAATTGATTGTAGTGACATTTTTTTTTTTGTAGCTTTTATAGTTACTCCGAAAATACAATATATTCTGCAGAAACCAAGCAAATGAAGGAAATATTGGTTTTTTTTTGTTGAAATATGTTTTAAATCGTTTGTAGTTTTTTATCCGAAAAACATTTTTTTTTGCTCCGAAGGTTTCAGAGTAATCAAAAACGCATGTCAAAAAAAGGCAGAATTCAGCAATTTGAAAGTACTTTTCCTACAACTACAAACGACAAAATTGATTGTAGTGAAATTTTTTTTGTAGCTTTTATCGTTACTCCGAAAATACAATATATTGTGCAGAAACCAAGCAAATGAAATAAATTTTTTTTTTTGTTGAAATTAAAGAATTCAGCAATTTGAAAGCACTAAAAGTACTTTTCCTACAATATATTGTGCAGAAACCAAGAAAATGAAGTAAATTTTGGTTTTTTTTTGTTGAAATATGTTTTAAATCGTTTGTAGTTTTATATCCGAAAAAACATTTTTTTTTTGCTCCGAAGGTTTCGGAGTAATCGATAACGCATATCAAAAAAAAGCCAGAATTCAGCAATTTGAAAGCACTAAAAGTACTTTTCCTACAACTACAAACGACAAAATTGATTGTAGTGACATTTTTTTTGTAGCTTTTATAGCTACTCCGAAAATACAATATATTGTGCAGAAACCAAGCAAATGAAGTAAATTTTGGTTTTTTTTTTCTGAAATATGTTTTAAATCGTTTGTAGTTTTTTATCCGAAAAAAAAAATTTTTTTTGTTCCGAAGGTTTTGGAGTTATCGAAAACGCATGTCATAAAAATTCAGAATTCAGCAACTTGAAAGCACTAAAAGTACTTTTCCTACAACTACAAACGACAAAATTGATTGTAGTGAAATTTTTTTTGTAGCTTTTATAGTTACTCCAAAAAAACAATATATTGTGCAGAAACCAAGCAAATAAAGTAAATTTTGGTTTTTTTTTTTTGTTGAAATATGTTTTAAATCGTTTGTAGTTTTTTATCCGAAAAAAAATTATTTTTTTCTCCGAAGGTTTCGGAGTAATCGATAACGCATGTCAAAAAAAGCCAGAATTCAGCAATTTGAAAGCACTAAAAGTACTTTTCCTACAACTACAAACGACAAAATTGATTATAGTGAAATTTTTTTTTGTAGCTTTTATAGTTACTCCGAAAATACAATATATTGTGCAGAAGCCAAGCAAATGAAGTAAATTTTGTTTTTTTTTTGTTGAAATATGTTTTAAATCGTTTGTAGTTTTTTATCCGAAAAAAATTTTTTTTTTGCTCCGAAGTTTTCGGAGTAATCGATAACGCATGTCAAAAAAAGCCAGAATTCAGCAATTTGAAAGCACTAAAAGTACTTTTCCTACAACTACAAACGACAAAATTGATTGTAGTGAAATTTTTTTTTTTTTTAGCTTTTATAGTTACTCCGAAAATACAATATATTGTGCAGAAACCAAGAAAATGAAGTAAATTTTGGTTTTTTTTGTTGAAATATGTTTTAAATCGTTTGTAGTTTTTTATCGGAAAAAAAATTTTTTTTTTGCTCCGAAGGTTTCGGAGTATTCGATAACGCATGTCAAAAAAAGCCAGAATTCAGCAATTTGAAAGCACTAAAAGTACTTTTCCTACAACTACAAACGACAAAATTGATTGTAGTGAAATTTTTTTTTTTTTTAGCTTTTATAGTTACTCCGAAAATACAATATATTGTGCAGAAACCAAGAAAATGAAGTAAATTTTGGTTTTTTTTTGTTGAAATATGTTTTAAATCGTTTGTAGTTTTTTATCGGAAAAAAAATTTTTTTTTTGCTCCGAAGGTTTCGGAGTAATCGATAACGCATGTCAAAAAAAGCCAGAATTCAGCAATTTGAAAGCACTGAAAGTACTTTTCCTACAACTACAAACGACAAAATTGATTGTAGTGAAATTATTTTTTTGTAGCTTTTATAGTTACTCCGAAAATACAATATATTGTGCAGAAATCAAGCAAATGAAGTAAATTTTGTTTATTTTTGTTGAAATATGTTTTAAATCGTTCGTAGTTTTTTATCCGAAAAAAAATTTTTTTTTGCTCCAAAGGTTTCGGAGTAAACCAAGCAAATGAAGGAAATATTGGTTTTTTTTTGTTGAAATATGTTTTAAATCGTTTGTAGTTTTTTATCCGAAAAACATTTTTTTTTGCTCCGAAGGTTTCAGAGTAATCAAAAACGCATGTCAAAAAAAGGCAGAATTCAGCAATTTGAAAGCACTAAAAGTACTTTTCCTACAACGATTACTCCGAAAATACAATATATTGTGCAGAAACCAAGCAAATAAAGTAAATTTTGGTTTTTTTTTGTTGAAATATGTTTTAAATCGTTTGTAGTTTTTTATCCGAAAAAAAATTTTTTTTTTCTACGAAGGTTTCGGAGTAATCGATAACGCATGTCAAAAAAAAGCCAGAATTCAGCAATTTGAAAGCACTAAAAGTACTTTTCCTACAACTACAAACGACAAAATTGATTGTAGTGACATTTTTTTTGTAGCTTTTATAGCTACTCCGAAAATACAACATATTGTGCAGAAACCAAGCAAATGAAGTAAATTTTGGTTTTTTTTTCTGAAATATGTTTTAAATCGTTTGTAGTTTTTTATCCGAAAAAAAAAATTTTTTTTGTTCCGAAGGTTTTCGAGTTATCGAAAACGCATGTCAAAAAAAGGCAGAACTCAGCAATTTGAAAGCACTAAAAGTACTTTTCCTACAACTACAAACGACAAAATTGATTGTAGTGAAATTTTTTTTTTTTGTAGCTTTTATAGTTACTCCGAAAATACAATATATTGTGCAGAAACCAAGCAAATGAAGGAAATATTGGTTTTTTTTTGTTGAAATATGTTTTAAATCGTTTGTAGGTTTTTATCCGAAAAAACATTTTTTTTGCTCCGAAGGTTTCGGAGTAATCAAAAACGCATGTCAAAAAAAGGCAGAATTCAGCAATTTGAAAGCACTAAAAGTACTTTTCCTACAACTACAAACGACAAAATTGATTGTAGTGACATTTTTTTTTTTTGTAGCTTTTATAGTTACTCCGAAAATACAATATATTCTGCAGAAACCAAGCAAATGAAGGAAATATTGGTTTTATTTTTGTTGAAATATGTTTTAAATCGTTTATAGTTTTTTATCCGAAAAAAATTTTTTTTGCTCCGAAGTTTTCGGAGTAATTGAAAACGCATGTCAAAAAAAGGCAGAACTCATCAATTTGAAAGCACTAAAAGTAAATTTCCTACAACTACAAACGACAAAATTGATTGTAGTGAAATTTTTTTTTTTGTAGCTTTTATAGTTACTCCGAAAATACAATATATTGTGCAGAAACCAAGCAAATGAAGGAAATATTGGTTTTTTTTTTGTTGAAATATGTTTTAAATCGTTTGTAGGTTTTTATCCGAAAAAACATTTTTTTTTGCTCCGAAGGTTTCGGAGTAATCAAAAACGCATGTCAAAAAAAGGCAGAATTCAGCAATTTGAAAGCACTAAAAGTACTTTTCCTACAACTACAAACGACAAAATTGATTGTAGTGACATTTTTTTTTTTTGTAGCTTTTATAGTTACTCCGAAAATACAATATATTCTGCAGAAACCAAGCAAATGAAGGAAATATTGGTTTTTTTTTGTTGAAATATGTTTTAAATCGTTTGTAGTTTTTTATCCGAAAAACATTTTTTTTTGCTCCGAAGGTTTCAGAGTAATCAAAAACGCATGTCAAAAAAAGGCAGAATTCAGCAATTTGAAAGTACTTTTCCTACAACTACAAACGACAAAATTGATTGTAGTGAAATTTTTTTTGTAGCTTTTATTTATCGTTACTCCGAAAATACAATATATTGTGCAGAAACCAAGCAAATGAAGTAAATTTTTTTTTTTGTTGAAATTAAAGAATTCAGCAATTTGAAAGCACTAAAAGTACTTTTCCTACAATATATTGCGCAGAAACCAAGAAAATGAAGTAAATTTTGGTTTTTTTTTGTTGAAATATGTTTTAAATCGTTTGTAGTTTTATATCCGAAAAAACATTTTTTTTTTGCTCCGAAGGTTTCGGAGTAATCGATAACGCATATCAAAAAAAAAGCCAGAATTCAGCAATTTGAAAGCACTAAAAGTACTTTTCCTACAACTACAAACGACAAAATTGATTGTAGTGACATTTTTTTTGTAGCTTTTATAGCTACTCCGAAAATACAATATATTGTGCAGAAACCAAGCAAATGAAGTAAATTTTGGTTTTTTTTTCTGAAATATGTTTTAAATCGTTTGTAGTTTTTTATCCGAAAAAAAAAATTTTTTTTGTTCCGAAGGTTTTGGAGTTATCGAAAACGCATGTCATAAAAATTCAGAATTCAGCAACTTGAAAGCACTAAAAGTACTTTTCCTACAACTACAAACGACAAAATTGATTGTAGTGAAATTTTTTTTGTAGCTTTTATAGTTACTCCAAAAAAACAATATATTGTGCAGAAACCAAGCAAATAAAGTAAATTTTGGTTTTTTTTTTTTGTTGAAATATGTTTTAAATCGTTTGTAGTTTTTTATCCGAAAAAAAATTATTTTTTTCTCCGAAGGTTTCGGAGTAATCGATAACGCATGTCAAAAAAAGCCAGAATTCAGCAATTTGAAAGCACTAAAAGTACTTTTCCTACAACTACAAACGACAAAATTGATTATAGTGAAATTTTTTTTTGTAGCTTTTATAGTTACTCCGAAAATACAATATATTGTGCAGAAACCAAGCAAATGAAGTAAATTTTGTTTTTTTTTTTGTTGAAATATGTTTTAAATCGTTTGTAGTTTTTTATCCGAAAAAAATTTTTTTTTGCTCCGAAGTTTTCGGAGTAATCGATAACGCATGTCAAAAAAAGCCAGAATTCAGCAATTTGAAAGCACTAAAAGTACTTTTCCTACAACTACAAACGACAAAATTGATTGTAGTGAAATTTTTTTTTTTTTTAGCTTTTATAGTTACTCCGAAAATACAATATATTGTGCAGAAACCAAGAAAATGAAGTAAATTTTGGTTTTTTTTGTTGAAATATGTTTTAAATCGTTTGTAGTTTTTTATCGGAAAAAAAATTTTTTTTTTGCTCCGAAGGTTTCGGAGTATTCGATAACGCATGTCAAAAAAAGCCAGAATTCAGCAATTTGAAAGCACTAAAAGTACTTTTCCTACAACTACAAACGACAAAATTGATTGTAGTGAAATTTTTTTTTTTTTTAGCTTTTATAGTTACTCCGAAAATACAATATATTGTGCAGAAACCAAGAAAATGAAGTAAATTTTGGTTTTTTTTTGTTGAAATATGTTTTAAATCGTTTGTAGTTTTTTATCGGAAAAAAATTTTTTTTTTGCTCCGAAGGTTTCGGAGTAATCGATAACGCATGTCAAAAAAAGCCAGAATTCAGCAATTTGAAAGCACTGAAAGTACTTTTCCTACAACTACAAACGACAAAATTGATTGTAGTGAAATTATTTTTTTGTAGCTTTTATAGTTACTCCGAAAATACAATATATTGTGCAGAAATCAAGCAAATGAAGTAAATTTTGTTTATTTTTGTTGAAATATGTTTTAAATCGTTCGTAGTTTTTTATCCGAAAAAAAATTTTTTTTTGCTCCAAAGGTTTCGGAGTAAACCAAGCAAATGAAGGAAATATTGGTTTTTTTTTGTTGAAATATGTTTTAAATCGTTTGTAGTTTTTTATCCGAAAAACATTTTTTTTTGCTCCGAAGGTTTCAGAGTAATCAAAAACGCATGTCAAAAAAAGGCAGAATTCAGCAATTTGAAAGCACTAAAAGTACCTTTCCTACAACTACAAACGACAAAATTGATTGTAGTGAAATTTTTTTTGTAGCTTTTATCGTTACTCCGAAAATACAATATATTGTGCAGAAACCAAGCAAATGAAGTAAATTTTTTTTTGTTGAAATTAAAGAATTCAGCAATTTGAAAGCACTAAAAGTACTTTTCCTACAATATATTGTGCAGAAACCAAGAAAATGAAGTAAATTTTGTTTTTTTTTTTGTTGAAATATGTTTTAAATCGTTTGTAGTTTTATATCCGAAAAAACATTTTTTTTTTGCTCCTAAGGTTTCGGAGTAATCGATAACGCATGTCAAAAAAAAAGCCAGAATTCAGCAATTTGAAAGCACTAAAAGTACTTTTCCTACAACTACAAACGACAAAATTGATTGTAGTGACATTTTTTTTGTAGCTTTTATAGCTACTCCGAAAATACAATATATTGTGCAGAAACCAAGCAAATGAAGTAAATTTTGGTTTTTTTTTCTGAAATATGTTTTAAATCGTTTGTAGTTTTTTATCCGAAAAAAAAAATTTTTTTTGTTCCGAAGGTTTTGGAGTTATCGAAAACGCATGTCATAAAAATTCAGAATTCAGCAACTTGAAAGCACTAAAAGTACTTTTCCTACAACTACAAACGACAAAATTTATTGTAGTGAAATTTTTTTTGTAGCTTTTATAGTTACTCCAAAAATACAATATATTGTGCAGAAACCAAGCAAATAAAGTAAATTTTGGTTGTTTTTTTTTGTTGAAATATGTTTTAAATCGTTTGTAGTTTTTTATCCGAAAAAAAATTATTTTTTTCTCCGAAGGTTTCGGAGTAATCGATAACGCATGTCAAAAAAAGCCAGAATTCAGCAATTTGAAAGCACTAAAAGTACTTTTCCTACAACTACAAACGACAAAATTGATTATAGTGAAATTTTTTTTTGTAGCTTTTATAGTTACTCCGAAAATACAATATATTGTGCAGAAACCAAGCAAATGAAGTAAATTTTGTTTTTTTTTTTGTTGAAATATGTTTTAAATCGTTTGTAGTTTTTTATCCGAAAAAAATTTTTTTTTTGCTCCGAAGTTTTCGGAGTAATCGATAACGCATGTCAAAAAAAGCCAGAATTCAGCAATTTGAAAGCACTAAAAGTACTTTTCCTACAACTACAAACGACAAAATTGATTGTAGTGAAATTTTTTTTTTTTTTAGCTTTTATAGTTACTCCGAAAATACAATATATTGTGCAGAAACCAAGAAAATGAAGTAAATTTTGGTTTTTTTTTGTTGAAATATGTTTTAAATCGTTTGTAGTTTTTTATCGGAAAAAAAATTTTTTTTTTGCTCCGAAGGTTTCGGAGTAATCGATAACGCATGTAAAAAAAAGGCAGAACTCAGCAATTTGAAAGCACTAAAAGTACTTTTCCTACAACTACAAAGGACAAAATTGATTGTAGTGAAATTTTTTTTTTTTTGTAGCTTTTATAGTTACTCCGAAAATACAATATATTGTGCAGAAACCAAGCAAATGAAGGAAATATTGGTTTTTTTTGTTGAAATATGTTTTAAATTGTTTGTAGTTTTTTATCCGAAAAAAGAGAAACCAACCAAATAAGTAAATTTTGGTGTTTTTTTTGTTGAAACATGTTTTAAATCGTTTGTAGTTTTTTATCCGAAAAAAATCGATAACGCATGTCAAAAAAGCCAGAATTCAGCAATTTGAAAGCACTAAAAGTACTTTTCCTACAACTACAAACGACAAAATTGATTGTAGTGAAATTTTTTTTTTTTTATCTTTTATAGTTACTCCGAAAATACAATATATTGTGCAGAAACCAAGAAAATGAAGTAAATTTTGGTTTTTTTTTGTTGAAATATGTTTTAAATCGTTTGTAGTTTTTTATCGGAAAAAAATTTTTTTTTTTGCTCCGAAGGTTTCGGAGTAATCGATAACGCATGTCAAAAAAAGCCAGAATTCAGCAATTTGAAAGCACTAAAAGTACTTTTCCTACAACTACAAACGACAAAATTGATTGTAGTGACATTTTTTTTGTAGCTTTTATAGTTACTCCGAAATTCAATATATTGTGCAGAAACCAAGCAAATGAAGGAAATATTGTTTTTTTTTTGTTGAAATATGTTTTAAATCGTTTGTAGTTTTTTATCCGAAAAAAATTTTTTTTTGCTCCGAAGTTTTCGGAGTAATTGAAAACGCATGTCAAAAAAATTCAGAATTCAGCAACTTGAAAGCACTAAAAGTACTTTTCCTACAACTATAAACGAAAAAAATGGTTTTGTGAAAAATTTTTTTTTTTTTGGAGGCTTTTAGAGTTACTCCGAAAATACAATATATTGTGCATAAACCAAGCAAATGAAGGAAATTTTGGTTTTTTTTTGTTGAAATATGTTTTAAATCGTTTGTAGTTTTTTATCCGAAAAAACATTTTTTTTTTGCTCCGAAGGTTTCGGCAGAACTCAGCAATTTGAAAGCTTTTATAGTTACTCCGAAAATACAATATATTGTGCAGAAATCAAGAAAATGAAGTAAATTTTGGTTTTTTTTTCTGAAATATGTTTTAAATCGTTTGTAGTTTTTTATCCGAAAAAAAAAATTTTTTTTTGTTCCGAAGGTTTTGGAGTTATCGAAAACGCATGTCAAAAAAATTCAGAATTCAGCAACTTGAAAGCACTAAAAGTACTTTTCCTACAACTATAAACGAAAAAAATGGTTTTGTGAAAAAATTTTTTTTTTTTGGAGGCTTTTAGAGTTACTCCGAAAATACAATATATTGTGCAGAAACCAAGCAAATGAAGGAAATTTTGGTTTTTTTTTGTTGAAATATGTTTTAAATCGTTTGTAGTTTTTTATCCGAAAAAACATTTTTTTTTTGCTCCGAAGGTTTCGGAGTAATCGATAACGCATGTCAAAAAAAAGCCAGAATTCAGCAATTTGAAAGCACTAAAAGTACTTTTCCTACAACTACAAACGACAAAATTGATTGTAGTGACATTTTTTTTTGTAGCTTTTATAGTTACTCCGAAAATACAATATAATTGTGCAGAAACCAAGCAAATGAAGTAAATTTTGGTTTTTTTTTGTTAAAATATGTTTTAAATCGTTTGTAGTTTTTTATCCGAAAAAGCATTTTTTTTTGCTCCGAAGGTTTCGGAGTAATCGAAAACGCATGTCAAAAAAAGGCAGAATTCAGCAATTTGAAAGCACTAAAAGTACTTTTCCTACAACTAAAAACGACAAAATTGATTGTAGTGAAATTTTTTTTTTTTGTAGCTTTTATAGTTACTCCGAAAATACAATATATTGTGCAGAAACCAAGCAAATGAAGGAAATATTGGTTTTTTTTTGTTGAAATATGTTTTAAATCGTTTGTAGTTTTTTATCCGAAAAAAAAAATTTTTTTTTGTTCCGAAGGTTTTGGAGTTATCGAAAACGCATGTCAAAAAAATTCAGAATTCAGCAACTTGAAAGCACTAAAAGTACTTTTCCTACAACTATAAACGACAAAATTGATTGTAGTGAAATTTTTTTGGTAGCTTTTATAGTTACTCCGAAAATACAATATATTGTGCAGAAACCAAGCAAATAAAGTAAATTTTGGTTTTTTTTGTTGAAATATGTTTTAAATCGTTTGTAGTTTTTTATCCGAAAAAAAATTTTTTTTTTTCTACGAAGGTTTCGGAGTAATCGATAACGCATGTCAAAAAAAGCCAGAATTCAGCAATTTGAAAGCACTAAAAGTACTTTTCCTACAACTACAAACGACAAAATTGATTATAGTGAAATTTTTTTTTGTAGCTTTTATAGTTACTCCGAAAATACAATATATTGTGCAGAAACCAAGCAAATGAAGTAAATTTTGGTTTTTTTTTGTTAAAATATGTTTTAAATCGTTTGTAGTTTTTTATCCGAAAAAACATTTTTTTTTGCTCCGAAGGTTTCGGAGTAATCGAAAACGCATGTCAAAAAAAGGCAGAATTCAGCAATTTGAAAGCACTAAAAGTACTTTTCCTACAACTAAAAACGACAAAATTGATTGTAGTGAAATTTTTTTTTTTTGGAGCTTTTATAGTTACTCCGAAGATACAATATATTGTGCAGAAACCAAGCAAATGAATGAAATATTGGTTTTTTTTTGTTTAAATATGTTTTAAATCGTTTGTAGGTTTTTATCCGAAAAAACATTTTTTTTTGCTCCGAAGGTTTCGGAGTAATCAAAAACGCATGTCAAAAAAAGGCAGAATTCAGCAATTTGAAAGCACTAAAAGTACTTTTCCTACAACTACAAACGACAAAATTGATTGTAGTGACACTTTTTTTTTTGTAGCTTTTATAGTTACTCCGAAAATACAATATATTGTGCAGAAACCAAGCAAATGAAGGAAATATTGGTTTTTTTTTTGTTGAAATATGTTTTAAATCGTTTGTAGTTTTTTATCCGAAAAACATTTTTTTTTGCTCCGAAGGTTTCAGAGTAATCAAAAACGCATGTCAAAAAAAGGCAGAATTCAGCAATTTGAAAGCACTAACAGTACTTTTCCTACAACTACAAACGACAAAATTGATTGTAGTGAAATTTTTTTTGTAGCTTTTATCGTTACTCCGAAAATACAATATATTGTGCAGAAACCAAGCAAATGAAGTAAATTTTGGTTTTTTTTTGTTGAAATATGTTTTAAATCGTTTGTAGTTTTTTATCCGAAAAAACATTTTTTTTTTGCTCCGAAGGTTTCGGAGTAATCGATAACGCATGTCAAAAAAAAGCCAGAATTCAGCAATTTGAAAGCACTAAAAGTACTTTTCCTACAACTACAAACGACAAAATTGATTGTAGTGACATTTTTTTTGTAGCTTTTATAGTTACTCCGAAATTCAATATATTGTGCAGAAACCAAGCAAATGAAGGAAATATTGTTTTTTTTTTGTTGAAATATGTTTTAAATCGTTTGTAGTTTTTTATCCGAAAAAAATTTTTTTTTGCTCCGAAGTTTTCGGAGTAATTGAAAACGCATGTCAAAAAAAGGCAGAACTCAGCAATTTGAAAGCTTTTATAGTTACTCCGAAAATACAATATATTGTGCAGAAACCAAGAAAATGAAGTAAATTTTGGTTTTTTTTTCTGAAATATGTTTTAAATCGTTTGTAGTTTTTTATCCGAAAAAAAAAATTTTTTTTTGTTCCGAAGGTTTTGGAGTTATCGAAAACGCATGTCAAAAAAATTCAGAATTCAGCAACTTGAAAGCACTAAAAGTACTTTTCCTACAACTATAAACGTAAAAAATGGTTTTGTGAAAAAAATTTTTTTTTTTGGAGGCTTTTAGAGTTACTCCGAAAATACAATATATTATGCAGAAACCAAGCAAATGAAGGAAATTTTGGTTTTTTTTTGTTGAAATATGTTTTAAATCGTTTGTAGTTTTTTATCCGAAAAAACATTTTTTTTTTGCTCCGAAGGTTTCGGAGTAATCGATAACGCATGTCAAAAAAAAGCCAGAATTCAGCAATTTGAAAGCACTAAAAGTACTTTTCCTACAACTACAAACGACAAAATTGATTGTAGTGACATTTTTTTTTGTAGCTTTTATAGTTACTCCGAAAATACAATATAATTGTGCAGAAACCAAGCAAATGAAGTAAATTTTGGTTTTTTTTTGTTAAAATATGTTTTAAATCGTTTGTAGTTTTTTATCCGAAAAAGCATTTTTTTTTGCTCCGAAGGTTTCGGAGTAATCGAAAACGCATGTCAAAAAAAGGCAGAATTCAGCAATTTGAAAGCACTAAAAGTACTTTTCCTACAACTAAAAACGACAAAATTGATTGTAGTGAAATTTTTTTTTTTTGTAGCTTTTATAGTTACTCCGAAAATACAATATATTGTGCAGAAACCAAGCAAATGAAGGAAATATTGGTTTTTTTTTTGTTGAAATATGTTTTAAATCGTTTGTAGTTTTTTATCCGAAAAAAAAAATTTTTTTTTGTTCCGAAGGTTTTGGAGTTATCGAAAACGCATGTCAAAAAAATTCAGAATTCAGCAACTTGAAAGCACTAAAAGTACTTTTCCTACAACTATAAACGACAAAATTGATTGTAGTGAAATTTTTTTGGTAGCTTTTATAGTTACTCCGAAAATACAATATATTGTGCAGAAACCAAGCAAATAAAGTAAATTTTGGTTTTTTTTTGTTGAAATATGTTTTAAATCGTTTGTAGTTTTTTATCCGAAAAAAAATTTTTTTTTTTCTACGAAGGTTTCGGAGTAATCGATAACGCATGTCAAAAAAAGCCAGAATTCAGCAATTTGAAAGCACTAAAAGTACTTTTCCTACAACTACAAACGACAAAATTGATTGTAGTGAAATTTTTTTTTTTTGGAGCTTTTATAGTTACTCCGAAGATACAATATATTGTGCAGAAACCAAGCAAATTAATGAAATATTGGTTTTTTTTTGTTTAAATATGTTTTAAATCGTTTGTAGGTTTTTATCCGAAAAAACATTTTTTTTTGCTCCGAAGGTTTCGGAGTAATCAAAAACGCATGTCAAAAAAAGGCAGAATTCAGCAATTTGAAAGCACTAAAAGTACTTTTCCTACAACTACAAACGACAAAATTGATTGTAGTGACATTTTTTTTTTTTGTAGCTTTTATAGTTACTCCGAAAATACAATATATTGTGCAGAAACCAAGCAAATGAAGGAAATATTGGTTTTTTTTTTTGTTGAAATATGTTTTAAATCGTTAGTAGTTTTTTATCCGAAAAACATTTTTTTTTGCTCCGAAGGTTTCAGAGTAATCAAAAACGCATGTCAAAAAAAGGCAGAATTCAGCAATTTGAAAGCACTAAAAGTACTTTTCCTACAACTATAAACGACAAAATTGATTGTAGTGAAATTTTTTTTGTAGCTTTTATCGTTACTCCGAAAATACAATATATTGTGCAGAAACCAAGCAAATGAAGTAAATTTTTTTTTTGTTGAAATTAAAGAATTCAGCAATTTGACAGCACTAAAAGTACTTTTCCTAAAATATATTGTGCAGAAACCAAGCAAATGAAGTAAATTTTGGTTTTTTTTTGTTGAAATATGTTTTAAATCGTTTGTAGTTTTTTATCCGAAAAAACATTTTTTTTTTGCTCCGAAGGTTTCGGAGTAATCGATAACGCATGTCAAAAAAAAGCCAGAATTCAGCAATTTGAAAGCACTAAAAGTACTTTTCCTACAACTACAAACGACAAAATTGATTGTAGTGACATTTTTTTTGTAGCTTTTATAGCTACTCCGAAAATACAATATATTGTGCAGAAACCAAGCAAATGAAGTAAATTTTGGTTTTTTTTTCTGAAATATGTTTTAAATCGTTTGTAGTTTTTTATCCGAAAAAAAAAATTTTTTTTGTTCCGAAGGTTTTGGAGTTATCTAAAACGCATGTCATAAAAATTTAGAATTCAGCAACTTGAAAGCACTAAAAGTACTTTTCCTACAACTACAAACGACAAAATTGATTGTAGTGAAATTTTTTTTGTAGCTTTTATAGTTACTCCAAAAATACAATATATTGTGCAGAAACCAAGCAAATAAAGTAAATTTTGGTTTTTTTTTTGTTGAAATATGTTTTAAATCGTTTGTAGTTTTTTATCCGAAAAAAAATTATTTTTTTCTCCGAAGGTTTCGGAGTAATCGATAACTACAAACGACAAAATTGATTATAGTGAAATTTTTTTTTTTTTTTTTTTTAAAAACAAACAAACAAAAATAAAATGAATACATACTAAGTGAACATGATGGATATAAGCTAGCAATAATCTCAACGCAGCTTGGTGTAAGAGGTACACACTGCGGGCTTAGAAATTCCGAATCCCCTTGGTTCTTGGTTCGATGACCAACAAAAGGTGATGAAAAATTTCTAAACACAAAGCCATTTGATAAGTGCCCTTGAGCAAGGCCGAAATTACGTAATCATGGTAGCTTGTAATTGTTGTTACTTTTCCATCTTGTTCACTTATAATAAAAACATAGAATAATTTAAGAAAAAATTATTCACATACGGTCAAAAGTCCACCAAAGTTTCAAAGATTCTCAAATTAATGACCAGAAACTCATAACATACATACGTGAAATTTTTTTTTGTAGCTTTTATAGTTACTCCGAAAATACAATATATTGTGCAGAAACCAAGCAAATGAAGTAAATTTTGTTTATTTTTGTTGAAATATGTTTTAAATCGTTCGTAGTTTTTTATCCGAAAAAAAATTTTTTTTTGCTCCAAAGGTTTCGGAGTAATCGAAAAAGCATGTCAAAAAAAGGCAGTATTCAGCAATTTTAAAGCACTAAAAGTAAATGAAGTAAATTTTGTTTTTTTTTGTTGAAATATGTTTTAAATCGTTTGTAGTTTTTTATCCGAAAAAACATTTTTTGCTTGCTCCGAAAATACAATATATTGTGCAGAAACCAAGAAAATGAAGTAAATTTTGGTTTTTTTTTGTTGAAATATGTTTTAAATCGTTTGTAGTTTTTTATCGGAAAAAAAATTTTTTTTTTGCTCCGAAGGTTTCGGAGTAATCGATAACGCATGTCAAAAAAAGCCAGAATTCAGCAATTTGAAAGCACTAAAAGTACTTTTCCTACAACTACAAACACAAAATTGATTGTAGTGAAATTTTTTTTTTGTAGCTTTTATAGTTACTCCGAAAATACAATATATTGTGCAGAAATCAAGCATATGAAGTAAATTTTGTTTATTTTTGTTGAAATATGTTTTAAATCGTTCGTAGTTTTTTATCCGAAAAAAAATTTTTTTTTTGCTCCGAAGGTTTCGGGGTAATCGATAACGCAAATCAAAAAAAGCCAGAATTCAGCAATTTTCCTACTTTTCCTACAACTACAAACGACAAAATTGATTGTAGTGAATTTTTTTTTTTGTAGCTTTTATAGTTACTCCGAAAATACAATATATTGTGCAGAAACCAAGCAAATGAAGGAAATATTGTTTTTTTTTTGTTGAAATATGTTTTAAATCGTTTGTAGTTTTTTATCCGAAAAAAATTTTTTTTTGCTCCGAAGTTTTCGGAGTAATTGAAAACGCATGTCAAAAAAAGGCAGAACTCAGCAATTTGAAAGCACTAAAAGTACTTTTCCTACAACTACAAAAGACAAAATTGATTGTAGTGAATTTTTTTTTTTTTTGTAGCTTTTATAGTTACTCCGAAAATACAATATATTATGCAGAAACCAAGCAAATGAAGGAAATATTGGTTTTTTTTGCTGAAATATGTTTTAAATCGTTTGTAGTTTTTTATCCGAAAAAACATTTTTTTTGCTCCGAAGGTTTCGGAGTAATCAAAAACGCATGTCAAAAAAAGGCAGAATTCAGCAATTTGAAAGCACTAAAAGTACTTTTCCTACAACTACAAACGGCAAAACTGATTGTAGTGACATTTTTTTTTTGTAGCTTTTATAGTTACTCCGAAAATACAATATATTGTGCAGAAACCAAGCAAATGAAGGAAATATTGGTTTTTTTTTGTTGAAATATGTTTTAAATCGTTTGTAGATTTTTTTTTCCAAAAAACATTTTTTTTTGCTCCGAGGGTTTCGGAGTAATCAAAAACGCATGTCAAAAAAAGGCAGAATTCAGCAATTTGAAAGCACTAAAAGTACTTTTCCTACAACTACAAACGACAAAATTGATTGTAGTGACATTTTTTTGTAGCTTTTATAGTTACTCCGAAAATACAATATAGTGTGTAGAAACCAAGCAAATGAAGGAAATATTGTTTTTTTTTGTTGAAATATGTTTTAAATCGTTTGTAGTTTTTTATCCGAAAAAAATTTTTTTTTGCTCCGAAGTTTTCGGAGTAATTGAAAACGCATGTCAAAAAAAGGCAGAACTCAGCAATTTGAAAGCACTAAAAGTACTTTTCCTACAACTACAAACGACAAAATTGAATGTAGTGAAATTTTTTTTTGTAGCTTTTATAGTTACTCCGAAAATACAATATATTGTGCAGAAACCAAGCAAATGAAGTAAATTTTGGTTTTTTTTTGTTAAAATATGTTTTAAATCGTTTGTAGTTTTTTATCCGAAAAAACATTTTTTTTGCTCCGAAGGTTTCGGAGTAATCGAAAACGCATGTCAAAAAAAGGCAGAATTCAGCAATTTGAAAGCACTAAAAGTACTTTTCCTACAACTAAAAACGACAAAATTGATTGTAGTGAATTTGTTTTTTTGTAGCTTTTATAGTTACTCCGAAAATACAATATATTGTGCAGAAACCAAGCAAATGAAAAAAATATTGGTTTTTTTTTGTTGAAATATGAAAGGCAGAACTCAGCAATTTGAAAGCACTAAAAGTACTTTTCCTACAACTACAAACGACAAAATTGATTGTAGTGAAATTTTTTTTTTTTTGTAGCTTTTATAGTTACTCCGAAAATACAATATATTGTGCAGAAACCAAGCAAATGAAGGAAATATTGTTTTTTTTTTGTTGAAATATGTTTTAAATCGTTTGTAGTTTTTTATCCGAAAAAAATTTTTTTTTGCTCCGAAGTTTTCGGAGTAATTGAAAACGCATGTCAAAAAAAGGCAGAACTCAGCAATTTGAAAGCACTAAAAGTACTTTTCCTACAACTACAAACGACAAAATTGATTGTAGTGAAATATTTTTTTTTGTAGCTTTTATAGTTACTCCAAAATACAATATATTGTGCAGAAACCAAGCAAATGAAGGAAATATTGGTTTTTTTTTGCTTAAAGTATGTTTTAAATCGTTTGTAGTTTTTTATCCGAAAAAACATTTTTTTTTGCTCCGAAGGTTTCGGAGTAATCAAAAACGCATGTCAAAAAAAGGCAGAATTCAGCAATTTGAAAGCACTAAAAGTACTTTTCCTACAACTACAAACGGCAAAACTGATTGTAGTGACATTTTTTTTTTGTAGCTTTTATAGTTACTCCGAAAATACAATATATTGTGCAGAAACCAAGCAAATGAAGGAAATATTGGTTTTTTTTTGTTGAAATATGTTTTAAATCGTTTGTAGTTTTTTATCCGAAAAAATTTTTTTTTGCTCCGAAGTTTTCGGAGTAATTGAAAACGCATGTCAAAAAAAGGCAGAACTCAGCAATTTGAAAGCACTAAAAGTACTTTTCCTACAACTACAAACGACAAAATTGATTGTAGTGAAATTTTTTTTTTTTGTAGCTTTTATAGTTACTCCGAAAATACAATATATTGTGCAGAAACCAAGCAAATGAAGGAAATATTGGTTTTTTTTTGTTGAAATATGTTTTAAATCGTTTGTAGTTTTTTATCCGAAAAAACATTTTTTTTGCTCCGAAGGTTTCGGAGTAATCAAAAACGCATGTCAAAAAAAGGCAGAATTCAGCAATTTGAAAGCACTAAAAGTACTTTTCCTACAACTACAAACGACAAAATTGATTGTAGTGACATTTTTTTGTAGCTTTTATAGTTACTCCGAAAATACAATATATTGTGCAGAAACCAAGCAAATGAAGGAAATATTGTTTTTTTTTTGTTGAAATATGTTTTAAATCGTTTGTAGTTTTTTATCCGAAAAAAATTTTTTTTTGCTCCGAAGTTTTCGGAGTAATTGAAAACGCATGTCAAAAAAAGGCAGAACTCAGCAATTTGAAAGCACTAAAAGTACTTTTCCTACAACTACAAACGACAAAATTGAATGTAGTGAAATTTTTTTTTGTAGCTTTTATAGTTACTCCGAAAATACAATATATTGTGCAGAAACCAAGCAAATAAAGTAAATTTTGGTTTTTTTTTGTTAAAATATGTTTTAAATCGTTTGTAGTTTTTTATCCGAAAAAACATTTTTTTTGCTCCGAAGGTTTCGGAGTAATCGAAAACGCATGTCAAAAAAAGGCAGAATTCAGCAATTTGAAAGCACTAAAAGTACTTTTCCTACAACTAAAAACGACAAAATTGATTGTAGTGAATTTTTTTTTTTGTAGCTTTTATAGTTACTCCGAAAATACAATATATTGTGCAGAAACCAAGCAAATGGAGGAAATATTGGTTTTTTTTTGTTGAAATATGTTTTAATCGATAACGCATGTCAAAAAAAGCCAGAATTCAGCAATTTGAAAGCACTAAAAGTACTTTTCCTACAACTACAAACGACAAAATAGATTGTAGTGAAATTTTTTTTTGTAGCTTTTATAGTTACTCCGGAAATACAATATATTGTGCAGAAACCAAGAAAATGAAGTAAATTTTGTTTTTTTTTTGTTGAAATATGTTTTAAATCGTTTGTAGTTTTTTATCCGAAAAAAATTTTTTTTTGCTCCGAAGTTTTCGGAGTAATTGAAAACGCATGTCAAAAAAAGGCAGAACTCAGCAATTTGAAAGCACTAAAAGTACTTTTCCTACAACTACAAACGACAAAATTTATTGTAGTGAAATTTTTTTTTTGTAGCTTTTATAGTTACTCCGAAAATACAATATATTGTGCAGAAACCAAGCAAATGAAGGAAATATTGGTTTTTTTTTTGTTGAAATATGTTTTAAATCGTTTGTAGTTTTTTATCCAAAAAACTTTTTTTTTTGCTCCGAAGGTTTCGGAGTAATCAAAAACGCATGTCAAAAAAAGGCAGAATTCAGCAATTTGAAAGCACTAAAAGTACTTTTACTACAACTACAAACGACAAAATTGATTGTAGTGAAATTTTTTTTTGTAGCTTTTATAGTTACTCCGAAAATAAAATATATTGTGCAGAAACCAAGCAAATGAAGGAAATATTGGTTTTTTTTTGTTGAAATATATTTTAAATCGTTTGTAGTTTTTTATCCGAAAAAAATTTTTTTTTGCTCCGAAGTTTTCGGAGTAATTGAAAACGCATGTCAAAAAAAGGCAGAATTCAGCAATTTGAAAGCACTAAAAGTACTTTTCCTACAACTACAAACGACAAAATTTATTGTAGTGAAATTTTTTTTTTGTAGCTTTTATAGTTACTCCGAAAATACAATATATTGTGCAGAAACCAAGCAAATGAAGGAAATATTGGTTTTTTTTTTGTTGAAATATGTTTTAAATCGTTTGTAGTTTTTTATCCAAAAAACTTTTTTTTTTGCTCCGAAGTTTTCGGAGTAATCGATAACGCATGTCAAAAAAAGCCAGAATTCAGCAATTTGAAAGCACTAAAAGTACTTTTACTACAACTACAAACGACAAAATTGATTGTAGTGAAATTTTTTTTTGTAGCTTTTATAGTTACTCCGAAAATAAAATATATTGTGCAGAAACCAAGCAAATGAAGGAAATATTGGTTTTTTTTTTGTTGAAATATGTTTTAAATCGTTTGTAGTTTTTTATCCGAAAAAAATTTTTTTTTGCTCCGAAGTTTTCGGAGTAATTGAAAACGCATGTCAAAAAAAGGCAGAACTCAGCAATTTGAAAGCACTAAAAGTACTTTTCCTACAACTACAAACGACAAAATTTATTGTAGTGAAATTTTTTTTTTGTAGCTTTTATAGTTACTCCGAAAATACAATATATTGTGCAGAAACCAAGCAAATGAAGGAAATATTGGTTTTTTTTTTGTTGAAATATGTTTTAAATCGTTTGTAGTTTTTTATCCAAAAAACTTTTTTTTTTGCTCCGAAGGTTTCGGAGTAATCAAAAACGCATGTCAAAAAAAGGCAGAATTCAGCAATTTGAAAGCACTAAAAGTACTTTTCCTACAACTACAAACGACAAAATTGATTGTAGTGACATTTTTTTGTAGCTTTTATAGTTACTCCGAAAATACAATATATTGTGCAGAAACCAAGAAAATGAAGGAAATATTGTTTTTTTTTTGTTGAAATATGTTTTAAATCGTTTGTAGTTTTTTATCCGAAAAAAATTTTTTTTTGCTCCGAAGTTTTCGGAGTAATTGAAAACGCATGTCAAAAAAAGGCAGAACTCAGCAATTTGAAAGCACTAAAAGTACTTTTCCTACAACTACAAACGACAAAATTGATTGTAGTGAAATTTTTTTTTTTTGTAGCTTTTATAGTTACTCCGAAAATACAATATATTGTGCAGAAACCAAGCAAATGAAGGAAATATTGGTTTTTTTTTGTTGAAATATGTTTTAAATCGTTTGTAGTTTTTTATCCGAAAAAACATTTTTTTTTGCTCCGAAGGTTTCGGAGTAATCAAAAACGCATGTCAAAAAAGGCAGAATTCAGCAATTTGAAAGCACTAAAAGTACTTTTCCTACAACTACAAACGACAAAATTGATTGTAGTGACATTTTTTTTGTAGCTTTTATAGTTACTCCGAAAATACAATATATTGTGCAGAAACCAAGCAAATGAAGGAAATATTGGTTTTTTTTTGTTGAAATATGTTTTAAATCGTTTGTAGTTTTTTATCCGAAAAACATTTTTTTTTGCTCCGAAGGTTTCAGAGTAATCAAAAACGCATGTCAAAAAAAGGCAGAATTCAGCAATTTGAAAGCACTAAAAGTACTTTTCCTACAACTACAAACGACAAAATTGATTGTAGTGAAATTTTTTTTGTAGCTTTTATCGTTACTCCGAAAATACAATATATTGTGCAGAAACCAAGCAAATGAAGTAAATTTTTTTTTTTTTTGTTGAAATTAAAGAATTCAGCAATTTGACAGCACTAAAAGTACTTTTCCTACAATATATTGTGCAGAAACCAAGCAAATGAAGTAAATTTTGTTTTTTTTTGTTGAAATATGTTTTAAATCGTTTGTAGTTTTTTATCCGAAAAAACATTTTTTTTTTGCTCCGAAGGTTTCGGAGTAATCGATAACGCATGTCAAAAAAAAGCCAGAATTCAGCAATTTGAAAGCACTAAAAGTACTTTTCCTACAACTACAAACGACAAAATTGATTGTAGTGACATTTTTTTTTTGTAGCTTTTATAGCTACTCCGAAAATACAATATATTGTGCAGAAACCAAGCAAATGAAGTAAATTTTGGTTTTTTTTTCTGAAATATGTTTTAAATCGTTTGTAGTTTTTTATCCGAAAAAAAAAAATTTTTTTTGTTCCGAAGGTTTTGGAGTTATCGATAACGCATGTCAAAAAAATTCAGAATTCAGCAACTTGAAAGCACTAAAAGTACTTGTCCTACAACTACAAACGACAAAATTGATTGTAGTGAAATTTATTTTTGTACCTTTTATAGTTACTCCAAAAATACAATATATTGTGCAGAAACCAAGCAAATGAAGTAAATTTTGTTTTTAATTATGTTTTAAATCGTTTGTAGTTTTTTATCCGAAAAATTTTTTTTTTTTGCTCCGAAGTTTTCGGAGTAATCGATAACGTCAAAAAAAGGCAGAATTCAGCAATTTGAAAGCACTAAAAGTACTTTTCCTACAACTACAAACGACAAAATTGATTGTAGTGAAATTTTTTTTGTAGCTTTTATCGTTACTCCGAAAATACAATATATTGTGCAGAAACCAAGCAAATGAAGTAAATTTTTTTTTTTTTGTTGAAATTAAAGAATTCAGCAATTTAACAGCACTAAAAGTACTTTTCCTACAATATATTGTGCAGAAACCAAGCAAATGAAGTAAATTTTGGTTTTTTTTGTTGAATTCAAACGACAAAATTGATTGTAGTGAAATTTATTTTTGTACCTTTTATAGTTACTCCAAAAATACAATATATTGTGCAGAAACCAAGCAAATGAAGTAAATTTTGTTTTTAATTATGTTTTAAATCGTTTGTAGTTTTTTATCCGAAAAATTTTTTTTTTTTGCTCCGAAGTTTTCGGAGTAATCGATAACGCATGTCAAAAAAAGCCAGAATTCAGCAATTTGAAAGCACTAAAAGTACTTTTACTACAACTACAAACGACAAAATTGATTGTAGTGAAATTTTTTTTTGTAGCTTTTATAGTTACTCCGAAAATAAAATATATTGTGCAGAAACCAAGCAAATGAAGGAAATATTGGTTTTTTTTTGTTGAAATATATTTTAAATCGTTTGTAGTTTTTTATCCGAAAAAAATTTTTTTTTGCTCCGAAGTTTTCGGAGTAATTGAAAACGCATGTCAAAAAAAGGCAGAACTCAGCAATTTGAAAGCACTAAAAGTACTTTTCCTACAACTACAAACGACAAAATTTATTGTAGTGAAATTTTTTTTTTGTAGCTTTTATAGTTACTCCGAAAATACAATATATTGTGCAGAAACCAAGCAAATGAAAGAAATATTGGTTTTTTTTTTTGTTGAAATATGTTTTAAATCGTTTGTAGTTTTTTATCCAAAAAACTTTTTTTTTTGCTCCGAAGGTTTCGGAGTAATCAAAAACGCATGTCAAAAAAAGGCAGAATTCAGCAATTTGAAAGCACTAAAAGTACTTTTCCTACAACTACAAACGACAAAATTGATTGTAGTGACATTTTTTTGTAGCTTTTATAGTTACTCCGAAAATACAATATATTGTGCAGAAACCAAGAAAATGAAGGAAATATTGTTTTTTTTTTTGTTGAAATATGTTTTAAATCGTTTGTAGTTTTTTATCCGAAAAAAATTTTTTTTTGCTCCGAAGTTTTCGGAGTAATTGAAAACGCATGTCAAAAAAAGGCAGAACTCAGCAATTTGAAAGCACTAAAAGTACTTTTCCTACAACTACAAACGACAAAATTGATTGTAGTGAAATTTTTTTTTTTTGTAGCTTTTATAGTTACTCCGAAAATACAATATATTGTGCAGAAACCAAGCAAATGAAGGAAATATTGGTTTTTTTTTGTTGAAATATGTTTTAAATCGTTTGTAGTTTTTTATCCGAAAAAACATTTTTTTTTGCTCCGAAGGTTTCGGAGTAATCAAAAACGCATGTCAAAAAAGGCAGAATTCAGCAATTTGAAAGCACTAAAAGTACTTTTCCTACAACTACAAACGACAAAATTGATTGTAGTGACATTTTTTTTGTAGCTTTTATAGTTACTCCGAAAATACAATATATTGTGCAGAAACCAAGCAAATGAAGGAAATATTGGTTTTTTTTTGTTGAAATATGTTTTAAATCGTTTGTAGTTTTTTATCCGAAAAACATTTTTTTTTTGCTCCGAAGGTTTCAGAGTAATCAAAAACGCATGTCAAAAAAAGGCAGAATTCAGCAATTTGAAAGCACTAAAAGTACTTTTCCTACAACTACAAACGACAAAATTGATTGTAGTGAAATTTTTTTTGTAGCTTTTATCGTTACTCCGAAAATACAATATATTGTGCAGAAACCAAGCAAATGAAGTAAATTTTTTTTTTTTTTGTTGAAATTAAAGAATTCAGCAATTTGACAGCACTAAAGTACTTTTCCTACAATATATTGTGCAGAAACCAAGCAAATGAAGTAAATTTTGTTTTTTTTTGTTGAAATATGTTTTAAATCGTTTGTAGTTTTTTATCCGAAAAAACATTTTTTTTTTGCTCCGAAGGTTTCGGAGTAATCGATAACGCATGTCAAAAAAAAGCCAGAATTCAGCAATTTGAAAGCACTAAAAGTACTTTTCCTACAACTACAAACGACAAAATTGATTGTAGTGACATTTTTTTTTTGTAGCTTTTATAGCTACTCCGAAAATACAATATATTGTGCAGAAACCAAGCAAATGAAGTAAATTTTGGTTTTTTTTTCTGAAATATGTTTTAAATCGTTTGTAGTTTTTTATCCGAAAAAAAAAAATTTTTTTTGTTCCGAAGGTTTTGGAGTTATCGATAACGCATGTCAAAAAAATTCAGAATTCAGCAACTTGAAAGCACTAAAAGTACTTGTCCTACAACTACAAACGACAAAATTGATTGTAGTGAAATTTATTTTTGTACCTTTTATAGTTACTCCAAAAATACAATATATTGTGCAGAAACCAAGCAAATGAAGTAAATTTTGTTTTTAATTATGTTTTAAATCGTTTGTAGTTTTTTATCCGAAAAATTTTTTTTTTTTGCTCCGAAGTTTTCGGAGTAATCGATAACGTCAAAAAAAGGCAGAATTCAGCAATTTGAAAGCACTAAAAGTACTTTTCCTACAACTACAAACGACAAAATTGATTGTAGTGAAATTTTTTTTGTAGCTTTTATCGTTACTCCGAAAATACAATATATTGTGCAGAAACCAAGCAAATGAAGTAAATTTTTTTTTTTTTTGTTGAAATTAAAGAATTCAGCAATTTAACAGCACTAAAAGTACTTTTCCTACAATATATTGTGCAGAAACCAAGCAAATGAAGTAAATTTTGGTTTTTTTTGTTGAAATATGTTTTAAATCGTTTGTAGTTTTTTATCCGAAAAAACATTTTTTTTTTGCTCTGAAGGTTTCGGAGTAATCGATAACGCATGTCAAAAAAAAAGCCAGAATTCAGCAATTTGAAAGCACTAAAAGTACTTTTCCTACAACTACAAACGACAAAATTGATTGTAGTGACATTTTTTTTTTGTAGCTTTTATAGCTACTCCGAAAATACAATATATTGTGCAGAAACCAAGCAAATGAAGTAAATTTTGGTTTTTTTTTCTGAAATATGTTTTAAATCGTTTGTAGTTTTTTATCCGAAAAAAAAAAATTTTTTTTGTTCCGAAGGTTTTGGAGTTATCGAAAACGCATGTCAAAAAAATTCAGTATTCAGCAACTTGAAAGCACTAAAAGTACTTTTCCTACAACTACAAACGACAAAATTGATTGTAGTGAATTTTTTTTTGTAGCTTTTATAGTTACTCCAAAAATACAATATATTGTGCAGAAACCAAGCAAATAAAGTAAATTTTGTTTTTTTTTTTGTTGAAATATGTTTTAAATCGTTTGTAGTTTTTTATCCGAAAAAAAAATTATTTTTTTCTCCGAAGGTTTCGGAGTAATCGATAACGCATGGCAAAAAAAGCCAGAATTAAGCAATTTGAAAGCACTAAAAGTACTTTTCCTACAACTACAAACGACAAAATTGATTATAGTGAATTTTTTTTTTGTAGCTTTTATAGTTACTCCGAAAATACAATATATTGTGCAGAAACCAAGCAAATGAAGTAAATTTTGTTTTTTTTTGTTGAAATATGTTTTAAATCGTTTGTAGTTTTTTATCCGAAAAAAATTTTTTTTTTGCTCCGAAGTTTTCGAAGTAATCGATAACGCATGTCAAAAAAAGCCAGAATTCAGCAATTTGAAAGCACTAAAAGTACTTTTCCTACAACTACAAACGACAAAATTGATTGTAGTTAAATTTTTTTTTTTAGCTTTTATAGTTACTCCGAAAATACAATATATTGTGCAGAAACCAAGAAAATGAAGTAAATTTTGAAGTTTTATTTGTGGATTGAATCCAATGTATATATTTATACGCTAATTTTGTAATTATAGGTATTAGAAAGAATTGAATGCAAAATTTTATACAGCGGAATGGTAATTCACTGACTAGTTTCCATGCGACCAAGCATTTAGACGTAGTGTTTTATCCGGTCGGGCTGGCATCGAACCTACCAGACTGCATTGGCATTGCGTTCTCTTAACGCTTTGAGCCATGTGCCCTGCATGCAATTTTGCATTTATATTCTTACTAATATTTGCCATGTGTTTTCCTTACTTTATAGACTTCTTGTACACCTTTGATCCAAGGTGATAACAGGAAGCAAGTAAATTTGTATATGGCGAGCTTTTTGAAGCTATTTCCTTCCTTCCATGTGAACCACAGGGTGTATATTTCCGGTTTTTTTGGTTCTTGTACATGGGGAGCGGAAATGTTTGTATGTATATGAAGTTTTATTTGTGGATTGAATCCAATGTATATATTTATACGCTAATTTTGTAATTATAGGTATTAGAAAGAATTGAATGCAAAATTTTATACAGCGGAATGGTAATTCACTGACTAGTTTCCATGCGACCAAGCATTTAGACGTAGTGTTTTATCCGGTCGGGCTGGCATCGAACCTACCAGACTGCATTGGCATTGCGTTCTCTTAACGCTTTGAGCCATGTGCCCTGCATGCAATTTTGCATTTATATTCTTACTAATATTTGCCATGTGTTTTCCTTACTTTATAGACTTCTTGTACACCTTTGATCCAAGGTGATAACAGGAAGCAAGTAAATTTGTATATGGCGAGCTTTTTGAATTTTGGTTTTTTTTTGTTGAAATATGTTTTAAATCGTTTGTAGTTTTTTATCGGAAAAAATTTTTTTTTTGCTCCGAAGGTTTCGGAGTAATCGATAACGCATGTCAAAAAAAGCCAGAATTCAGCAATTTGAAAGCACTAAAAGTACTTTTCCTACAACTACAAACGACAAAATTGATTGTAGTGAAATTTTTTTTGTAGCTTTTATAGTTACTCCGAAAATACAATATATTGTGCAGAAATCAAGCAAATGAAGTAAATTTTGTTTATTTTTGTTGAAATATGTTTTAAATCGTTCGTAGTTTTTTATCCGAAAAAAAATTTTTTTTTGCTCCAAAGGTTTCGGAGTAATCGAAAAAGCATGTCAAAAAAAGGCAGTATTCAGCAATTTTAAAGCACTAAAAGTAAATGAAGTAAATTTTGGTTTTTTTTGTTGAAATATGTTTTAAATCGTTTGTAGTTTTTTATCCGAAAAAAATTTTTTTTTGCTCCGAAGGTTTCGGGGTAATCGATAACGCATGTCAAAAAAAGCCAGAATTCAGCAATTTTCCTACTTTTCCTACAACTACAAACGACAAAATTGATTGTAGTGAAATTTTTTTTTTGTAGCTTTTATAGTTACTCCGAAAATACAATATATTGTGCAGAAACCAAGCAAATGAAGGAAATATTGGTTTTTTTTTGTTGAAATATGTTTTAAATCGTTTTTAGTTTTTTATCCGAAAAAAAATTTTTTTTTGCTCCGAAGTTTTCGAAGTAATTGAAAACGCATGTCAAAAAAAGGCAGAACTCAGCAATTTGAAAGCACTAAAAGTACTTTTCCTACAACTTCAAAGGACAAAATTGATTGTAGTGAAATTTTTTTTTTTTGTAGCTTTTATAGTTACTCCGAAAATACAATATATTGTGCAGAAACCAAGCAAATGAAGGAAATATTGGATTTTTTTGTTGAAATATGTTTTAAATCGTTTGTAGTTTTTTATCCGAAAAAACATTTTTTTTGCTCCGAAGGTTTCGGAGTAATCAAAAACGCATGTCAAAAAAAGGCAGAATTCAGCAATTTGAAAGCACTAAAAGTACTTTTCCTACAACTACAAACGGCAAAACTGATTGTAGTGACATTTTTTTTGTAGCTTTTATAGTTACTCCGAAAATACAATATATTGTGCAGAAACCAAGCAAATGAAGGAAATATTGGTTTTTTTTTGTTGAAATATGTTTTAAATCGTTTGTAGTTTTTTATCCAAAAAACATTTTTTTTTGCTCCGAAGGTTTCGGAGTAATCAAAAACGCATGTCAAAAAAAGGCAGAATTCAGCTATTTGAAAGCACTAAAAGTACTTTTCCTACAACTACAAACGACAAAATTGATTGTAGTGACATTTTTTTGTAGCTTTTATAGTTACTCCGAAAATACAATATATTGTGCAGAAACCAAGCAAATGAAGGAAATATTGTTTTTTTTTGTTGAAATATGTTTTAAATCGTTTGTAGTTTTTTATCCGAAAAAACATTTTTTTTTTGCTCTGAAGGTTTCGGAGTAATCGATAACGCATGTCAAAAAAAGCCAGAATTCAGCAATTTGAAAGCACTAAAAGTACTTTTACTACAACTACAAACGACAAAATTGATTGTAGTGAAATTTTTTTTTGTAGCTTTTATAGTTACTCCGAAAATAAAATATATTGTGCAGAAACCAAGCAAATGAAGGAAATATTGGTTTTTTTTTGTTGAAATATATTTTAAATCGTTTGTAGTTTTTTATCCGAAAAAAATTTTTTTTTGCTCCGAAGTTTTCGGAGTAATTGAAAACGCATGTCAAAAAAAGGCAGAATTCAGCAATTTGAAAGCACTAAAAGTACTTTTCCTACAACTACAAACGACAAAATTTATTGTAGTGAAATTTTTTTTTTGTAGCTTTTATAGTTACTCCGAAAATACAATATATTGTGCAGAAACCAAGCAAATGAAGGAAATATTGGTTTTTTTTTTGTTGAAATATGTTTTAAATCGTTTGTAGTTTTTTATCCAAAAAACTTTTTTTTTTGCTCCGAAGTTTTCGGAGTAATCGATAACGCATGTCAAAAAAAGCCAGAATTCAGCAATTTGAAAGCACTAAAAGTACTTTTACTACAACTACAAACGACAAAATTGATTGTAGTGAAATTTTTTTTTGTAGCTTTTATAGTTACTCCGAAAATAAAATATATTGTGCAGAAACCAAGCAAATGAAGGAAATATTGGTTTTTTTTTTGTTGAAATATGTTTTAAATCGTTTGTAGTTTTTTATCCGAAAAAAATTTTTTTTTGCTCCGAAGTTTTCGGAGTAATTGAAAACGCATGTCAAAAAAAGGCAGAACTCAGCAATTTGAAAGCACTAAAAGTACTTTTCCTACAACTACAAACGACAAAATTTATTGTAGTGAAATTTTTTTTTTGTAGCTTTTATAGTTACTCCGAAAATACAATATATTGTGCAGAAACCAAGCAAATGAAGGAAATATTGGTTTTTTTTTTGTTGAAATATGTTTTAAATCGTTTGTAGTTTTTTATCCAAAAAACTTTTTTTTTTGCTCCGAAGGTTTCGGAGTAATCAAAAACGCATGTCAAAAAAAGGCAGAATTCAGCAATTTGAAAGCACTAAAAGTACTTTTCCTACAACTACAAACGACAAAATTGATTGTAGTGACATTTTTTTGTAGCTTTTATAGTTACTCCGAAAATACAATATATTGTGCAGAAACCAAGAAAATGAAGGAAATATTGTTTTTTTTTTGTTGAAATATGTTTTAAATCGTTTGTAGTTTTTTATCCGAAAAAAATTTTTTTTTGCTCCGAAGTTTTCGGAGTAATTGAAAACGCATGTCAAAAAAAGGCAGAACTCAGCAATTTGAAAGCACTAAAAGTACTTTTCCTACAACTACAAACGACAAAATTGATTGTAGTGAAATTTTTTTTTTTTGTAGCTTTTATAGTTACTCCGAAAATACAATATATTGTGCAGAAACCAAGCAAATGAAGGAAATATTGGTTTTTTTTTGTTGAAATATGTTTTAAATCGTTTGTAGTTTTTTATCCGAAAAAACATTTTTTTTTGCTCCGAAGGTTTCGGAGTAATCAAAAACGCATGTCAAAAAAGGCAGAATTCAGCAATTTGAAAGCACTAAAAGTACTTTTCCTACAACTACAAACGACAAAATTGATTGTAGTGACATTTTTTTTGTAGCTTTTATAGTTACTCCGAAAATACAATATATTGTGCAGAAACCAAGCAAATGAAGGAAATATTGGTTTTTTTTTGTTGAAATATGTTTTAAATCGTTTGTAGTTTTTTATCCGAAAAACATTTTTTTTTGCTCCGAAGGTTTCAGAGTAATCAAAAACGCATGTCAAAAAAAGGCAGAATTCAGCAATTTGAAAGCACTAAAAGTACTTTTCCTACAACTACAAACGACAAAATTGATTGTAGTGAAATTTTTTTTGTAGCTTTTATCGTTACTCCGAAAATACAATATATTGTGCAGAAACCAAGCAAATGAAGTAAATTTTTTTTTTTTTTGTTGAAATTAAAGAATTCAGCAATTTGACAGCACTAAAAGTACTTTTCCTACAATATATTGTGCAGAAACCAAGCAAATGAAGTAAATTTTGTTTTTTTTTGTTGAAATATGTTTTAAATCGTTTGTAGTTTTTTATCCGAAAAAACATTTTTTTTTTGCTCCGAAGGTTTCGGAGTAATCGATAACGCATGTCAAAAAAAAGCCAGAATTCAGCAATTTGAAAGCACTAAAAGTACTTTTCCTACAACTACAAACGACAAAATTGATTGTAGTGACATTTTTTTTTTGTAGCTTTTATAGCTACTCCGAAAATACAATATATTGTGCAGAAACCAAGCAAATGAAGTAAATTTTGGTTTTTTTTTCTGAAATATGTTTTAAATCGTTTGTAGTTTTTTATCCGAAAAAAAAAAATTTTTTTTGTTCCGAAGGTTTTGGAGTTATCGATAACGCATGTCAAAAAAATTCAGAATTCAGCAACTTGAAAGCACTAAAAGTACTTGTCCTACAACTACAAACGACAAAATTGATTGTAGTGAAATTTATTTTTGTACCTTTTATAGTTACTCCAAAAATACAATATATTGTGCAGAAACCAAGCAAATGAAGTAAATTTTGTTTTTAATTATGTTTTAAATCGTTTGTAGTTTTTTATCCGAAAAATTTTTTTTTTTTGCTCCGAAGTTTTCGGAGTAATCGATAACGTCAAAAAAAGGCAGAATTCAGCAATTTGAAAGCACTAAAAGTACTTTTCCTACAACTACAAACGACAAAATTGATTGTAGTGAAATTTTTTTTGTAGCTTTTATCGTTACTCCGAAAATACAATATATTGTGCAGAAACCAAGCAAATGAAGTAAATTTTTTTTTTTTTGTTGAAATTAAAGAATTCAGCAATTTAACAGCACTAAAAGTACTTTTCCTACAATATATTGTGCAGAAACCAAGCAAATGAAGTAAATTTTGGTTTTTTTTGTTGAATTCAAACGACAAAATTGATTGTAGTGAAATTTATTTTTGTACCTTTTATAGTTACTCCAAAAATACAATATATTGTGCAGAAACCAAGCAAATGAAGTAAATTTTGTTTTTAATTATGTTTTAAATCGTTTGTAGTTTTTTATCCGAAAAATTTTTTTTTTTTGCTCCGAAGTTTTCGGAGTAATCGATAACGCATGTCAAAAAAAGCCAGAATTCAGCAATTTGAAAGCACTAAAAGTACTTTTACTACAACTACAAACGACAAAATTGATTGTAGTGAAATTTTTTTTTGTAGCTTTTATAGTTACTCCGAAAATAAAATATATTGTGCAGAAACCAAGCAAATGAAGGAAATATTGGTTTTTTTTTGTTGAAATATATTTTAAATCGTTTGTAGTTTTTTATCCGAAAAAAATTTTTTTTTGCTCCGAAGTTTTCGGAGTAATTGAAAACGCATGTCAAAAAAAGGCAGAACTCAGCAATTTGAAAGCACTAAAAGTACTTTTCCTACAACTACAAACGACAAAATTTATTGTAGTGAAATTTTTTTTTTGTAGCTTTTATAGTTACTCCGAAAATACAATATATTGTGCAGAAACCAAGCAAATGAAAGAAATATTGGTTTTTTTTTTTGTTGAAATATGTTTTAAATCGTTTGTAGTTTTTTATCCAAAAAACTTTTTTTTTTGCTCCGAAGGTTTCGGAGTAATCAAAAACGCATGTCAAAAAAAGGCAGAATTCAGCAATTTGAAAGCACTAAAAGTACTTTTCCTACAACTACAAACGACAAAATTGATTGTAGTGACATTTTTTTGTAGCTTTTATAGTTACTCCGAAAATACAATATATTGTGCAGAAACCAAGAAAATGAAGGAAATATTGTTTTTTTTTTTGTTGAAATATGTTTTAAATCGTTTGTAGTTTTTTATCCGAAAAAAATTTTTTTTTGCTCCGAAGTTTTCGGAGTAATTGAAAACGCATGTCAAAAAAAGGCAGAACTCAGCAATTTGAAAGCACTAAAAGTACTTTTCCTACAACTACAAACGACAAAATTGATTGTAGTGAAATTTTTTTTTTTTGTAGCTTTTATAGTTACTCCGAAAATACAATATATTGTGCAGAAACCAAGCAAATGAAGGAAATATTGGTTTTTTTTTGTTGAAATATGTTTTAAATCGTTTGTAGTTTTTTATCCGAAAAAACATTTTTTTTTGCTCCGAAGGTTTCGGAGTAATCAAAAACGCATGTCAAAAAAGGCAGAATTCAGCAATTTGAAAGCACTAAAAGTACTTTTCCTACAACTACAAACGACAAAATTGATTGTAGTGACATTTTTTTTGTAGCTTTTATAGTTACTCCGAAAATACAATATATTGTGCAGAAACCAAGCAAATGAAGGAAATATTGGTTTTTTTTTGTTGAAATATGTTTTAAATCGTTTGTAGTTTTTTATCCGAAAAACATTTTTTTTTTGCTCCGAAGGTTTCAGAGTAATCAAAAACGCATGTCAAAAAAAGGCAGAATTCAGCAATTTGAAAGCACTAAAAGTACTTTTCCTACAACTACAAACGACAAAATTGATTGTAGTGAAATTTTTTTTGTAGCTTTTATCGTTACTCCGAAAATACAATATATTGTGCAGAAACCAAGCAAATGAAGTAAATTTTTTTTTTTTTTGTTGAAATTAAAGAATTCAGCAATTTGACAGCACTAAAGTACTTTTCCTACAATATATTGTGCAGAAACCAAGCAAATGAAGTAAATTTTGTTTTTTTTTGTTGAAATATGTTTTAAATCGTTTGTAGTTTTTTATCCGAAAAAACATTTTTTTTTTGCTCCGAAGGTTTCGGAGTAATCGATAACGCATGTCAAAAAAAAGCCAGAATTCAGCAATTTGAAAGCACTAAAAGTACTTTTCCTACAACTACAAACGACAAAATTGATTGTAGTGACATTTTTTTTTTGTAGCTTTTATAGCTACTCCGAAAATACAATATATTGTGCAGAAACCAAGCAAATGAAGTAAATTTTGGTTTTTTTTTCTGAAATATGTTTTAAATCGTTTGTAGTTTTTTATCCGAAAAAAAAAAATTTTTTTTGTTCCGAAGGTTTTGGAGTTATCGATAACGCATGTCAAAAAAATTCAGAATTCAGCAACTTGAAAGCACTAAAAGTACTTGTCCTACAACTACAAACGACAAAATTGATTGTAGTGAAATTTATTTTTGTACCTTTTATAGTTACTCCAAAAATACAATATATTGTGCAGAAACCAAGCAAATGAAGTAAATTTTGTTTTTAATTATGTTTTAAATCGTTTGTAGTTTTTTATCCGAAAAATTTTTTTTTTTTGCTCCGAAGTTTTCGGAGTAATCGATAACGTCAAAAAAAGGCAGAATTCAGCAATTTGAAAGCACTAAAAGTACTTTTCCTACAACTACAAACGACAAAATTGATTGTAGTGAAATTTTTTTTGTAGCTTTTATCGTTACTCCGAAAATACAATATATTGTGCAGAAACCAAGCAAATGAAGTAAATTTTTTTTTTTTTTGTTGAAATTAAAGAATTCAGCAATTTAACAGCACTAAAAGTACTTTTCCTACAATATATTGTGCAGAAACCAAGCAAATGAAGTAAATTTTGGTTTTTTTTGTTGAAATATGTTTTAAATCGTTTGTAGTTTTTTATCCGAAAAAACATTTTTTTTTTGCTCTGAAGGTTTCGGAGTAATCGATAACGCATGTCAAAAAAAAAGCCAGAATTCAGCAATTTGAAAGCACTAAAAGTACTTTTCCTACAACTACAAACGACAAAATTGATTGTAGTGACATTTTTTTTTTGTAGCTTTTATAGCTACTCCGAAAATACAATATATTGTGCAGAAACCAAGCAAATGAAGTAAATTTTGGTTTTTTTTTCTGAAATATGTTTTAAATCGTTTGTAGTTTTTTATCCGAAAAAAAAAAATTTTTTTTGTTCCGAAGGTTTTGGAGTTATCGAAAACGCATGTCAAAAAAATTCAGTATTCAGCAACTTGAAAGCACTAAAAGTACTTTTCCTACAACTACAAACGACAAAATTGATTGTAGTGAATTTTTTTTTGTAGCTTTTATAGTTACTCCAAAAATACAATATATTGTGCAGAAACCAAGCAAATAAAGTAAATTTTGTTTTTTTTTTTGTTGAAATATGTTTTAAATCGTTTGTAGTTTTTTATCCGAAAAAAAAATTATTTTTTTCTCCGAAGGTTTCGGAGTAATCGATAACGCATGGCAAAAAAAGCCAGAATTAAGCAATTTGAAAGCACTAAAAGTACTTTTCCTACAACTACAAACGACAAAATTGATTATAGTGAATTTTTTTTTTGTAGCTTTTATAGTTACTCCGAAAATACAATATATTGTGCAGAAACCAAGCAAATGAAGTAAATTTTGTTTTTTTTTGTTGAAATATGTTTTAAATCGTTTGTAGTTTTTTATCCGAAAAAAATTTTTTTTTTGCTCCGAAGTTTTCGAAGTAATCGATAACGCATGTCAAAAAAAGCCAGAATTCAGCAATTTGAAAGCACTAAAAGTACTTTTCCTACAACTACAAACGACAAAATTGATTGTAGTTAAATTTTTTTTTTTAGCTTTTATAGTTACTCCGAAAATACAATATATTGTGCAGAAACCAAGAAAATGAAGTAAATTTTGAAGTTTTATTTGTGGATTGAATCCAATGTATATATTTATACGCTAATTTTGTAATTATAGGTATTAGAAAGAATTGAATGCAAAATTTTATACAGCGGAATGGTAATTCACTGACTAGTTTCCATGCGACCAAGCATTTAGACGTAGTGTTTTATCCGGTCGGGCTGGCATCGAACCTACCAGACTGCATTGGCATTGCGTTCTCTTAACGCTTTGAGCCATGTGCCCTGCATGCAATTTTGCATTTATATTCTTACTAATATTTGCCATGTGTTTTCCTTACTTTATAGACTTCTTGTACACCTTTGATCCAAGGTGATAACAGGAAGCAAGTAAATTTGTATATGGCGAGCTTTTTGAAGCTATTTCCTTCCTTCCATGTGAACCACAGGGTGTATATTTCCGGTTTTTTTGGTTCTTGTACATGGGGAGCGGAAATGTTTGTATGTATATGAAGTTTTATTTGTGGATTGAATCCAATGTATATATTTATACGCTAATTTTGTAATTATAGGTATTAGAAAGAATTGAATGCAAAATTTTATACAGCGGAATGGTAATTCACTGACTAGTTTCCATGCGACCAAGCATTTAGACGTAGTGTTTTATCCGGTCGGGCTGGCATCGAACCTACCAGACTGCATTGGCATTGCGTTCTCTTAACGCTTTGAGCCATGTGCCCTGCATGCAATTTTGCATTTATATTCTTACTAATATTTGCCATGTGTTTTCCTTACTTTATAGACTTCTTGTACACCTTTGATCCAAGGTGATAACAGGAAGCAAGTAAATTTGTATATGGCGAGCTTTTTGAATTTTGGTTTTTTTTTGTTGAAATATGTTTTAAATCGTTTGTAGTTTTTTATCGGAAAAAATTTTTTTTTTGCTCCGAAGGTTTCGGAGTAATCGATAACGCATGTCAAAAAAAGCCAGAATTCAGCAATTTGAAAGCACTAAAAGTACTTTTCCTACAACTACAAACGACAAAATTGATTGTAGTGAAATTTTTTTTGTAGCTTTTATAGTTACTCCGAAAATACAATATATTGTGCAGAAATCAAGCAAATGAAGTAAATTTTGTTTATTTTTGTTGAAATATGTTTTAAATCGTTCGTAGTTTTTTATCCGAAAAAAAATTTTTTTTTGCTCCAAAGGTTTCGGAGTAATCGAAAAAGCATGTCAAAAAAAGGCAGTATTCAGCAATTTTAAAGCACTAAAAGTAAATGAAGTAAATTTTGGTTTTTTTTGTTGAAATATGTTTTAAATCGTTTGTAGTTTTTTATCCGAAAAAAATTTTTTTTTGCTCCGAAGGTTTCGGGGTAATCGATAACGCATGTCAAAAAAAGCCAGAATTCAGCAATTTTCCTACTTTTCCTACAACTACAAACGACAAAATTGATTGTAGTGAAATTTTTTTTTTGTAGCTTTTATAGTTACTCCGAAAATACAATATATTGTGCAGAAACCAAGCAAATGAAGGAAATATTGGTTTTTTTTTGTTGAAATATGTTTTAAATCGTTTTTAGTTTTTTATCCGAAAAAAAATTTTTTTTTGCTCCGAAGTTTTCCAAGTAATTGAAAACGCATGTCAAAAAAAAGCAGAACTCAGCAATTTGAAAGCACTAAAAGTACTTTTCCTACAACTTCAAAGGACAAAATTGATTGTAGTGAAATTTTTTTTTTTTGTAGCTTTTATAGTTACTCCGAAAATACAATATATTGTGCAGAAACCAAGCAAATGAAGGAAATATTGGATTTTTTTGTTGAAATATGTTTTAAATCGTTTGTAGTTTTTTATCCGAAAAAACATTTTTTTTGCTCCGAAGGTTTCGGAGTAATCAAAAACGCATGTCAAAAAAAGGCAGAATTCAGCAATTTGAAAGCACTAAAAGTACTTTTCCTACAACTACAAACGGCAAAACTGATTGTAGTGACATTTTTTTTGTAGCTTTTATAGTTACTCCGAAAATACAATATATTGTGCAGAAACCAAGCAAATGAAGGAAATATTGGTTTTTTTTTGTTGAAATATGTTTTAAATCGTTTGTAGTTTTTTATCCAAAAAACATTTTTTTTTGCTCCGAAGGTTTCGGAGTAATCAAAAACGCATGTCAAAAAAAGGCAGAATTCAGCTATTTGAAAGCACTAAAAGTACTTTTCCTACAACTACAAACGACAAAATTGATTGTAGTGACATTTTTTTGTAGCTTTTATAGTTACTCCGAAAATACAATATATTGTGCAGAAACCAAGCAAATGAAGGAAATATTGTTTTTTTTTGTTGAAATATGTTTTAAATCGTTCGTAGTTTTTTATCCGAAAAAACATTTTTTTTTGCTCCAAAGGTTTCGGAGTAATCGAAAAAGCATGTCAAAAAAAAACAGTATTCAGCAATTTTAAAGCACTAAAAGTAAATGAAGTAAATTTTGGTTTTTTTTGTTGAAATATGTTTTAAATCGTTTGTTTTAAATCGTTTGTAGTTTTTTATCCGAAAAAAAATTTTTTTTTGCTCCGAAGGTTTCGGGGTAATCGATAACGCATGTCAAAAAAAGCCAGAATTCAGCAATTTTCCTACTTTTCCTACAACTACAAACGACAAAATTGATTGTAGTGAAATTTTTTTTTTGGAGCTTTTATAGTTACTCCGAAAATACAATATATTGTGCAGAAACCAAGCAAATGAAGGAAATATTGGTTTTTTTTTGTTGAAATATGTTTTAAATCGTTTTTAGTTTTTTATCCGAAAAAAAATTTTTTTTTGCTCCGAAGTTTTCGAAGTAATTGAAAACGCATGTCAAAAAAAGGCAGAACTCAGCAATTTGAAAGCACTAAAAGTACTTTTCCTACAACTTCAAAGGACAAAATTGATTGTAGTGAAATTTTTTTTTTTGTAGCTTTTATAGTTACTCCGAAAATACAATATATTGTGCAGAAACCAAGCAAATGAAGGAAATATTGGTTTTTTTTGTTGAAATATGTTTTAAATCGTTTGTAGTTTTTTATCCGAAAAAACATTTTTTTTTGCTCCGAAGGTTTCGGAGTAATCAAAAACGCATGTCAAAAAAAGGCAGAATTCAGCAATTTGAAAGCACTAAAAGTACTTTTCCTACAACTACAAACGGCAAAACTGATTGTAGTGACATTTTTTTTTGTAGCTTTTATAGTTACTCCGAAAATACAATATATTGTGCAGAAACCAAGCAAATGAAGAAAATATTGGTTTTTTTTTTGTTGAAATATGTTTTAAATCGTTTGTAGTTTTTTATCCAAAAAACATTTTTTTTTGCTCCGAAGGTTTCGGAGTAATCAAAAACGCATGTCAAAAAAAGGCAGAATTCAGCTATTTGAAAGCACTAAAAGTACTTTTCCTACAACTACAAACGACAAAATTGATTGTAGTGACATTTTTTTGTAGCTTTTATAGTTACTCCGAAAATACAATATATTGTGCAGAAACCAAGCAAATGAAGGAAATATTGTTTTTTTTTGTTGAAATATGTTTTAAATCGTTTGTAGTTTTTTATCCGAAAAAAATTTTTTTTTGCTCCGAAGTTTTCGGAGTAATTGAAAACGCATGTCAAAAAAAGGCAGAACTCAGCAATTTGAAAGCACTAAAAGTACTTTTCCTACAACTACAAACGACAAAATTGATTGTAGTGAATTTTTTTTTTTTGTAGCTTTTATAGTTATTCCGAAAATACAATATATTGTGCAGAAACCAAGCAAATGAAGGAAATATTGGTTTTTTTTTGTTGAAATATGTTTTAAATCGTTTGTAGTTTTTTATCCGAAAAAACATTTTTTTTTGCTCCGAAGGTTTCGGAGTAATCAAAAACGCATGTCAAAAAAAGGCAGAATTCAGCAATTTGAAAGCACTAAAAGTACTTTTCCTACAACTACAAACGACAAAATTGATTGTAGTGACATTTTTTTTGTAGCTTTTATCGTTAATCCGAAAATACAATATATTGTGCAGAAACCAAGCAAATGAAGTAAATTTTGGTTTTTTTTTCTGAAATATGTTTTAAATCGTTTGTAGTTTTTTATCCGAAAAAAAAAATTTTTTTTGTTCCGAAGGTTTTGGAGTTATCAAAAACGCATGTCAAAAAAATTCAGTATTCAGCAACTTGAAAGCACTAAAAGTACTTTTCCTACAACTACAAACGACAAAATTGATTGTAGTGAAATTTTTTTTGTAGCTTTTATAGTACTTTTCCTACAATATATTGTGCAGAAACCAAGCAAATGAAGTAAATTTTGTTTTTTTTTGTTGAAATATGTTTTAAATCGTTTGTAGTTTTTTATCCGAAAAAACATTTTTTTTTGCTCCGAAGGTTTCGGAGTAATCGATAACGCATGTCAAAAAAAAAGCCAGTATTCAGCAACTTGAAAGCACTAAAAGTACTTTTCCTACAACTACAAACGACAAAATTGATTGTAGTGAAATTTTTTTTTGTACCTTTTATAGTTACTCCAAAAATACAATATATTGTGCAGAAACCAAGCAAATGAAGTAAATTTTGTTTTTAATTATGTTTTAAATCGTTTGTAGTTTTTTATCCGAAAAATTTTTTTTTTTTGCTCCGAAGTTTGCGGAGTAATCGATAACGCATGTCAAAAAAAGCCAGAATTCAGCAATTTGAAAGCACTAAAAGTACTTTTCCTACAACTACAAACGACAAAATTTATTGTAGTGAAATTTTTTTTTGTAGCTTTTATAGTTACTCCGAAAATACAATATATTGTGCAGAAACCAAGCAAATGAAGTAAATTTTTTTTTTATTTGTTGTTGAAATATGTTTTAAATCGTTTGTAGTTTTTATCCGAAAAAAATTTTTTTTTGCTCCGAAGTTTTCGGAGTAATCGATAACGCATGTCAAAAAAAGCCAGAATTCAGCAATTTGAAAGCACTAAAAGTACTTTTCCTACAACTACAAACGACAAAATTGATTGTAGTGAAATTTTGTTTTGTAGCTTTTATAGTTACTCCGAAAATACAATATATTGTGCAGAAACCAAGCAAATGAAGGAAATATTGGTTTTTTTTTGTTGAAATATGTTTTAAATCGTTTGTAGTTTTTTATCCGAAAAAACATTTTTTTTTGCTCCGAAGGTTTCGGAGTAATCAAAAACGCATGTCAAAAAAAGGCAGAATTCAGCAATTTGAAAGCACTAAAAGTACTTTTCCTACAACTACAAACGACAAAATTGATTGTAGTGACTTTTTTTTTTGTAGCTTTTATAGTTATCCGAAAATACAATATATTGTGCAGAAACCAAGCAAATGAAGGAAATTTTTTTTTTTTTTTGTTGAAATATGTTTTAAATCGTTTGTAGTTTTTTATCCGAAAAACATTTTTTTTTGCTCCGAAGGTTTCAGAGTAATCAAAAACGCATGTCAAAAAAAGGCAGAATTCAGCAATTTGAAAGCACTAAAAGTACTTTTCCTACAACTACAAACGACAAAATTGATTGTAGTGAAATTTTTTTTGTAGCTTTTATCGTTACTCCGAAAATACAATATATTGTGCAGAAACCAAGCAAATGAAGTAAATTTTTTTTTTTGTTGAAATTAAAGAATTCAGCAATTTGACAGCACTAAAAGTACTTTTCCTACAATATATTGTGCAGAAACCAAGCAAATGAAGTAAATTTTGGTTTTTTTTGTTGAAATATGTTTTAAATCGTTTGTAGTTTTTTATCCGAAAAAACATTTTTTTTTTGCTCCGAAGGTTTCGGAGTAATCGATAACGCATGTCAAAAAAAAGCCAGAATTCAGCAATTTGAAAGCACTAAAAGTACTTTTCCTACAACTACAAACGACAAAATTGATTGTAGTGACATTTTTTTTTGTAGCTTTTATAGCTACTCCGAAAATACAATATATTGTGCAGAAACCAAGCAAATGAAGTAAATTTTGGTTTTTTTTTCTGAAATATGTTTTAAATCGTTTGTAGTTTTTTAGTACTTTTTCTACAACTACAAACGACAAAATTGATTGTAGTGACATTTTTTTTTTGTAGCTTTTATAGCTACTCCGAAAATACAATATATTGTGCAGAAACCAAGCAAATGAATTAATTTTGGTTTTTTTTTTCTGAAATATGTTTTAAATCGTTTGTAGTTTTTTATCCGAAAAAAAAAAATTTTTTTTGTTCCGAAGGTTTTGGAGTTATCGAAAACGCATGTCAAAAAAATTCAGAATTCAGCAACTTGAAAGCACTAAAAGTACTTTTCCAACAACTACAAACGACAAAATTGATTGTAGTGAAATTTTTTTTTTGTAGCTTTTGTAGTTACTCCGAAAATACAATATATTGTGCAGAAACCAAGCAAATGAAGTAAATTTTGGTTTTTTTTTCTGAAATATGTTTTAAATCGTTTGTAGTTTTTTAGTACTTTTTCTACAACTACAAACGACAAAATTGATTGTAGTGACATTTTTTTTTTGTAGCTTTTATAGCTACTCCGAAAATACAATATATTGTGCAGAAACCAAGCAAATGAATTAATTTTGGTTTTTTTTTTCTGAAATATGTTTTAAATCGTTTGTAGTTTTTTATCCGAAAAAAAAAAATTTTTTTTGTTCCGAAGGTTTTGGAGTTATCGAAAACGCATGTCAAAAAAAGCCAGAATTCAGCAATTTGAAAGCACTAAAAGTACTTTTCCTACAACTACAAACGACAAAATTGATTGTAGTGAAATTTTTTTTTGTAGCTTTTATAGTTACTCCGAAAATACAATATATTGTGCAGAAACCAAGCAAATGAAGGAAATATTGGTTTTTTTTTGTTGAAATATGTTTTAAATCGTTTGTAGTTTTTTATCCGAAAAAACATTTTTTTTTGCTCCGAAGGTTTCGGAGTAATCAAAAACGCATGTCAAAAAAAGGCAGAATTCAGCAATTTGAAAGCACTAAAAGTACTTTTCCTACAACTACAAACGACAAAATTGATTGTAGTGACTTTTTTTTTTGTAGCTTTTATAGTTATCCGAAAATACAATATATTGTGCAGAAACCAAGCAAATGAAGGAAATTTTTTTTTTTTTTTGTTGAAATATGTTTTAAATCGTTTGTAGTTTTTTATCCGAAAAACATTTTTTTTTGCTCCGAAGGTTTCAGAGTAATCAAAAACGCATGTCAAAAAAAGGCAGAATTCAGCAATTTGAAAGCACTAAAAGTACTTTTCCTACAACTACAAACGACAAAATTGATTGTAGTGAAATTTTTTTTGTAGCTTTTATCGTTACTCCGAAAATACAATATATTGTGCAGAAACCAAGCAAATGAAGTAAATTTTTTTTTTTGTTGAAATTAAAGAATTCAGCAATTTGACAGCACTAAAAGTACTTTTCCTACAATATATTGTGCAGAAACCAAGCAAATGAAGTAAATTTTGGTTTTTTTTGTTGAAATATGTTTTAAATCGTTTGTAGTTTTTTATCCGAAAAAACATTTTTTTTTTGCTCCGAAGGTTTCGGAGTAATCGATAACGCATGTCAAAAAAAAGCCAGAATTCAGCAATTTGAAAGCACTAAAAGTACTTTTCCTACAACTACAAACGACAAAATTGATTGTAGTGACATTTTTTTTTGTAGCTTTTATAGCTACTCCGAAAATACAATATATTGTGCAGAAACCAAGCAAATGAAGTAAATTTTGGTTTTTTTTTCTGAAATATGTTTTAAATCGTTTGTAGTTTTTTAGTACTTTTTCTACAACTACAAACGACAAAATTGATTGTAGTGACATTTTTTTTTTGTAGCTTTTATAGCTACTCCGAAAATACAATATATTGTGCAGAAACCAAGCAAATGAATTAATTTTGGTTTTTTTTTTCTGAAATATGTTTTAAATCGTTTGTAGTTTTTTATCCGAAAAAAAAAAATTTTTTTTGTTCCGAAGGTTTTGGAGTTATCGAAAACGCATGTCAAAAAAATTCAGAATTCAGCAACTTGAAAGCACTAAAAGTACTTTTCCAACAACTACAAACGACAAAATTGATTGTAGTGAAATTTTTTTTTTGTAGCTTTTGTAGTTACTCCGAAAATACAATATATTGTGCAGAAACCAAGAAAATGAAGTAAATTTTGTTTTTTTTTTTTGAAATATGTTTTAAATCGTTTGTAGTTTTTTATCCGAAAAAAATTTTTTTTTTGCTCCGAAGTTTTCGGAGTAATTGAAAACGCATGTCAAAAAAAGGCAGAACTCAGCAATTTGAAAGCACTAAAAGTACTTTTCCTACAACTACAAACGACAAAATTGATTGTAGTGAAATTTTTTTTTTTGTAGCTTTTATAGTTACTCCGAAAATTGTGCAGAAAGCAAGCAAATGAAGGAAATATTGGTTTTTTTTTGTTGAAATATGTTTTAAATCGTTTGTAGTTTTTTATCCGAAAAAAATTTTTTTTTGCTCCGAAGTTTTCGGAGTAATCGTTAACGCATGTCAAAAAAGCCAGAATTCAGCTATTTGAAAGCACTAAAAGTACTTTTCCTACAACTACAAACGACAAAATTGATTTTAGTGAAATTTTTTTTTTTTAGCTTTTATAGTTACTCCGAAAATACAATATATTGTGCAGAAACCAAGCAAATGAAGTAAATTTTGGTTTTTTTTTCTGAAATATGTTTTAAATCGTTTGTAGTTTTTTATCCGAAAAAAAAAATTTTTTTTGTTCCGAAGGTTTTGGAGTTATCAAAAACGCATGTCAAAAAAATTCAGTATTCAGCAACTTGAAAGCACTAAAAGTACTTTTCCTACAACTACAAACGACAAAATTGATTGTAGTGAAATTTTTTTTGTAGCTTTTATAGTACTTTTCCTACAATATATTGTGCAGAAACCAAGCAAATGAAGTAAATTTTGTTTTTTTTTGTTGAAATATGTTTTAAATCGTTTGTAGTTTTTTATCCGAAAAAACATTTTTTTTTGCTCCGAAGGTTTCGGAGTAATCGATAACGCATGTCAAAAAAAAGCCAGTATTCAGCAACTTGAAAGCACTAAAAGTACTTTTCCTACAACTACAAACGACAAAATTGATTGTAGTGAAATTTTTTTTTGTACCTTTTATAGTTACTCCAAAAATACAATATATTGTGCAGAAACCAAGCAAATGAAGTAAATTTTGTTTTTAATTATGTTTTAAATCGTTTGTAGTTTTTTATCCGAAAAATTTTTTTTTTTTGCTCCGAAGTTTTCGGAGTAATCGATAACGCATGTCAAAAAAAGCCAGAATTCAGCAATTTGAAAGCACTAAAAGTACTTTTCCTACAACTACAAACGACAAAATTGATTGTAGTGAAATTTTTTTTTGTAGCTTTTATAGTTACTCCGAAAATACAATATATTGTGCAGAAACCAAGCAAATGAAGGAAATATTGGTTTTTTTTTTGTTGAAATATGTTTTAAATCGTTTGTAGTTTTTTATCCGAAAAAACATTTTTTTTTGCTCCGAAGGTTTCGGAGTAATCAAAAACGCATGTCAAAAAAAGGCAGAATTCAGCAATTTGAAAGCACTAAAAGTACTTTTCCTACAACTACAAACGACAAAATTGATTGTAGTGACTTTTTTTTTTTGTAGCTTTTATAGTTACTCCGAAAATACAATATATTGTGTAGAAACCAAGCAAATGAAGGAAATTTTTTTTTTTTTTTGTTGAAATATGTTTTAAATCGTTTGTAGTTTTTTATCCGAAAAACATTTTTTTTTGCTCCGAAGGTTTCAGAGTAATCAAAAACGCATGTCAAAAAAAGGCAGAATTCAGCAATTTGAAAGCACTAAAAGTACTTTTCCTACAACTACAAACGACAAAATTGATTGTAGTGAAATTTTTTTTGTAGCTTTTATCGTTACTCCGAAAATACAATATATTGTGCAGAAACCAAGCAAATGAAGTAAATTTTTTTTTTTGTTGAAATTAAAGAATTCAGCAATTTGACAGCACTAAAAGTACTTTTCCTACAATATATTGTGCAGAAACCAAGCAAATGAAGTAAATTTTGGTTTTTTTTGTTGAAATATGTTTTAAATCGTTTGTAGTTTTTTATCCGAAAAAACATTTTTTTTTTGCTCCGAAGGTTTCGGAGTAATCGATAACGCATGTCAAAAAAAAGCCAGAATTCAGCAATTTGAAAGCACTAAAAGTACTTTTCCTACAACTACAAACGACAAAATTGATTGTAGTGACATTTTTTTTTGTAGCTTTTATAGCTACTCCGAAAATACAATATATTGTGCAGAAACCAAGCAAATGAAGTAAATTTTGGTTTTTTTTTCTGAAATATGTTTTAAATCGTTTGTAGTTTTTTATCCGAAAAAAAAAAATTTTTTTTGTTCCGAAGGTTTTGGAGTTATCAAAAACGCATGTCAAAAAAATTCAGTATTCAGCAACTTGAAAGCACTAAAAGTACTTTTCCTACAACTACAAACGACAAAATTGATTGTAGTGAAATTTTTTTTGTAGCTTTTATAGTTACTCCAAAAATACAATATATTGTGCAGAAACCAAGCAAATAAAGTAAATTTTGGTTTTTTTTTTGTTGAAATATGTTTTAAATCGTTTGTAGTTTTTTATCCGAAAAAAAAATTATTTTTTTCTCCGAAGGTTTCGGAGTAATCGATAACGCATGTCAAAAAAAGCCAGAATTCAGCAATTTGAAAGCACTAAAAGTACTTTTCCTACAACTACAAACGACAAAATTGATTATAGTGAATTTTTTTGTTGTAGCTTTTATAGTTACTCCGAAAATACAATATATTGTGCAGAAACCAAGCAAATGAAGTAAATTTTGTTTTTTTTTTGTTGAAATATGTTTTAAATCGTTTGTAGTTTTTTATCCGAAAAAAATTTTTTTTTTGCTCCGAAGTTTTCGAAGTAATCGATAACGCATGTCAAAAAAAGCCAGAATTCAGCAATTTGAAAGCACTAAAAGTGCTTTTCCTACAACTACAAACGACAAAATTGATTGTAGTGAAATTTTTTTTTTTTAGCTTTTATAGTTACTCCGAAAATACAATATATTGTGCAGAAACCAAGAAAATGAAGGAAATATTGGTTTTTTTTTGTTGAAATATGTTTTAAATCTTTTGTAGTTTTATTTTATTATATTTATTTATTTGAAGTTTTATTTGTGGATTGAATCCAATGTATATATTTATACGCTAATTTTGTAATTATAGGTATTAGAAAGAATTCACTGACTAGTTTCCATGCGACCAAGCATTTAGACGTAGTGTTTTATCCGGTCGGGCTGGCATCGAACCTACCAGACTGCATTGGCATTGCGTTCTCTTAACGCTTTGAGCCATGTGCCCTGCATGCAATTTTGCATTTATATTCTTACTAATATTTGCCATGTGTTTTCCTTACTTTATAGACTTCTTGTACACCTTTGATCCAAGGTGATAACAGGAAGCAAGTAAATTTGTATATGGCGAGCTTTTTGAATTTTGGTTTTTTTTTGTTGAAATATGTTTTAAATCGTTTGTAGTTTTTTATCGGAAAAAAATTTTTTTTTTGCTCCGAAGGTTTCGGAGTAATCGATAACGCATGTCAAAAAAAGCCAGAATTCAGCAATTTGAAAGCACTAAAAGTACTTTTCCTACAACTACAAACGACAAAATTGATTGTAGTGAAATTTTTTTTTGTAGCTTTTATAGTTACTCCGAAAATACAATATATTGTGCAGAAACCAAGCAAATGAAGGAAATATTGGTTTTTTTTGTTGAAATATGTTTTAAATCGTTTGTAGTTTTTTATCCGAAAAAACATTTTTTTTTGCTCCGAAGGTTTCGGAGTAATCAAAAACGCATGTCAAAAAAAGGCAGAATTCAGCAATTTGAAAGCACTAAAAGTACTTTTCCTACAACTACAAACGGCAAAACTGATTGTAGTGACATTTTTTTTTGTAGCTTTTATAGTTACTCCGAAAATACAATATATTGTGCAGAAACCAAGCAAATGAAGGAAATATTGGTTTTTTTTTTGTTGAAATATGTTTTAAATCGTTTGTAGTTTTTTATCCAAAAAACATTTTTTTTGCTCCGAAGGTTTCGGAGTAATCAAAAACGCATGTCAAAAAAAGGCAGAATTCAGCTATTTGAAAGCACTAAAAGTACTTTTCCTACAACTACAAACGACAAAATTGATTGTAGTGACATTTTTTTGTAGCTTTTATAGTTACTCCGAAAATACAATATATTGTGCAGAAACCAAGCAAATGAAGGAAATATTGTTTTTTTTTGTTGAAATATATTTTAAATCGTTTGTAGTTTTTTATCCGAAAAAAATTTTTTTTTGCTCCGAAGTTTTCGGAGTAATTGAAAACGCATGTCAAAAAAAGGCAGAACTCAGCAATTTGAAAGCACTAAAAGTACTTTTCCTACAACTACAAACGACAAAATTGATTGTAGTGAAATTTTTTTTTTGTAGCTTTTATAGTTACTCCGAAAATACAATATATTGTGCAGAAACCAAGCAAATGAAGTAAATTTGGGTTTTTTTTTGTTAAAATATGTTTTAAATCGTTTGTAGTTTTTTATCCGAAAAAACATTTTTTTTTGCTCCGAAGGTTTCGGAGTAATCGAAAACGCATGTCAAAAAAAGGCAGAATTCAGCAATTTGAAAGCACTAAAAGTACTTTTCCTACAACTGAAAACGACAAAATTGATTGTAGTGAAATTTTTTTTTTTTGTAGCTTTTATAGTTACTCCGAAAATTCAATATATTGTGCAGAAACCAAGCAAATGAAGGAAATATTGGTTTTTTTTGTTGAAATATGTTTTATATCGTTTGTAGTTTTTTATCCGAAAAAAATTTTTTTTTGCTCCGAAGTTTTCGGAGTAATTGAAAACGCATGTCAAAAAAAGGCAGAACTCAGCAATTTGAAAGCACTAAAAGTACTTTTCCTACAACTACAAACGACAAAATTGATTGTAGTGAATTTTTTTTTTTTTGTAGCTTTTATAGTTACTCCGAAAATACAATATATTGTGCAGAAACCAAGCAAATGAAGGAAATATTGGTTTTTTTTTGTTGAAATATGTTTTAAATCGTTTGTAGTTTCTTATCCGAAAAAACATTTTTTTTGCTCCGAAGGTTTCGGAGTAATCAAAAACGCATGTCAAAAAAAGGCAGAATTCAGCAATTTGAAAGCACTAAAAGTACTTTTCCTACAACTACAAACGACAAAATTGATTGTAGTGACCTTTTTTTTTTGTAGCTTTTATAGTTACTCCGAAAATACAATATATTGTGCAGAAACCAAGCAAATGAAGGAAATATTGGTTATTTTTTGTTGAAATATGTTTTAAATCGTTTGTAGTTTTTTATCCGAAAAACGTTTTTTTTTGCTCCGAAGGTTTCAGAGTAATCAAAAACGCATGTCAAAAAAAGGCAGAATTCAGCAATTTGAAAGCACTAAAAGTACTTTTCCTACAACTACAAACGACAAAATTGATTGTAGTGAAATTTTTTTTGTAGCTTTTATCGTTACTCCGAAAATACAATATATTGTGCAGAAACCAAGCAAATGAAGTAAATTTTTTTTTTTTGTTGAAATTAAAGAATTCAGCAATTTGACAGCACTAAAAGTACTTTTCCTACAATATATTGTGCAGAAACCAAGCAAATGAAGTAAATTTTGTTTTTTTTTTTTGTTGAAATATGTTTTAAATCGTTTGTAGTTTTTTATCCGAAAAAACATTTTTTTTTTGCTCCGAAGGTTTCGGAGTAATCGATAACGCATGTCAAAAAAAAGCCAGAATTCAGCAATTTGAAAGCACTAAAAGTACTTTTCCTACAACTACAAACGACAAAATTGATTGTAGTGACATTTTTTTTTTGTAGCTTTTATAGCTACTCCGAAAATACAATATATTGTGCAGAAACCAAGCAAATGAAGTAAATTTTGTTTTTTTTTCTGAAATATGTTTTAAATCGTTTGTAGTTTTTTATCCGAAAAAAAAAATTTTTTTTTGTTCCGAAGGTTTTGGAGTTATCGAAAACGCATGTCAAAAAAATTCAGAATTCAGCAACTTGAAAGCACTAAAAGTATTTTTCCTACAACTACAAACGACAAAATTGATTTTAGTGAAATTTTTTTTGTAGCTTTTATAGTTACTCCAAAAATACAATATATTGTGCAGAAACCAAGAAAAAGAATTAAATTTTGTTTTTTTTTTTGTTGAAATATGTTTTAAATCGTTTGTAGTTTTATATCCGAAAAACATTTTTTTTTTGCTCCGAAGTTTTCGGAGTAATCGATAACGCATGTCAAAAAAAGCCAGAATTCAGCAATTTGAAAGCACTAAAAGTACTTTTCCTACAACTACAAACGACAAAATTGATTGTAGTGAAATTTTTTTTTTGTAGCTTTTATAGTTACTCCGAAAATACAATATATTGTGCAGAAACCAAGAAAATGAAGTAAATATGTTTTAAATCGTTTGTAGTTTTTTATCCGAAAAAAATTTTTTTTTTGCTCCGAAGTTTTCGGAGTAATCGATAACGCATGTCAAAAAAAGCCAGAATTCAGCAATTTGAAAGCACTAAAAGTACTTTTCCTACAACTACAAACGACAAAATTGATTGTAGTGAAATTTTTTTTTGTAGCTTTTATAGTTACTCCGAAAATAAAATATATTGTGCAGAAATCAAGCAAATGAAGTAAATTTTGTTTATTTTTGTTGAAATATGTTTTAAATCGTTCGTAGTTTTTTATCCGAAAAAAAATTTTTTTTTGCTCCAAAGGTTTCGGAGTAATCGAAAAAGCATGTCAAAAAAAGGCAGTATTCAGCAACTTTAAAGCACTAAAAGTACTTTTCCTACAACTACAAACGACAAAATTGATTGTAGTGAAATTTTTTTTGTAGCTTTTATAGTTACTCCAAAAATACAATATATTGTGCAGAAACCAAGAAAAAGAATTAAATTTTGTTTTTTTTTTGTTGAAATATGTTTTAAATCGTTTGTAGTTTTTTATCCGAAAAAAATTTTTTTTTTGTTCCGAAGTTTTCGGAGTAATCGATAACGCATGTCAAAAAAAGCCAGAATTCAGCAATTTGAAAGCACTAAAAGTACTTTTCCTACAACTACAAACGACAAAATTGATTGTAGTGAAATTTTTTTTTTGTAGCTTTTATAGTTACTCCGAAAATACAATATATTGCGCAGAAACCAAGAAAATGAAGTAAATTTTGGTTTTTTTTGTTGAAATATGTTTTAAATCGTTTGTAGTTTTTTATCGGAAAAAAAATTTTTTTTTGCTCCGAAGGTTTCGGAGTAATCGATAACGCATGTCAAAAAAAGCCAGAATTCAGCAATTTGAAAGCACTAAAAGTACTTTTCCTACAACTACAAACGACAAAATTGATTGTAGTGAAATTTTTTTTTGTAGCTTTTATAGTTACTCCGAAAATAAAATATATTGTGCAGAAATCAAGCAAATGAAGTAAATTTTGTTTATTTTTGTTGAAATATGTTTTAAATCGTTCGTAGTTTTTTATCCGAAAAAAAATTTTTTTTTGCTCCAAAGGTTTCGGAGTAATGTCAAAAAAAGGCAGTATTCAGCAACTTTAAAGCACTAAAAGTACTTTTCCTACAACTACAAACGACAAAATTGATTGTAGTGAAATTTTTTTTTGTGTTTTTTATTTACTCCGAAAATACAATATCGTCCCCTTTTTGCGTTTTTATCGTAACCACCATTTTTTCGAAATTTACTTTTTGATGCAAATTTGTACATCATCCCTTAGCGCATCATCTGGAAAAAAATTATAGCTGAAATCCTTACAGTTATGTCAAAAAATGGCTATCTTTTTTATCGTATCCACCAATTCATAAATGATAAAAAATAAAAAAAAATTTAAAAAATGGTCTCCTGTAAAATTTGGGTTTTGGCGTTTACGATAAAAACGCAAAAAGGGGACGATATATTGTGCAGAAACCAAGCAAATGAAGTAAATTTTGGTTTTTTTGTTGAAATATGTTTTAAATCGTTTGTTTTAAATCGTTTGTAGTTTTTTATCCGAAAAAAAATTTTTTTTTGCTCCGAAGGTTTCGGGGTAATCGATAACGCATGTCAAAAAAAGCCAGCATTCAGCAATTTGAAAGCACTAAAAGTACTTTTCCTACAACTATAAACGACAAAATTGATTGTAGTGAAATTTTTTTTTGTAGCTTTTATAGTTACACCGAAAATACAATATATTTTGCAGAAACCATGCAAATGAAGTAAATTTTGGTTTTTCTTTGTTGAAATATGTTTTAAATCGTTTGTAGTTTTTTATCCGAAAAAAAATTTTTTTTGCTCCGAAGTTTTCGGAGAAATTGAAAACGCATGTCAAAAAAAGCCAGCATTCAGCAATTTCAAAGCACTAAAAGTACTTTTCCTACAACTACAAACGACAAAATTGATTGTAGTGAAATTTTTTTTTGTGTTTTTATAGTTACTCTGAAAATACAATATATTGTGCAGAAACCAAGCAAATGAAGTAAATTTTGTTTTTTTTTGTTGACATATGTTTTAAATCGTTTGTTTTAAATCGTTTGTAGTTTTTTATTGGAAAAAAAATTTTTTTTTGCTCCGAAGGTTTCGGGGTAATCGATAACGCATGTCAAAAAAAGGCAGTATTCAGCAATTTGAAAGCACTAAAAGTACTTTTCCTACAACTACAAACGACAAAATTGATTGTAGTGAAATTTTTTTTTGTGTTTTTATAGTTACTCCGAAAATACAATATATTGTGCAGAAACCAAGCAAATGAAGTAAATTTTGGTTTTTTTTTGTTGAAATATGTTTTAAATCGTTTGTAGTTTTTTATCCGAAAAAAATTTTTTTTTTCTCCGAAGGTTTCGGGGTAATCGATAACGCATGTCAAAAAAAGCCAGCATTCAGCAATTTGAAAGCACTAAAAGTACTTTTCCTACAACTATAAACGACAAAATTGATTGTAGTGACATTTTTTTTTGTGTTTTTTATTTACTCCGAAAATACAATATATTGTGCAGAAACCAAGCAAATGAAGTAAATTTTGGTTTTTTTTTTGTTGAAATATGTTTTAAATCGTTTGTAGTTTTTTATCGGAAAACAAATTTTTTTTTGTTCCAAAGGTTTCGGAGTAATCGAAAAAGCATGTCAAAAAAAGGCAGTATTCAGCAACTTTAAAGCACTAAAAGTACTTTTCCTACAACTACAAACGACAAAATTGATTGTAGTGAAATTTTTTTTTGTGTTTTTATAGTTACTCCGAAAATACAATATATTGTGCAGAAACCAAGCAAATGAAGTAAATTTTGGTTTTTTTTTGTTGAAATATGTTTTAAATCGTTTGTAGTGTTTTATCCGAAAAAAATTTTTTTTTGCTCCAAAGGTTTCGGAGTAATCGAAAAAGCATGTCAAAAAAAGGCAGTATTCAGCAACTTTAAAGCACTAAAAGTACTTTTCCTACAACTACAAACGACAAAATTGATTGTAGTGGTTTTTTTTTTTGTGTTTTTTATTTACTCCGAAAATACAATATATTGTGCAGAAACCAAGCAAATGAAGTAAATTTTGGTTTTTTTGTTGACATATGTTTTAAATCGTTTGTTTTAAATCGTTTTTAGTTTTTTATCGGAAAAAAAATTTTTTTTTTGCTCCGAAGGTTTCGGAGTAATCGATAACGCATGTCAAAAAAAGCCAGAATTCAGCAATTTGAAAGCACTAAAAGTACTTTTCCTACAACTACAAACGACAAAATTGATTGTAGTGAAATTTTTTTTTGTAGCTTTTATAGTTACTCCGAAAATAAAATATATTGTGCAGAAATCAAGCAAATGAAGTAAATTTTGTTGAAATATGTTTTAAATCGTTCGTAGTTTTTTATCCAAAAAAAAAATTTTTTTTGCTCCAAAGGTTTCGGAGTAATCGAAAAAGCATGTCAAAAAAAGGCAGTATTCAGCAACTTTAAAGCACTAAAAGTACTTTTCCTACAACTACAAACGACAAAATTGATTGTAGTGAAATTTTTTTTTGTGTTTTTTATTTACTCCGAAAATACAATATATTGTGCAGAAACCAAGCAAATGAAGTAAATTTTGGTTTTTTTGTTGAAATATGTTTTAAATCGTTTGTTTTAAATCGTTTGTAGTTTTTTATCCGAAAAAAAATTTTTTTTTGCTCCGAAGGTTTCGGGGTAATCGATAACGCATGTCAAAAAAAGCCAGCATTCAGCAATTTGAAAGCACTAAAAGTACTTTTCCTACAACTATAAACGACAAAATTGATTGTAGTGAAATTTTTTTTTGTAGCTTTTATAGTTACACCGAAAATACAATATATTTTGCAGAAACCACGCAAATGAAGTAAATTTGTTTTTTTTTTGTTGAAATATGTTTTAAATCGTTTGTAGTTTTTTATCCGAAAAAAATATTTTTTTGCTCCGAAGTTTTCGGAGTAATCGATAACGCATGTCAAAAAAAGGCAGTATTCAGCAATTTGAAAGCACTAAAAGTACTTTTCCTACAACTACAAACGACAAAATTGATTGTAGTGAAATTTTTTTTTGTGTTTTTATAGTTACTCCGAAAATACAATATATTGTGCAGAAACCAAGCAAATGAAGTAAATTTTGGTTTTTTTTTTTTTGAAATATGTTTTAAATCGTTTGTAGTTTTTTATCGGAAAACAAATTTTTTTTTGTTCCAAAGGTTTTGGAGTAATCGAAAAAGCATGTCAAAAAAAAGCAGTATTCAGCAACTTTAAAGCACTAAAAGTACTTTTCCTACAACTACAAACGACAAAATTGATTGTAGTGAAATTTTTTTTGTGTTTTTATAGTTACTCCGAAAATACAATATATTGTGCAGAAACCAAGCAAATGAAGTAAATTTTGTTTTTTTTTGATATATGTTTTAAATCGTTTGTTTTAAATCGTTTGTAGTTTTTTATCCGAAAAAAAATTTTTTTTTGCTCCGAAGGTTTCGGGGTAATCGATAACGCATGTCAAAAAAAGCCAGCATTCAGCAATTTGAAAGCACTAAAAGTACTTTCCTACAACTATAAACGACAAAATTGATTGTAGTGAAATTTTTTTTTGTAGCTTTTATAGTTACACCGAAAATACAATATATTTTGCAGAAACCAAGCAAATGAAGTAAATATTGGTTTTTCTTTGTTGAAATATGTTTTAAATCGTTTGTAGTTTTTTATCCGAAAAAAAATTTTTTTTTGCTCCAAAGGTTTCGGAGTAATCGAAAAAGCATGTCAAAAAAAGGCAGTATTCAGCAACTTTAAAGCACTAAAAGTACTTTTCCTACAACTACAAACGACAAAATTGATTGTAGTGAAATTTTTTTTTGTGTTTTTGTAGTTACTCCGAAAATACAATATATTGTGCAGAAACCAAGCAAATGAAGTAAATTTTGGTTTTTTTTGTTGAAATACGTTTGTAGTTTTTTATCCGAAAAAAAATTTTTTTTTGCTCCGAAGGTTTCGGGGTAATCGATAACGCATGTCAAAAAAAGCCAGCATTCAGCAATTTGAAAGCACTAAAAGTACTTTTCCTACAACTATAAACGACAAAATTGATTGTAGTGAAATTTTTTTTGTAGCTTTTATAGTTACACCGAAAATACAATATATTTTGCAGAAACCAAGCAAATAAAGTAAATTTTGGTTTTTCTTTGTTGAAATATGTTTTAAATCGTTTGTAGTTTTTTATCCGAAAAAAAATTTTTTTTTGCTCCAAAGGTTTCGGAGTAATCGAAAAAGCATGTCAAAAAAAGGCAGTTTTCAGCAACTTTAAAGCACTAAAAGTACCTTTCCTACAACTACAAACGACAAAATTGATTGTAGTGAAATTTTTTTGTGTGTTTTTATAGTTACTCCGAAAATACAATATATTGTGCAGAAACCAAGCAAATGAAGTAAATTTTGATTTTTTTTTTTGAAATATGTTTTAAATCGTTTGTAGTTTTTTATCCAAAAAAAATTTTTTTTTGCTCCGAAGTTTTCGGAGTAATCGATAACGCATGTAAAAAAAAGCCAGAATTCAGCAATTTGAAAGCAGTAAAAGTACTTTTACTACAACTACAAACGACAAAATTGATTGTAGTGAAATTTTTTTTTGTAGCTTTTATAGTTACTCCGAAAATACAATATATTGTGCAGAAACCAAGCAAATGAAGTAAATTTTGTTTTTGTTGTTGAAATATGTTTTAAATCGTTTGTTTTAAATCGTTTGTAGTTTTTTATCCGAAAAAAAGTTTTCGGAGTAATCGATAACGCATGTCTGTCAAAAAAAGCCAGAATTCAGCAATTTGAAAGCACTAAAAGTACTTTTCCTACAACTACAAACGACAAAATTGATTGTAGTGAATTTTTTTTTTGTAGCTTTTATAGTTACTCCGACAAAATTGATTGTAGTGAAATTTTTTTTTGTAGCTTTTATAGTTACTCCGAAAATACAATATATTGTGCAGAAACCAAGCAAATGAAGTAAATTTTGTTTTTGTTGTTGAAATATGTTTTAAATCGTTTGTTTTAAATCGTTTGTAGTTTTTTATCCGAAAAAAAGTTTTCGGAGTAATCGATAACGCATGTCAAAAAAAGCCAGAATTCAGCAATTTGAAAGCACTAAAAGTCCTTTTCCTACAACTACAAACCACAAAATTGATTGTAGTGAAATTTTTTTTGGTAGCTTTTATAGTTACTCCGAAAATACAATATATTGTGCAGAAACCAAGCAAATGAAGTAAATTTTGTTTTTGTTGTTGAAATATGTTTTAAATCGTTTGTTTTAAATCGTTTGTAGTTTTTTATCCGAAAAAAAGTTTTCGGAGTAATCGATAACGCATGTCAAAAAAAGCCAGAATTCAGCAATTTGAAAGCACTAAAAGTACTTTTCCTACAACTACAAACGACAAAATTGATTGTAGTGAATTTTTTTTGTTGTAGCTTTTATAGTTACTCCGAAAATACAATATATTGTGCAGAAACCAAGCAAATGAAGTAAATTTTGTTTTTGTTGTTGAAATATGTTTTAAATCGTTTGTAGTTTTTTATCCGAAAAAAAGTTTTCGGAGTAATCGATAACGCATGTCAAAAAAAGCCAGAATTCAGCAATTTGAAAGCACTAAAAGTACTTTTCCTACAACTACAAACGACCAAATTGATTGTAGTGAAATTTTTTTTGGTAGCTTTTATAGTTACTCCGAAAATACAATATATTGTGCAGAAACCAAGCAAATGAAGTAAATTTTGGTTTTTTTGTTGAAATATGTTTTAAATCGTTTGTTTTAAATCGTTTGTAGTTTTTTATCCGAAAAAAAATTTTTTTTTGCTCCGAAGGTTTCGGGGTAATCGATAACGCATGTCAAAAAAAGCCAGCATTCAGCAATTTGAAAGCACTAAAAGTACTTTTCCTACAACTATAAACAACAAAATTGATTGTAGTGAAATTTCTTTTTGTAGCTTTTATAGTTACACCGAAAATACAATATATTTTGCAGAAACCAAGCAAATGAAGTAAATTTTGGTTTTTTTTTCTGAAATATGTTTTAAATCGTTTGTAGTTTTTTATCCGAAAAAAAATTTTTTTTTGCTCCAAAGGTTTCGGAGTAATCGAAAAAGCATGTCAAAAAAAGGCAGTATTCAGCAACTTTAAAGCACTAAAAGTACTTTTCCTACAACTACAAACGACAAAATTGATTGTAGTGAAATTTTTTTTTGTGTTTTTGTAGTTACTCCGAAAATACAATATATTGTGCAGAAACCAAGCAAATGAAGTAAATTTTGATTTTTTTGTTGACATATGTTTTAAATCGTTTGTTTTAAATCGTTTGTAGTTTTTTATCCGAAAAAAAGTTTTCGGAGTAATCGATAACGCATGTCAAAAAAAGCCAGAATTCAGCAATTTGAAAGCAGTAAAAGTACTTTTACTACAACTACAAACGACAAAATTGATTGTAGTGAAATTTTTTTTTGTAGCTTTTATAGTTACTCCGAAAATACAATATATTGTGCAGAAACCAAGCAAATGAAGTAAATTTTGTTTTTGTTGTTGAAATATGTTTTAAATCGTTTGTTTTAAATCGTTTGTAGTTTTTTATCCGAAAAAAAGTTTTCGGAGTAATCGATAACGCATGTCTGTCAAAAAAAGCCAGAATTCAGCAATTTGAAAGCACTAAAAGTACTTTTCCTACAACTACAAACGACAAAATTGATTGTAGTGAATTTTTTTTTTGTAGCTTTTATAGTTACTCCGACAAAATTGATTGTAGTGAAATTTTTTTTTGTAGCTTTTATAGTTACTCCGAAAATACAATATATTGTGCAGAAACCAAGCAAATGAAGTAAATTTTGTTTTTGTTGTTGAAATATGTTTTAAATCGTTTGTTTTAAATCGTTTGTAGTTTTTTATCCGAAAAAAAGTTTTCGGAGTAATCGATAACGCATGTCAAAAAAAGCCAGAATTCAGCAATTTGAAAGCACTAAAAGTACTTTTCCTACAACTACAAACCACAAAATTGATTGTAGTGAAATTTTTTTTGGTAGCTTTTATAGTTACTCCGAAAATACAATATATTGTGCAGAAACCAAGCAAATGAAGTAAATTTTGTTTTTGTTGTTGAAATATGTTTTAAATCGTTTGTTTTAAATCGTTTGTAGTTTTTTATCCGAAAAAAAGTTTTCGGAGTAATCGATAACGCATGTCAAAAAAAGCCAGAATTCAGCAAATTGAAAGCACTAAAAGTACTTTTCCTACAACTACAAACGACAAAATTGATTGTAGTGAATTTTTTTTGTTGTAGCTTTTATAGTTACTCCGAAAATACAATATATTGTGCAGAAACCAAGCAAATGAAGTAAATTTTGTTTTTGTTGTTGAAATATGTTTTAAATCGTTTGTTTTAAATCGTTTGTAGTTTTTTATCCGAAAAAAAGTTTTCGGAGTAATCGATAACGCATGTCAAAAAAAGCCAGAATTCAGCAATTTGAAAGCACTAAAAGTACTTTTCCTACAACTACAAACGACCAAATTGATTGTAGTGAAATTTTTTTTGGTAGCTTTTATAGTTACTCCGAAAATACAATATATTGTGCAGAAACCAAGCAAATGAAGTAAATTTTGGTTTTTTTGTTGAAATATGTTTTAAATCGTTTGTTTTAAATCGTTTGTAGTTTTTTATCCGAAAAAAAATTTTTTTTTGCTCCGAAGGTTTCGGGGTAATCGATAACGCATGTCAAAAAAAGCCAGCATTCAGCAATTTGAAAGCACTAAAAGTACTTTTCCTACAACTACAAACGACCAAATTGATTGTAGTGAAATTTTTTTTGGTAGCTTTTATAGTTACTCCGAAAATACAATATATTTTGCAGAAACCAAGCAAATGAAGTAAATTTTGGTTTTTTTTTCTGAAATATGTTTTAAATCGTTTGTAGTTTTTTATCCGAAAAAAAAAAATTTTTTTTTGTTCCGAAGGTTTTGGAGTTATCGAAAACGCATGTCAAAAAAATTCAGAATTCAGCAACTTGAAAGCACTAAAAGTACTTTTCCTACAACTACAAACGACAAAATTGATTTTAGTGAAATTTTTTTTTGTAGCTTTTATAGTTACTCCAAAAATACAATATATTGTGCAGAAACCAAGAAAAAGAATTAAATTTTGTTTTTTTTTTTGTTGAAATATGTTTTAAATCGTTTGTAGTTTTTTATCCGAAAAAAATTTTTTTTTTGCTCCGAAGTTTTCGGAGTAATCGATAACGCATGTCAAAAAAAGCCAGAATTCAGCAATTTGAAAGCACTAAAAGTACTTTTCCTACAACTACAAACGACAAAATTGATTGTAGTGAAATTTTTTTTTTGTAGCTTTTATAGTTACTCCGAAAATACAATATATTGTGCAGAAACCAAGAAAATGAAGTAAATATGTTTTAAATCGTTTGTAGTTTTTTATCCGAAAAAAATTGTTTTTTTGCTCCGAAGTTTTCGGAGTAATCGATAACGCATGTCAAAAAAAGCCAGAATTCAGCAATTTGAAAGCACTAAAAGTACTTTTCCTACAACTACAAACGACAAAATTGATTGTAGTGAAATTTTTTTTTGTAGCTTTTATAGTTACTCCGAAAATAAAATATATTGTGCAGAAATCAAGCAAATGAAGTAAATATGTTTTAAATCGTTTGTAGTTTTTTATCCGAAAAAAATTGTTTTTTTGCTCCGAAGTTTTCGGAGTAATCGATAACGCATGTCAAAAAAAGCCAGAATTCAGCAATTTGAAAGCACTAAAAGTACTTTTCCTACAACTACAAACGACAAAATTGATTGTAGTGAAATTTTTTTTTTGTAGCTTTTATAGTTACTCCGAAAATACAATATATTGTGCAGAAACCAAGAAAATGAAGTAAATATGTTTTAAATCGTTTGTAGTTTTTTATCCGAAAAAAATTGTTTTTTTGCTCCGAAGTTTTCGGAGTAATCGATAACGCATGTCAAAAAAAGCCAGAATTCAGCAATTTGAAAGCACTAAAAGTACTTTTCCTACAACTACAAACGACAAAATTGATTGTAGTGAAATTTTTTTTGGTAGCTTTTATAGTTACTCCGAAAATACAATATATTGTGCAGAAACCAAGCAAATGAAGTAAATTTTGGTTTTTTTGTTGAAATATGTTTTAAATCGTTTGTTTTAAATCGTTTGTAGTTTTTTATCCGAAAAAAAAATTTTTTTTGCTCCGAAGGTTTCGGGGTAATCGATAACGCATGTCAAAAAAAGCCAGCATTCAGCAATTTGAAAGCACTAAAAGTACTTTTCCTACAACTATAAACGACAAAATTGATTGTAGTGAAATTTTTTTTTGTAGCTTTTATAGTTACACCGAAAATACAATATATTTTGCAGAAACCAAGCAAATGAAGTAAATTTTGGTTTTTTTTTCTGAAATATGTTTTAAATCGTTTGTAGTTTTTTATCCGAAAAAAAAAAATTTTTTTTTTTTCCGAAGGTTTTGGAATTATCGAAAACGCATGTCAAAAAAATTCAGAATTCAGCAACTTGAAAGCACTAAAAGTACTTTTCCTACAACTACAAACGACAAAATTGATTTTAGTGAAATTTTTTTTTGTAGCTTTTATAGTTACTCCAAAAATACAATATATTGTGCAGAAACCAAGAAAAAGAATTAAATTTTGATTTTTTTTGTTGAAATATGTTTTAAATCGTTTGTAGTTTTTTATCCAAAAAAAATTTTTTTTTGCTCCGAAGTTTTCGGAGTAATCGATAACGCATGTAAAAAAAAGCCAGAATTCAGCAATTTGAAAGCAGTAAAAGTACTTTTCCTACAACTACAAACGACAAAATTGATTGTAGTGAAATTTTTTTTGTAGCTTTTATAGTTACTCCAAAAATACAATATATTGCGCAGAAACCAAGAAAATGAAGTAAATTTTGGTTTTTTTTGTTGAAATATGTTTTAGATCGTTCGTAGTTTTTTATCCGAAAAAAAATTTTTTTTTGCTCCAAAGGTTTCGGAGTAATCGAAAAAGCATGTCAAAAAAAGGCAGTATTCAGCAACTTTAAAGCACTAAAAGTACTTTTCCTACAACTACAAACGACAAAATTGATTGTAGTGAAATTTTTTTTTGTGTTTTTATAGTTACTCCGAAAATACAATATATTGTGCAGAAACCAAGCAAATGAAGTAAATTTTGGTTTTTTTTTGTTGAAATATGTTTTAAATCGTTTGTAGTTTTTTACCGAAAAAATTTTTTTTTTTTTCTCCGAAGGTTTCGGGGTAATCGATAACGCATGTCAAAAAAAGCCAGCATTCAGCAATTTGAAAGCACTAAAAGTACTTTTCCTACAACTATAAACGACAAAATTGATTGTAGTGAATTTTTTTTTTTGTAGCTTTTATAGTTACACCGAAAATACAATATATTTTGCAGAAACCAAGCAAATGAAGTAAATTTTTGGTTTTTCTTTGTTGAAATATGTTTTAAATCGTTTGTAGTTTTTTATCGGAAAACAAATTTTTTTTTGTTCCAAAGGTTTCGGAGTAATCGAAAAAGCATGTCAAAAAAAGGCAGTATTCAGCAACTTTAAAGCACTAAAAGTACTTTTCCTACAACTACAAACGACAAAATTGATTGTAGTGAAATTTTTTTTTGTGTTTTTATAGTTACTCTGAAAATACAATATATTGTGCAGAAACCAAGCAAATGAAGTAAATTTTGTTTTTTTTTGTTGACATATGTTTTAAATCGTTTGTTTTAAATCGTTTGTAGTTTTTTATCCGAAAAAAAATTTTTTTTGTTCCGAAGGTTTCGGGGTAATCGATAACGCATGTCAAAAAAAGCCAGCATTCAGCAATTTGAAAGCACTAAAAGTACTTTTCCTACAACTATAAACGACAAAATTGATTGTAGTGAATTTTTTTTTTGTAGCTTTTATAGTTACACCGAAAATACAATATATTTTGTAGAAACCAAGCAAATGAAGTAAATTTTGGTTTTTCTTTGTTGAAATATGTTTTAAATCGTTTGTAGTTTTTTATCCGAAAAAAAATTTTTTTTGCTCCGAAGTTTTCGGAGAAATTGAAAACGCATGTCAAAAAAAGCCAGCATTCAGCAATTTGAAAGCACTAAAAGTACTTTTCCTACAACTACAAACGACAAAATTGATTGTAGTGAAATTTTTTTTTGTGTTTTTATAGTTACTCTGAAAATACAATATATTGTGCAGAAACCAAGCAAATGAAGTAAATTTTGTTTTTTTTTGTTGACATATGTTTTAAATCGTTTGTAGTTTTTTATCCGAAAAAAAATTTTTTTTTGCTCCGAAGGTTTCGGGGTAATCGATAACGCATGTCAAAAAAAGCCAGCATTCAGCAATTTGAAAGCACTAAAAGTACTTTTCCTACAACTATAAACGACAAAATTGATTGTAGTGAATTTTTTTTTTTGTAGCTTTTATAGTTACACCGGAAATACAATATATTTTGCAGAAACCAAGCAAATGAAGTAAATTTTGGTTTTTCTTTGTTGAAATATGTTTTAAATCGTTTGTAGTTTTTTATCGGAAAACAAATTTTTTTTTGTTCCAAAGGTTTCGGAGTAATCGAAAAAGCATGTCAAAAAAAGGCAGTATTCAGCAACTTTAAAGCACTAAAAGTACTTTCCTTTTTGTGTTTTTATAGTTACTCCGAAAATACAATATATTGTGCAGAAACCAAGCAAATGAAGTAAATTTTGGTTTTTTTTTGTTGAAATATGTTTTAAATCGTTTGTAGTTTTTTATCCGAAAAAATTTTTTTTTTTTTCTCCGAAGGTTTCGGGGTAATCGATAATGCATGTCAAAAAAAGCCAGCATTCAGCAATTTGAAAGCACTAAAAGTACTTTTCCTACAACTATAAACGACAAAATTGATAGTAGTGAATTTTTTTTTTTGTAGCTTTTATAGTTACACCGAATATACAATATATTTTGCAGAAACCAAGCAAATGAAGTAAATTTTGGTTTTTCTTTGTTGAAATATGTTTTAAATCGTTTGTAGTTTTTTATCGGAAAACAAATTTTTTTTTGTTCCAAAGGTTTCGGAGTAATCGAAAAAGCATGTCAAAAAAAGGCAGTATTCAGCAACTTTAAAGCACTAAAAGTACTTTTCCTACAACTACAAACGACAAAATTGATTGTAGTGAAATTTTTTTTTGTGTTTTTATAGTTACTCCGAAAATACAATATATTGTGCAGAAACCAAGCAAATGAAGTAAATTTTGTTTTTTTTTTTGATATATGTTTTAAATCGTTTGTTTTAAATCGTTTGTTTTAAATCGTTTGTAGTTTTTTATCTGAAAAAAAATTTTTTTTTGCTCCGAAGGTTTCGGGGTAATCGATAACGCATGTCAAAAAAAGCCAGCATTCAGCAATTTGAAAGCACTAAAAGTACTTTCCTACAACTATAAACGACAAAATTGATTGTAGTGAAATTTTTTTTTGTAGCTTTTATAGTTACACCGAAAATACAATATATTTTGCAGAAACCAAGCAAATGAAGTAAATATTGGTTTTTCTTTGTTGAAATATGTTTTAAATCGTTTGTAGTTTTTTATCCGAAAAAAAATTTTTTTTTGCTCCAAAGGATTCGGAGTAATCGAAAAAGCATGTCAAAAAAAGGCAGTATTCAGCAACTTTAAAGCACTAAAAGTACTTTTCCTACAACTACAAACGACAAAATTGATTGTAGTGAAATTTTTTTTTTGTGTTTTTATAGTTACTCCGAAAATACAATATATTGTTCAGAAACCAAGCAAATGAAGTAAATTTTGGTTTTTTTTGTTGAAATAATTGTTAAATCGTTTGTTTTAAATCGTTTGTAGTTTTTTATCCGAAAAAAATTTTTTTTTTGCTCCGAAGGTTTCGGGGTAATCGATAACGCATGTCAAAAAAAGCCAGCATTCAGCAATTTGAAAGCACTAAAAGTACTTTTCCTACAACTATAAACGACAAAATTGATTGTAGTGAAATTTTTTTTGTAGCTTTTATAGTTACACCGAAAATACAATATATTTTGCAGAAACCAAGCAAATAAAGTAAATTTTGGTTTTTCTTTGTTGAAATATGTTTTAAATCGTTTGTAGTTTTTTATCCGAAAAAAAATTTTTTTTTGCTCCAAAGGTTTCGGAGTAATCGAAAAAGCATGTCAAAAAAAGGCAGTTTTCAGCAACTTTAAAGCACTAAAAGTACTTTTCCTACAACTACAAACGACAAAATTGATTGTAGTGAAATTTTTTTTTGTGTTTTTATAGTTACTCCGAAAATACAATATATTGTGCAGAAACCAAGCAAATGAAGTAAATTTTGTTTTTGTTGTTGAAATATGTTTTAAATCGTTTGTTTTAAATCGTTTGTAGTTTTTTATCCGAAAAAAAGTTTTCGGAGTAATCGACAACGCATGTCAAAAAAAGCCAGAATTCAGCAATTTGAAAGCACTAAAAGTACTTTTCCTACAACTACAAACGATAAAATTGATTGTAGTGAATTTTTTTTTTTGTAGCTTTTATAGTTACTCCGAAAATACAATATATTGTGCAGAAACCAAGCAAATGAAGTAAATTTTGTTTTTGTTGTTGAAATATGTTTTAAATCGTTTGTTTTAAATCGTTTGTAGTTTTTTATCCGAAAAAAAGTTTTCGGAGTAATCGATAACGCATGTCAAAAAAAGCCAGAATTCAGCAATTTGAAAGCACTAAAAGTACTTTTCCTACAACTACAAACGATAAAATTGATTGTAGTGAATTTTTTTTTTTGTAGCTTTTATAGTTACTCCGAAAATACAATATATTGTGCAGAAACCAAGCAAATGAAGTAAATTTTGTTTTTGTTGTTGAAATATGTTTTAAATCGTTTGTTTTAAATCGTTTGTAGTTTTTTATCCGAAAAAAAGTTTTCGGAGTAATCGATAACGCATGTCAAAAAAAGCCAGAATTCAGCAATTTGAAAGCACTAAAAGTACTTTTCCTACAACTACAAACCACAAAATTGATTGTAGTGAAATTTTTTTTGGTAGCTTTTATAGTTACTCCGAAAATACAATATATTGTGCAGAAAACAAGCAAATGAAGTAAATTTTGTTTTTGTTGTTGAAATATGTTTTAAATCGTTTGTTTTAAATCGTTTGTAGTTTTTTATCCGAAAAAAAGTTTTCGGAGTAATCGATAACGCATGTCAAAAAAAGCCAGAATTCAGCAATTTGAAAGCACTAAAAGTACTTTTCCTACAACTACAAACGACAAAATTGATTGTAGTGAATTTTTTTTTTTGTAGCTTTTATAGTTACTCCGAAAATACAATATATTGTGCAGAAACCAAGCAAATGAAGTAAATTTTGTTTTTGTTGTTGAAATATGATTTAAATCGTTTGTAGTTTTTTATCCGAAAAAAGTTTTCGGAGTAATCGATAACGCATGTCAAAAAAAGCCAGAATTCAGCAATTTGAAAGCACTAAAAGTACTTTTCCTACAACTACAAACGACCAAATTGATTGTAGTGAAATTTTTTTTGGTAGCTTTTATAGTTACTCCGAAAATACAATATATTGTGCAGAAACCAAGCAAATGAAGTTAATTTTGGTTTTTTTGTTGAAATATGTTTTAAATCGTTTGTTTTAAATCGTTTGTAGTTTTTTATCCGAAAAAAAATTTTTTTTTGCTCCGAAGGTTTCGGGGTAATCGATAACGCATGTCAAAAAAAGCCAGCATTCAGCAATTTGAAAGCACTAAAAGTACTTTTCCTACAACTATAAACAACAAAATTGATTGTAGTGAAATTTTTTTTTGTAGCTTTTATAGTTACACCGAAAATACAATATATTTTGCAGAAACCAAGCAAATGAAGTAAATTTTGGTTTTTTTTTCTGAAATATGTTTTAAATCGTTTGTAGTTTTTTATCCGAAAAAAAAAAAATTTTTTTTTGTTCCGAAGGTTTTGGAGTTATCGAAAACGCATGTCAAAAAAATTCAGAATTCAGCAACTTGAAAGCACTAAAAGTACTTTTCCTACAACTACAAACGACAAAATTGATTGTAGTGAAATTTTTTTTTTGTAGCTTTTATAGTTACAATATATTGTGCAGAAACCAAGAAAATGAAGTAAATATGTTTAAAATCGTTTGTAGTTTTTTATCCGAAAAAAATTGTTTTTTTGCTCCGAAGTTTTCGGAGTAATCGATAACGCATGTCAAAAAAAGCCAGAATTCAGCAATTTGAAAGCACTAAAAGTACTTTTCCTACAACTACAAACGACAAAATTGATTTTAGTGAAATTTTTTTTTGTAGCTTTTATAGTTACTCCAAAAATACAATATATTGTGCAGAAACCAAGAAAAAGAATTAAATTTTGTTTTTTTTTTTGTTGAAATATGTTTTAAATCGTTTGTAGTTTTTTATCCGAAAAAAATTTTTTTTTTGCTCCGAAGTTTTCGGAGTAATCGATAACGCATGTCAAAAAAAGCCAGAATTCAGCAATTTGAAAGCACTAAAAGTACTTTTCCTACAACTACAAACGACAAAATTGATTGTAGTGAAATTTTTTTTTTGTAGCTTTTATAGTTACTCCGAAAATACAATATATTGTGCAGAAACCAAGAAAATGAAGTAAATATGTTTTAAATCGTTTGTAGTTTTTTATCCGAAAAAAATTGTTTTTTTGCTCCGAAGTTTTCGGAGTAATCGATAACGCATGTCAAAAAAAGCCAGAATTCAGCAATTTGAAAGCACTAAAAGTACTTTTCCTACAACTACAAACGACAAAATTGATTGTAGTGAAATTTTTTTTTTGTAGCTTTTATAGTTACAATATATTGTGCAGAAACCAAGAAAATGAAGTAAATATGTTTTAAATCGTTTGTAGTTTTTTATCCGAAAAAAATTGTTTTTTTGCTCCGAAGTTTTCGGAGTAATCGATAACGCATGTCAAAAAAAGCCAGAATTCAGCAATTTGAAAGCACTAAAAGTACTTTTCCTACAACTACAAACGACAAAATTGATTGTAGTGAAATTTTTTTTTTGTAGCTTTTATAGTTACAATATATTGTGCAGAAACCAAGAAAATGAAGTAAATATGTTTAAAATCGTTTGTAGTTTTTTATCCGAAAAAAATTGTTTTTTTGCTCCGAAGTTTTCGGAGTAATCGATAACGCATGTCAAAAAAAGCCAGAATTCAGCAATTTGAAAGCACTAAAAGTACTTTTCCTACAACTACAAACGACAAAATTGATTGTAGTGAAATTTTTTTTTTGTAGCTTTTATAGTTACAATATATTGTGCAGAAACCAAGAAAATGAAGTAAATATGTTTAAAATCGTTTGTAGTTTTTTATCCGAAAAAAATTGTTTTTTTGCTCCGAAGTTTTCGGAGTAATCGATAACGCATGTCAAAAAAAGCCAGAATTCAGCAATTTGAAAGCACTAAAAGTACTTTTCCTACAACTACAAACGACAAAATTGATTGTAGTGAAATTTTTTTTTGTAGCTTTTATAGTTACTCCGAAAATAAAATATATTGTGCAGAAATCAAGCAAATGAAGTAAATATGTTTTAAATCGTTTGTAGTTTTTTATCCGAAAAAAATTGTTTTTTTGCTCCGAAGTTTTCGGAGTAATCGATAACGCATGTCAAAAAAATTCAGAATTCAGCAACTTGAAAGCACTAAAAGTACTTTTCCTACAACTACAAACGACAAAATTGATTGTAGTGAAATTTTTTTTTTGTAGCTTTTATAGTTACAATATATTGTGCAGAAACCAAGAAAATGAAGTAAATATGTTTAAAATCGTTTGTAGTTTTTTATCCGAAAAAAATTGTTTTTTTGCTCCGAAGTTTTCGGAGTAATCGATAACGCATGTCAAAAAAAGCCAGAATTCAGCAATTTGAAAGCACTAAAAGTACTTTTCCTACAACTACAAACGACAAAATTGATTGTAGTGAAATTTTTTTTTGTAGCTTTTATAGTTACTCCGAAAATAAAATATATTGTGCAGAAATCAAGCAAATGAAGTAAATATGTTTTAAATCGTTTGTAGTTTTTTATCCGAAAAAAATTGTTTTTTTGCTCCGAAGTTTTCGGAGTAATCGATAACGCATGTCAAAAAAAGCCAGAATTCAGCAATTTGAAAGCACTAAAAGTACTTTTCCTACAACTACAAACGACAAAATTGATTGTAGTGAAATTTTTTTTTTGTAGCTTTTATAGTTACAATATATTGTGCAGAAACCAAGAAAATGAAGTAAATATGTTTTAAATCGTTTGTAGTTTTTTATCCGAAAAAAATTGTTTTTTTGCTCCGAAGTTTTCGGAGTAATCGATAACGCATGTCAAAAAAAGCCAGAATTCAGCAATTTGAAAGCACTAAAAGTACTTTTCCTACAACTACAAACGACAAAATTGATTGTAGTGAAATTTTTTTTGGTAGCTTTTATAGTTACTCCGAAAATACAATATATTGTGCAGAAACCAAGCAAATGAAGTAAATTTTGGTTTTTTTGTTGAAATATGTTTTAAATCGTTTGTTTTAAATCGTTTGTAGTTTTTTATCCGAAAAAAAATTTTTTTTTGCTCCGAAGGTTTCGGGGTAATCGATAACGCATGTCAAAAAAAGCCAGCATTCAGCAATTTGAAAGCACTAAAAGTACTTTTCCTACAACTATAAACGACAAAATTGATTGTAGTGAAATTTTTTTTTGTAGCTTTTATAGTTACACCGAAAATACAATATATTTTGCAGAAACCACGCAAATGAAGTAAATTTGTTTTTTTTTTGTTGAAATATGTTTTAAATCGTTTGTAGTTTTTTATCCGAAAAAAATATTTTTTTGCTCCGAAGTTTTCGGAGTAATCGATAACGCATGTCAAAAAAAGCCAGAATTCAGCAATTTGAAAGCAGTAAAAGTACTTTTCCTACAACTACAAACGACAAAATTGATTGTAGTGAAATTTTTTTTGTAGCTTTTATAGTTACTCCAAAAATACAATATATTGCGCAGAAACCAAGAAAATGAAGTAAATTTTGGTTTTTTTTGTTGAAATATGTTTTAGATCGTTCGTAGTTTTTTATCCGAAAAAAAATTTTTTTTTGCTCCAAAGGTTTCGGAGTAATCGAAAAAGCATGTCAAAAAAAGGCAGTATTCAGCAACTTTAAAGCACTAAAAGTACTTTTCCTACAACTACAAACGACAAAATTGATTGTAGTGAAACTTTTTTTTGTGTTTTTATAGTTACACCGAAAATACAATATATTTTGCAGAAACCAAGCAAATGAAGTAAATATTGGTTTTTCTTTGTTGAAATATGTTTCATTCAGCAATTTGAAAGCACTAAAAGTACTTTTCCTACAACTATAAACGACAAAATTGATTGTAGTGAATTTTTTTTTTGTAGCTTTTATAGTTACTCCGAAAATAAAATATATTGTGCAGAAATCAAGCAAATGAAGTAAATATGTTTTAAATCGTTTGTAGTTTTTTATCCGAAAAAAATTGTTTTTTTGCTCCGAAGTTTTCGGAGTAATCGATAACGCATGTCAAAAAAAGCCAGAATTCAGCAATTTGAAAGCAGTAAAAGTACTTTTCCTACAACTACAAACGACAAAATTGATTGTAGTGAAATTTTTTTTGTAGCTTTTATAGTTACTCCAAAAATACAATATATTGCGCAGAAACCAAGAAAATGAAGTAAATTTTGGTTTTTTTTGTTGAAATATGTTTTAGATCGTTCGTAGTTTTTTATCCGAAAAAAAATTTTTTTTTGCTCCAAAGGTTTCGGAGTAATCGAAAAAGCATGTCAAAAAAAGGCAGTATTCAGCAACTTTAAAGCACTAAAAGTACTTTTCCTACAACTACAAACGACAAAATTGATTGTAGTGAAATTTTTTTTTGTGTTTTTATAGTTACACCGAAAATACAATATATTTTGCAGAAACCAAGCAAATGAAGTAAATATTGGTTTTTCTTTGTTGAAATATGTTTCATTCAGCAATTTGAAAGCACTAAAAGTACTTTTCCTACAACTATAAACGACAAAATTGATTGTAGTGAATTTTTTTTTTTTGTAGCTTTTATAGTTACACCGAAAATACAATATATTTTGCAGAAACCAAGCAAATGAAGTAAATTTTTGGTTTTTCTTTGTTGAAATATGTTTTAAATCGTTTGTAGTTTTTTATCGGAAAACAAATTTTTTTTTGTTCCAAAGGTTTCGGAGTAATCGAAAAAGCATGTCAAAAAAAGGCAGTATTCAGCAACTTTAAAGCACTAAAAGTACTTTTCCTACAACTACAAACGACAAAATTGATTGTAGTGAAATTTTTTTTTGTGTTTTTATAGTTACTCTGAAAATACAATATATTGTGCAGAAACCAAGCAAATGAAGTAAATTTTGTTTTTTTTTGTTGACATATGTTTTAAATCGTTTGTTTTAAATCGTTTGTAGTTTTTTATCCGAAAAAAAATTTTTTTTGTTCCGAAGGTTTCGGGGTAATCGATAACGCATGTCAAAAAAAGCCAGCATTCAGCAATTTGAAAGCACTAAAAGTACTTTTCCTACAACTATAAACGACAAAATTGATTGTAGTGAATTTTTTTTTTGTAGCTTTTATAGTTACACCGAAAATACAATATATTTTGTAGAAACCAAGCAAATGAAGTAAATTTTGGTTTTTCTTTGTTGAAATATGTTTTAAATCGTTTGTAGTTTTTTATCCGAAAAAAAATTTTTTTTGCTCCGAAGTTTTCGGAGAAATTGAAAACGCATGTCAAAAAAAGCCAGCATTCAGCAATTTGAAAGCACTAAAAGTACTTTTCCTACAACTATAAACGACAAAATTGATTGTAGTGAATTTTTTTTTTTGTAGCTTTTATAGTTACACCGGAAATACAATATATTTTGCAGAAACCAAGCAAATGAAGTAAATTTTGGTTTTTCTTTGTTGAAATATGTTTTAAATCGTTTGTAGTTTTTTATCGGAAAACAAATTTTTTTTTGTTCCAAAGGTTTCGGAGTAATCGAAAAAGCATGTCAAAAAAAGGCAGTATTCAGCAACTTTAAAGCACTAAAAGTACTTTCCTTTTTGTGTTTTTATAGTTACTCCGAAAATACAATATATTGTGCAGAAACCAAGCAAATGAAGTAAATTTTGGTTTTTTTTTTGTTGAAATATGTTTTAAATCGTTTGTAGTTTTTTATCCGAAAAAAATTTTTTTTTTTTCTCCGAAGGTTTCGGGGTAATCGATAATGCATGTCAAAAAAAGCCAGCATTCAGCAATTTGAAAGCACTAAAAGTACTTTTCCTACAACTATAAACGACAAAATTGATTGTAGTGAATTTTTTTTTTTGTAGCTTTTATAGTTACACCGAAAATACAATATATTTTGCAGAAACCAAGCAAATGAAGTAAATTTTGGTTTTTCTTTGTTGAAATATGTTTTAAATCGTTTGTAGTTTTTTATCGGAAAACAAATTTTTTTTGTTCCAAAGGTTTCGGAGTAATCGAAAAAGCATGTCAAAAAAAGGCAGTATTCAGCAACTTTAAAGCACTAAAAGTACTTTTCCTACAACTACAAACGACAAAATTGATTGTAGTGAAATTTTTTTTTGTGTTTTTATAGTTACTCCGAAAATACAATATATTGTGCAGAAACCAAGCAAATGAAGTAAATTTTGTTTTTTTTTTTGATATATGTTTTAAATCGTTTGTTTTAAATCGTTTGTAGTTTTTTATCCGAAAAAAAATTTTTTTTTGCTCCGAAGGTTTCGGGGTAATCGATAACGCATGTCAAAAAAAGCCAGCATTCAGCAATTTGAAAGCACTAAAAGTACTTTCCTACAACTATAAACGACAAAATTGATTGTAGTGAAATTTTTTTTTGTAGCTTTTATAGTTACACCGAAAATACAATATATTTTGCAGAAACCAAGCAAATGAAGTAAATATTGGTTTTTCTTTGTTGAAATATGTTTTAAATCGTTTGTAGTTTTTTATCCGAAAAAAAATTTTTTTTTGCTCCAAAGGATTCGGAGTAATCGAAAAAGCATGTCAAAAAAAGGCAGTATTCAGCAACTTTAAAGCACTAAAAGTACTTTTCCTACAACTACAAACGACAAAATTGATTGTAGTGAAATTTTTTTGATGTGTTTTTATAGTTACTCCGAAAATACAATATATTGTTCAGAAACCAAGCAAATGAAGTAAATTTTGGTTTTTTTTGTTGAAATAATTGTTAAATCGTTTGTTTTAAATCGTTTGTAGTTTTTTATCCGAAAAAAAATTTTTTTTTGCTCCGAAGGTTTCGGGGTAATCGATAACGCATGTCAAAAAAAGCCAGCATTCAGCAATTTGAAAGCACTAAAAGTACTTTTCCTACAACTATAAACGACAAAATTGATTGTAGTGAAATTTTTTTTGTAGCTTTTATAGTTACACCGAAAATACAATATATTTTGCAGAAACCAAGCAAATAAAGTAAATTTTGGTTTTTCTTTGTTGAAATATGTTTTAAATCGTTTGTAGTTTTTTATCCGAAAAAAAATTTTTTTTTGCTCCAAAGGTTTCGGAGTAATCGAAAAAGCATGTCAAAAAAAGGCAGTTTTCAGCAACTTTAAAGCACTAAAAGTACTTTTCCTACAACTACAAACGACAAAATTGATTGTAGTGAAATTTTTTTTTGTGTTTTTATAGTTACTCCGAAAATACAATATATTGTGCAGAAACCAAGCAAATGAAGTAAATTTTGATTTTTTTTGTTGAAATATGTTTTAAATCGTTTGTAGTTTTTTATCCAAAAAAAATTTTTTTTTGCTCCGAAGTTTTCGGAGTAATCGATAACGCATGTAAAAAAAAGCCAGAATTCAGCAATTTGAAAGCAGTAAAAGTACTTTTACTACAACTGCAAACGACAAAATTGATTGTAGTGAAATTTTTTTTTTGTAGCTTTTATAGTTACCCCGAAAATACAATATATTGTGCAGAAACCAAGCAAATGAAGTAAATTTTGTTTTTGTTGTTGAAATATGTTTTAAATCGTTTGTAGTTTTTTATCCGAAAAAAAATTTTTTTTTGCTCCCTAGTTTTCGGAGTAATTGAAAACGCCTGTCAAACAAAGGCAGAACTCAGCAATTTGAAAGCACTAAAAGTACTTTTCCTACAACTACAAACGACAAAATTTATTGTAGTGAAATTTTTTTTTTGTAGCTTTTATAGTTACTCCGAAATACAATATATTGTGCAGAAACCAAGCAAATGAAGTAAATTTTGTTTTTGTTGTTGAAATATGTTTTAAATCGTTTGTTTTAAATCGTTTGTAGTTTTTTATCCGAAAAAAAGTTTTCGGAGTAATCGATAACGCATGTCAAAAAAAGCCAGAATTCAGCAATTTGAAAGCACTAAAAGTACTTTTCCTACAACTACAAACGATAAAATTGATTGTAGTGAATTTTTTTTTTTGTAGCTTTTATAGTTACTCCGAAAATACAATATATTGTGCAGAAACCAAGCAAATGAAGTAAATTTTGTTTTTGTTGTTGAAATATGTTTTAAATCGTTTGTTTTAAATCGTTTGTAGTTTTTTATCCGAAAAAAAGTTTTCGGAGTAATCGATAACGCATGTCAAAAAAAGCCAGAATTCAGCAATTTGAAAGCACTAAAAGTACCTTTCCTACAACTACAAACGACAAAATTGATTGTAGTGAATTTTTTTTTGGTAGCTTTTATAGTTACTCCGAAAATACAATATATTGTGCAGAAACCAAGCAAATGAAGTAAATTTTGGTTTTTTTGTTGAAATATGTTTTAAATCGTTTGTTTTAAATCGTTTGTAGTTTTTTATCCGAAAAAAAATTTTTTTTTGCTCCGAAGGTTTCGGGGTAATCGATAACGCATGTCAAAAAAAGCCAGCATTCAGCAATTTGAAAGCACTAAAAGTACTTTTCCTACAACTATAAACGACAAAATTGATTGTAGTGAAATTTTTTTTTGTAGCTTTTATAGTTACACCGAAAATACAATATATTTTGCAGAAACCAAGCAAATGAAGTAAATTTTGGTTTTTCTTTGTTGAAATATGTTTTAAATCGTTTGTAGTTTTTTATCCGAAAAAACATTTTTTTTTGCTCCCTAGTTTTCGGAGTAATTGAAAACGCCTGTCAAAAAAAGGCAGAACTCAGCAATTTGAAAGCACTAAAAGTACTTTTCCTACAACTACAAACGACAAAATTTATTGTAGTGAAATTTTTTTTTGTGTTTTTATAGTTACTCCGAATATACAATATATTGTGCAGAAACCAAGCAAATGAAGTAAATTTTGGTTTTTTTTGTTGAAATATGTTTTAAATCGTTTGTTTTAAATCGTTTGTAGTTTTTTATCCAAAAAAAATTTTTTTTTGCTCCGAAGGTTTCGGGGTAATCGATAACGCATGTCAAAAAAAGCCAGCATTCAGCAATTTGAAAGCACTAAAAGTACTTTTCCTACAACTATAAAGACAAAATTGATTGTAGTGAAATTTTTTTTTGTAGCTTTTATAGTTACACCGAAAATACAATATATTTTGCAGAAACCAAGCAAATGAAGTAAATTTTGGTTTTTCTTTGTTGAAATATGTTTTAAATCGTTTGTAGTTTTTTATCCGAAAAATAATTTTTTTTTGCTCCAAAGGTTTCGGAGTAATCGAAAAAGCATGTCAAAAAAAAACAGAATTCAGCAATTTGAAAGCACTAAAAGTACTTTTCCTACAACTATAAACGACAAAATTGATTGTAGTGAAATTTTTTTTTGTAGCTTTTATAGTTACACCGAAAATACAATATATTTTGCAGAAACCAAGCAAATGAAGTAAATTTGTTTTTTTTTTGTTGAAATATGTTTTAAATCGTTTGTAGTTTTTTATCCGAAAAAATTTTTTTTTTGCTCCGAAGTTTTCGGAGTAATCGATAACGCATGTCAAAAAAAGGCAGTATTCAGCAATTTGAAAGCACTAAAAGTACTTTTCCTACAACTACAAACGACAAAATTGATTGTAGTGAAATTTTTTTTTGTGTTTTTATAGTTACTCCGAAAATACAATATATTGTGCAGAAACCAAGCAAATGAAGTAAATTTTGGTTTTTTTTGTTGAAATATGTTTTAAATCGTTTGTTTTAAATCGTTTGTAGTTTTTTATCCGAAAAAAAATTTTTTTTTTGCTCCGAAGGTTTCGGGGTAATCGATAACGCATGTCAAAAAAAGCCAGCATTCAGCAATTTGAAAGCACTAAAAGTACTTTTCCTACAACTATAAACGACAAAATTGATTGTAGTGAAATTTTTTTTTGTAGCTTTTATAGTTACACCGAAAATACAATATATTTAGCAGAAACCAAGCAAATGAAGTAAATTTTGGTTTTTCTTTGTTGAAATATGTTTTAAATCGTTTGTAGTTTTTTATCCGAAAAAAAATTTTTTTTTGCTCCAAAGGTTTCGGAGTAATCGAAAAAGCATGTCAAAAAAAGGCAGTATTCAGCAACTTTAAAGCACTAAAAGTACTTTTCCTACAACTACAAACGACAAAATTGATTGTAGTGAAATTTTTTTTTGTGTTTTTATAGTTACTCCGAAAATACAATATATTGTGCAGAAACCAAGCAAATGAAGTAAATTTTGGTTTTTTTTGTTGAAATATGTTTTAAATCGTTTGTAGTTTTTTATCCGAAAAAAAATTTTTGTTTGCTCCGAAGGTTTCGGGGTAATCGATAACGCATGTCAAAAAAAGCCAGCATTCAGCAATTTGAAAGCACTAAAAGTACTTTTCCTACAACTATAAACGACAAAATTGATTGTAGTGAAATTTTTTTTGGTGTTTTTATAGTTACTCCGAAAATACAATATATTGTGCAGAAACCAAGCAAATGAAGTAAATTTTGTTTTTTTTTGTTGAAATATGTTTTAAATCGTTTGTTTTAAATCGTTTGTAGTTTTTTATCCGAAAAAAATTTTTTTTGCTCCGAAGTTTTCGGAGTAATCGAAAACGCATGTCAAAAAAAGGCAGAATTCAGCAATTTGAAAGCACTAAAAGTACTTTTCCTACAACTACAAACGGCAAAACTGATTGTAGTGACATTTTTTTTTTGTAGCTTTTATAGTTACTCCGAAAATACAATATATTGTGCAGAAACCAAGCAAATGAAGGAAATATTGGTTTTTTTTTGTTGAAATCTGTTTTAAATCGTTTGTAGTTTTTTATCCAAAAAACATTTTTTTTGCTCCGAAGGTTTCGGAGTACAAAAACGCATGTTAAAAAAAGGCAGAATTCAGCAACTTTAAAGCACTAAAAGTACTTTTCCTACAACTACAAACGACAAAATTGATTGTAGTGAAATTTTTTTTTGTGTTTTTGTAGTTACTCCGAAAATACAATATATTGTGCAGAAACCAAGCAAATGAAGTAAATTTTGGTTTTTTTTGTTGAAATATGTTTTAAATCGTTTGTAGTTTTTTATCCGAAAAATAATTTTTTTTTGCTCCGAAGGTTTTGGGGTAATCGAAAAAGCATGTCAAAAAAAGCCAGCATTCAGCAATTTGAAAGCACTAAAAGTACTTTTCCTACAACTATAAACGACAAAATTGATTGTAGTGAAATTTTTTTTTGTAGCTTTTATAGTTACACCGAAAATACAATATATTTTGCAGAAACCAAGCAAATGAAGTAAATTTTGGTTTTTCTTTGTTGAAATATGTTTTAAATCGTTTGTAGTTTTTTATCCGAAAAAAAATTTTTTTTTGCTCCAAAGGTTTCCGAGTAATCGAAAAAGCATGTCAAAAAAAGGCAGAATTCAGCAATTTGAAAGCACTAAAAGTACTTTTCCTACAACTATAAACGACAAAATTGATTGTAGTGAAATTTTTTTTTGTAGCTTTTATAGTTACACCGAAAATACAATATATTTTGCAGAAACCAAGCAAATGAAGTAAATTTGTTTTTTTTTTTTGTTGAAATATGTTTTAAATCGTTTGTAGTTTTTTATCAGAAAAAATTGTTTTTTTTGCTCCGAAGTTTTCGGAGTAATCAATAACGCATGTCAAAAAAAGGCAGTATTCAGCAATTTGAAAGCACTAAAAGTACTTTTCCTACAACTACAAACGACAAAATTGATTGTAGTGAAATTTTTTTTTGTGTTTTTATAGTTACTCCGAAAAGACAATATATTGTGCAGAAACCAAGCAAATGAAGTAAATTTTGGTTTTTCTTTGTTGAAATATGTTTTAAATCGTTTGTAGTTTTTTATCCGAAAAAAAATTTTTTTTTGCTCCGAAGGTTTCGAGGTAATCGATAACGCATGTCAAAAAAAGCCAGCATTCAGCAATTTGAAAGCACTAAAAGTACTTTTCCTACAACTATAAACGACAAAATTGATTGTAGTGAAATTTTTTTTTGTAGCTTTTATAGTTACACCGAAAATACAATATATTTTGCAGAAACCAAGCAAATGAAGGAAATATTGGTTTTTTTTTGTTGAAATATGTTTTAAATCGTTTGTAGTTTTTTATCCGAAAAACAATTTTTTTTTGCTCCAAAGGTTTCGGAGTAATCGAAAAAGCATGTCAAAAAAAGGCAGTATTCAGCAACTTTAAAGCACTAAAAGTACTTTTCCTACAACTACAAACGACAAAATTGATTGTAGTGAGATTTTTTTTTGTGTTTTTATAGTTACTCCGAAAATACAATATATTGTGCAGAAACCAAGCAAATGAAGTAAATTTTGGTTTTTTTTGTTGAAATATGTTTTAAATCGTTTGTTTTAAATCGTTTGTAGTTTTTTATCCGAAAAAAAATTTTTTTTTGCTCCGAAGGTTTCGGGGTAATCGATAACGCATGTCAAAAAAAGCCAGAATTCAGCAATTTGAAAGCACTAAAAGTACTTTTCCTACAACTACAAAGGACAAAATTGATTGTAGTGAAATTTTTTTTTTGTAGCTTTTATAGTTACTCCGAAAATACAATATATTGTGCAGAAACCAAGCAAATGAAGGAAATATTGGTTTTTTTTGTTGAAATATGCTTTAAATCGTTTGTAGTTTTTTATCCGAAAAAACATTTTTTTTGCTCCGAAGGTTTCGGAGTAATCAAAAACGCATATCAAAAAAAGGCAGAACTCAGCAATTTGAAAGCACTAAAAGTACTTTTCCTACAACTACAAACGACAAAATTGATTGTAGTGAAATTTTTTTTTGTAGCTTTTATAGTTACTCCGAAAATACAATATATTGTGCAGAAACCAAGCAAATGAAGTAAATTTTGGTTTTTTTTTGTGAAAATATGTTTTAAATCGTTTGTAGTTTTTTATCCGAAAAAACATTTTTTTTGCTCCGAAGGTTTCGGAGTAATCGAAAACGCATGTCAAAAAAAGGCAGAATTCAGCAATTTGAAAGCACTAAAAGTACTTTTCCTACAACTAAAAACGACAAAATTGATTGTAGTGAAATTTTTTTTTTTTGTAGCTTTTATAGTTACTCCGAAAATACAATATATTGTGCAGAAACCAAGCAAATGAAGTAAATTTTGGTTTTTTTTTGTGAAAATATGTTTTAAATCGTTTGTAGTTTTTTATCCGAAAAAACATTTTTTTTGCTCCGAAGGTTTCGGAGTAATCGAAAACGCATGTCAAAAAAAGGCAGAATTCAGCAATTTGAAAGCACTAAAAGTACTTTTCCTACAACTAAAAACGACAAAATTGATTGTAGTGAAATTTTTTTTTTTTGTAGCTTTTATAGTTACTCCGAAAATACAATATATTGTGCAGAAACCAAGCAAATGAAGGAAATATTGGTTTTTTTTGTTGAAATATGTTTTAAATCGTTTGTAGTTTTTTATCCGAAAAAAATTTTTTTTGCTCCGAAGTTTTCGGAGTAATCGAAAACGCATGTCAAAAAAAGGCAGAATTCAGCAATTTGAAAGCACTAAAAGTACTTTTCCTACAACTACAAACGGCAAAACTGATTGTAGTGACATTTTTTTTTTGTAGCTTTTATAGTTACTCCGAAAATACAATATATTGTGCAGAAACCAAGCAAATGAAGGAAATATTGGTTTTTTTTTGTTGAAATCTGTTTTAAATCGTTTGTAGTTTTTTATCCAAAAAACATTTTTTTTGCTCCGAAGGTTTCGGAGTAATCAAAAACGCATGTCAAAAAAAGGCAGAATTCAGCAATTTGAAAGCACTAAAAGTACTTTTCCTACAACTACAAACGACAAAATTCATTGTAGTGTCATTTTTTTGTAGCTTTTATAGTTACTCCGAAAATACAATATATTGTGCAGAAACCAAGCAAATGAAGGAAATATTGTTGTTTTTTTGTTGAAATATGTTTTAAATCGTTTGTAGTTTTTTATCCGAAAAATAATTTTTTTTTGCTCCGAAGGTTTCGGGGTAATCGATAACGCATGTCAAAAAAAGCCAGCATTCAGCAATTTGAAAGCACTAAAAGTACTTTTCCTACAACTATAAACGACAAAATTGATTGTAGTGAAATTTTTTTTTGTAGCTTTTATAGTTACACCGAAAATACAATATATTTTGCAGAAACCAAGCAAATGAAGTAAATTTTGGTTTTTCTTTGTTGAAATATGTTTTAAATCGTTTGTAGTTTTTTATCCGAAAAAAAATTTTTTTTTGCTCCAAAGGTTTCGGAGTAATCGAAAAAGCATGTCAAAAAAAGGCAGAATTCAGCAATTTGAAAGCACTAAAAGTACTTTTCCTACAACTATAAACGACAAAATTGATTGTAGTGAAATTTTTTTTGTAGCTTTTATAGTTACACCGAAAATACAATATATTTTGCAGAAACCAAGCAAATGAAGTAAATTTGTTTTTTTTTTTTGTTGAAATATGTTTTAAATCGTTTGTAGTTTTTTATCAGAAAAAATTTTTTTTTTTGCTCCGAAGTTTTCGGAGTAATCAATAACGCATGTCAAAAAAAGGCAGTATTCAGCAATTTGAAAGCACTAAAAGTACTTTTCCTACAACTACAAACGACAAAATTGATTGTAGTGAAATTTTTTTTTGTGTTTTTATAGTTACTCCGAAAATACAATATATTGTGCAGAAACCAAGCAAATGAAGTAAATTTTGGTTTTTCTTTGTTGAAATATGTTTTAAATCGTTTGTAGTTTTTTATCCGAAAAAAAATTTTTTTTTGCTCCGAAGGTTTCGGGGTAATCGATAACGCATGTCAAAAAAAGCCAGCATTCAGCAATTTGAAAGCACTAAAAGTACTTTTCCTACAACTATAAACGACAAAATTGATTGTAGTGAAATTTTTTTTTGTAGCTTTTATAGTTACACCGAAAATACAATATATTTTGCAGAAACCAAGCAAATGAAGGAAATATTGGTTTTTTTTTGTTGAAATATGTTTTAAATCGTTTGTAGTTTTTTATCCGAAAAACAATTTTTTTTTGCTCCAAAGGTTTCGGAGTAATCGAAAAAGCATGTCAAAAAAAGGCAGTATTCAGCAACTTTAAAGCACTAAAAGTACTTTTCCTACAACTACAAACGACAAAATTGATTGTAGTGAAATTTTTTTTTGTGCTTTTATAGTTACTCCGAAAATACAATATATTGTGCAGAAACCAAGCAAATGAAGTAAATTTTGGTTTTTTTTGTTGAAATATGTTTTAAATCGTTTGTTTTAAATCGTTTGTAGTTTTTTATCCGAAAAAAAATTTTTTTTTGCTCCGAAGGTTTCGGGGTAATCGATAACGCATGTCAAAAAAAGCCAGAATTCAGCAATTTGAAAGCACTAAAAGTACTTTTCCTACAACTACAAAGGACAAAATTGATTGTAGTGAAATTTTTTTTTTGTAGCTTTTATAGTTACTCCGAAAATACAATATATTGTGCAGAAACCAAGCAAATGAAGGAAATATTGGTTTTTTTTGTTGAAATATGTTTTAAATCGTTTGTAGTTTTTTATCCGAAAAAAATTTTTTTTGCTCCGAAGTTTTCGGAGTAATCGAAAACGCATGTCAAAAAAAGGCAGAATTCAGCAATTTGAAAGCACTAAAAGTACTTTTCCTACAACTACAAACGGCAAAACTGATTGTAGTGACATTTTTTTTTTGTAGCTTTTATAGTTACTCCGAAAATACAATATATTGTGCAGAAACCAAGCAAATGAAGGAAATATTGGTTTTTTTTTGTTGAAATATGCTTTAAATCGTTTGTAGTTTTTTATCCAAAAAACATTTTTTTTTGCTCCGAAGTTTTCGGAGTAATCGAAAACGCATGTCAAAAAAAGGCAGAATTCAGCAATTTGAAAGCACTAAAAGTACTTTTCCTACAACTACAAACGGCAAAACTGATTGTAGTGACATTTTTTTTTTGTAGCTTTTATAGTTACTCCGAAAATACAATATATTGTGCAGAAACCAAGCAAATGAAGGAAATATTGGTTTTTTTTTGTTGAAATATGCTTTAAATCGTTTGTAGTTTTTTATCCAAAAAACATTTTTTTTTGCTCCGAAGGTTTCGGAGTAATCGAAAACGCATGTCAAAAAAAGGCAGAATTCAGCAATTTGAAAGCACTAAAAGTACTTTTCCTACAACTAAAAACGACAAAATTGATTGTAGTGAAATTTTTTTTTTTTGTAGCTTTATAGTTACTCCGAAAATACAATATATTGTGCAGAAACCAAGCAAATGAAGGAAATATTGGTTTTTTTTGTTGAAATATGTTTTAAATCGTTTGTAGTTTTTTATCCGAAAAAACATTTTTTTTTTGCTCCGAAGGTTTCGGAGTAATCGAAAACGCATGTTAAAAAAGGCAGAATTCAGCAATTTGAAAGCACTAAAAGTACTTTTCCTACAACTAAAAACGACAAAATTGATTGTAGTGAAATTTTTTTTTTTTGTAGCTTTTATAGTTACTCCGAAAATACAATATATTGTGCAGAAACCAAGCAAATGAAGGAAATATTCGTTTTTTTTGTTGAAATATGTTTTAAATCGTTTGTAGTTTTTTATCCGAAAAAAAATTTTTTTTTTGCTCCGAAGGTTTCGGGGTAATCGATAACTCATGTCAAAAAAAGCCAGCATTCAGCAATTTGAAAGCACTAAAAGTACTTTTCCTACAACTATAAACGACAAAATTGATTGTAGTGAAATTTTTTTTTTTGTAGCTTTTATAGTTACTCCGAAAATACAATATATTGTGCAGAAACCAAGCAAATGAAGTAAATTTTGGTTTTTCTTTGTTGAAATATGTTTTAAATCGTTTGTAGTTTTTTATCCGAAAAAAATTTTTTTTTTGCTCCAAAGGTTTCGGAGTAATCGAAAAAGCATGTTAAAAAAAGGCAGTATTCAGCAACTTTAAAGCACTAAAAGTACTTTTCCTACAACTACAAACGACAAAATTGATTGTAGTGAAATTTTTTTTTGTGTTTTTATAGTTACTCCGAAAATACAATATATTGTGCAGAAACCAAGCAAATGAAGTAAATTTTGGTTTTGTTTGTTGAAATATGTTTTAAATCGTTTGTTTTAAATCGTTTGTAGTTTTTTATCCGAAAAAAAATTTTTTTTTGCTCCGAAGGTTTCGGGGTAATCGATAACGCATGTCAAAAAAAGCCAGCATTCAGCAATTTGAAAGTACTAAAAGTACTTTTCCTACAACTATAAACGACAAAATTGATTGTAGTGAAATTTTTTTTTGTAGCTTTTATAGTTACACAGAAAATACAATATATTTTGCAGAAACCAAGCAAATGAAGGAAATATTGGTTTTTTTTTGTTGAAATATGTTTTAAATCGTTTGTAGTTTTTTATCCGAAAAACAATTTTTTTTTGCTCCAAAGGTTTCGGAGTAATCGAAAAAGCATGTCAAAAAAAGGCAGTATTCAGCAACTTTAAAGCACTAAAAGTACTTTTCCTACAACTACAAACGACAAAATTGATTGTAGTGAAATTTTTTTTTGTGTTTTTATAGTTACTCCGAAAATACAATATATTGTGCAGAAACCAAGCAAATGAAGTAAATTTTGGTTTTGTTTGTTGAAATATGTTTTAAATCGTTTGTTTTAAATCGTTTGTAGTTTTTTATCCGAAAAAAAATTTTTTTTTGCTCCGAAGGTTTCGGGGTAATCGATAACGCATGTCAAAAAAAGCCAGAATTCAGCAATTTGAAAGCACTAAAAGTACTTTTCCTACAACTACAAAGGACAAAATTGATTGTAGTGAAATTTTTTTTTTGTAGCTTTTATAGTTACTCCGAAAATACAATATATTGTGCATAAACCAAGCAAATGAAGGAAATATTTGTTTTTTTTGTTGAAATATGTTTTAAATCGTTTGTAGTTTTTTATCCGAAAAAAATTTTTTTTGCTCCGAAGTTTTCGGAGTAATTGAAAACGCATGTCAAAAAAAGGCAGAACTCAGCAATTTGAAAGCACTAAAAGTACTTTTCCTACAACTACAAACGACAAAATTGATTGTAGTGAAATTTTTTTTTGTAGCTTTTATAGTTACTCCGAAAATACAATATATTGTGCAGAAACCAAGCAAATGAAGTAAATTTTGGTTTTTTTTGTTGAAATATGTTTTAAATCGTTTGTTTTAAATCGTTTGTAGTTTTTTATCCGAAAAAAAATTTTTTTTTGCTCCGAAGGTTTCGGGGTAATCGATAACGCATGTCAAAAAAAGCCAGAATTCAGCAATTTGAAAGCACTAAAAGTACTTTTCCTACAACTACAAAGGACAAAATTGATTGTAGTGAAATTTTTTTTTTGTAGCTTTTATAGTTACTCCGAAAATACAATATATTGTGCAGAAACCAAGCAAATGAAGGAAATATTGGTTTTTTTTGTTGAAATATGTTTTAAATCGTTTGTAGTTTTTTATCCGAAAAAAATTTTTTTTGCTCCGAAGTTTTCGGAGTAATTGAAAACGCATGTCAAAAAAAGGCAGAACTCAGCAATTTGAAAGCACTAAAAGTACTTTTCCTACAACTACAAACGACAAAATTGATTGTAGTGAAATTTTTTTTTGTGTTTTTATAGTTACTCCGAAAATACAATATATTGTGCAGAAACCAAGCAAATGAAGTAAATTTTGGTTTTTTTTGTTGAAATATGTTTTAAATCGTTTGTTTTAAATCGTTTGTAGTTTTTTATCCGAAAAAAAATTTTTTTTTGCTCCGAAGGTTTCGGGGTAATCGATAACGCATGTCAAAAAAAGCCAGAATTTAGCAATTTGAAAGCACTAAAAGTACTTTTCCTACAACTACAAAGGACAAAATTGATTGTAGTGAAATTTTTTTTTGTAGCTTTTATAGTTACACCGAAAATACAATATATTTTGCAGAAACCAAGCAAATGAAGGAAATATTGGTTTCTTTTTGTTGAAATATGTTTTAAATCGTTTGTAGTTTTTTATCCGAAAAATATTTTTTTTTGCTCCGAAGGTTTCAGAGTAATCAAAAACGCATGTCAAAAAAAGGCAGTATTCAGCAACTTTAAAGCACTAAAAGTACTTTTCCTACAACTACAAACGACAAAATTGATTGTAGTGAAATTTTTTTTTGTGTTTTTATAGTTACTCCGAAAATACAATATATTGTGCAGAAACCAAGCAAATGAAGTAAATTTTGGTTTTTTTTTGTGAAAATATGTTTTAAATCGTTTGTAGTTTTTTATCCAAAAAAACATTTTTTTTGCTCCGAAGGTTTCGGAGTAATCGAAAACGCATGTCAAAAAAAGGCAGAATTCAGCAATTTGAAAGCACTAAAAGTACTTTTCCTACAACTAAAAACGACAAAATTGATTGTAGTGAAATTTTTTTTTTTGTAGCTTTTATAGTTACTCCGAAAATACAATATATTGTGCAGAAACCAAGCAAATGAAGGAAATATTGGTTTTTTTTGTTGAAATATGTTTTAAATCGTTTGTAGTTTTTTATCCGAAAAAAATTTTTTTTGCTCCGAAGTTTTCGGAGTAATCGAAAACGCATGTCAAAAAAAGGCAGAATTCAGCAATTTGAAAGCACTAAAAGTACTTTTCCTACAACTACAAACGACAAAATTGATTGTAGTGAAATTTTTTTTTGTAGCTTTTATAGTTACACCGAAAATACAATATATTTTGCAGAAACCAAGCAAATGAAGTAAATTTGTTTTTTTTTTTTTTGTTGAAATATGTTTTAAATCGTTTGTAGTTTTTTATCAGAAAAAATTTTTTTTTTTGCTCCGAAGTTTTCGGAGTAATCGATAACGCATGTCAAAAAAAGGCAGTATTCAGCAATTTGAAAGCACTAAAAGTACTTTTCCTACAACTACAAACGACAAAATTGATTGTAGTGAAATTTTTTTTTGTGTTTTTATAGTTACTCCGAAAATACAATATATTGTGCAGAAACCAAGCAAATGAAGTAAATTTTGGTTTTTCTTTGTTGAAATATGTTTTAAATCGTTTGTAGTTTTTTATCCGAAAAAAAATTTTTTTTTGCTCCGAAGGTTTCGGGGTAATCGATAACGCATGTCAAAAAAAGCCAGCATTCAGCAATTTGAAAGCACTAAAAGTACTTTTCCTACAACTATAAACGACAAAATTGATTGTAGTGAAATTTTTTTTTGTAGCTTTTATAGTTACACCGAAAATACAATATATTTTGCTGAAACCAAGCAAATGAAGGAAATATTGGTTTTTTTTGTTGAAATATGTTTTAAATCGTTTGTAGTTTTTTATCCGAAAAACAATTTTTTTTTGCTCCAAAGGTTTCGGAGTAATCGAAAAAGCATGTCAAAAAAAGGCAGTATTCAGCAACTTTAAAGCACTAAAAGTACATTTCCTACAACTAGAAACGACAAAATTGATTGTAGTGAAATTTTTTTTTGTGTTTTTATAGTTACTCCGAAAATACAATATATTGTGCAGAAACCAAGCAAATGAAGTAAATTTTGGTTTTTTTGTTGAAATATGTTTTAAATCGTTTGTTTTAAATCGTTTGTAGTTTTTTATCCGAAAAAAAATTTTTTTTTGCTCCGAAGGTTTCGGGGTAATCGATAACGCATGTCAAAAAAAGCCAGAATTCAGCAATTTGAAAGCACTAAAAGTACTTTTCCTACAACTACAAAGGACAAAATTGATTGTAGTGAAATTTTTTTTTTGTAGCTTTTATAGTTACTCCGAAAATACAATATATTGTGCAGAAACCAAGCAAATGAAGGAAATATTGGTTTTTTTTGTTGAAATATGTTTTAAATCGTTTGTAGTTTTTTATCCGAAAAAAATTTTTTTTGCTCCGAAGTTTCGGAGTAATCGAAAACGCATGTTAAAAAAGGCAGAATTCAGCAATTTGAAAGCACTAAAAGTACTTTTCCTACAACTAAAAACGACAAAATTGATTGTAGTGAATTTTTTTTTTTTTTGTAGCTTTTATAGTTACTCCGAAAATACAATATATTGTGCAGAAACCAAGCAAATGAAGGAAATATTCGTTTTTTTTGTTGAAATATGTTTTAAATCGTTTGTAGTTTTTTATCCGAAAAAAAATTTTTTTTTTGCTCCGAAGGTTTCGGGGTAATCGATAACTCATGTCAAAAAAAGCCAGCATTCAGCAATTTGAAAGCACTAAAAGTACTTTTCCTACAACTATAAACGACAAAATTGATTGTAGTGAAATTTTTTTTTTTGTAGCTTTTATAGTTACTCCGAAAATACAATATATTGTGCAGAAACCAAGCAAATGAAGTAAATTTTGGTTTTTCTTTGTTGAAATATGTTTTAAATCGTTTGTAGTTTTTTATCCGAAAAAAAATTTTTTTTTGCTCCAAAGGTTTCGGAGTAATCGAAAAAGCATGTCAAAAAAAGGCAGTATTCAGCAACTTTAAAGCACTAAAAGTACTTTTCCTACAACTACAAACGACAAAATTGATTGTAGTGAAATTTTTTTTTGTGTTTTTATAGTTACTCCGAAAATACAATATATTGTGCAGAAACCAAGCAAATGAAGTAAATTTTGGTTTTTTTTGTTGAAATATGTTTTAAATCGTTTGTTTTAAATCGTTTGTAGTTTTTTATCCGAAAAAAAATTTTTTTTTGCTCCGAAGGTTTCGGGGTAATCGATAACGCATGTCAAAAAAAGCCAGCATTCAGCAATTTGAAAGCACTAAAAGTACTTTTCCTACAACTATAAACGACAAAATTGATTGTAGTGAAATTTTTTTTTGTAGCTTTTATAGTTACACCGAAAATACAATATATTTTGCAGAAACCAAGCAAATGAAGGAAATATTGGTTTTTTTTTGTTGAAATATGTTTGTAGTTTTTTATCCGAAAAACAATTTTTTTTTGCTCCAAAGGTTTCGGAGTAATCGAAAAAGCATGTCAAAAAAAGGCAGTATTCAGCAACTTTAAAGCACTAAAAGTACTTTTCCTACAACTACAAACGACAAAATTGATTGTAGTGAAATTTTTTTTTGTGTTTTTATAGTTACTCCGAAAATACAATATATTGTGCAGAAACCAAGCAAATGAAGTAAATTTTGGTTTTTTTTGTTGAAATATGTTTTAAATCGTTTGTTTTAAATCGTTTGTAGTTTTTTATCCGAAAAAAAATTTTTTTTTGCTCCGAAGGTTTCGGGGTAATCGATAACGCATGTCAAAAAAAGCCAGAATTCAGCAATTTGAAAGCACTAAAAGTACTTTTCCTACAACTACAAAGGACAAAATTGATTGTAGTGAAATTTTTTTTTTGTAGCTTTTATAGTTACTCCGAAAATACAATATATTGTGCAGAAACCAAGCAAATGAAGGAAATATTGGTTTTTTTTGTTGAAATATGTTTTAAATCGTTTGTAGTTTTTTATCCGAAAAAAATTTTTTTTGCTCCGAAGTTTTCGGAGTAATTGAAAACGCATGTCAAAAAAAGGCAGAACTCAGCAATTTGAAAGCACTAAAAGTACTTTTCCTACAACTACAAACGACAAAATTGATTGTAGTGAAATTTTTTTTTGTAGCTTTTATAGTTACTCCGAAAATACAATATATTGTGCAGAAACCAAGCAAATGAAGTAAATTTTGGTTTTTTTTGTTGAAATATGTTTTCAATCGTTTGTTTTAAATCGTTTGTAGTTTTTTATCCGAAAAAAAATTTTTTTTTGCTCCGAAGGTTTCGGGGTAATCGATAACGCATGTCAAAAAAAGCCAGAATTCAGCAATTTGAAAGCACTAAAAGTACTTTTCCTACAACTACAAAGGACAAAATTGATTGTAGTGAAATTTTTTTTTTGTAGCTTTTATAGTTAATCCGAAAATACAATATATTGTGCAGAAACCAAGCAAATGAAGGAAATATTGGTTTTTTTTGTTGAAATATGTTTTAAATCGTTTGTAGTTTTTTATCCGAAAAAAATTTTTTTTGCTCCGAAGTTTTCGGAGTAATTGAAAACGCATGTCAAAAAAAGGCAGAACTCAGCAATTTGAAAGCACTAAAAGTACTTTTCCTACAACTACAAACGACAAAATTGATTGTAGTGAAATTTTTTTTTGTGTTTTTATAGTTACTCCGAAAATACAATATATTGTGCAGAAACCAAGCAAATGAAGTAAATTTTGGTTTTTTTTGTTGAAATATGTTTTAAATCGTTTGTTTTAAATCGTTTGTAGTTTTTTATCCGAAAAAAAATTTTTTTTTGCTCCGAAGGTTTCGGGGTAATCGATAACGCATGTCAAAAAAAGCCAGAATTCAGCAATTAGAAAGCACTAAAAGTACTTTTCCTACAACTACAAGGGACAGAATTGATTGTAGTGAAATTTTTTTTTGTAGCTTTTATAGTTACACCGAAAATACAATATATTTTGCAGAAACCAAGCAAATGAAGGAAATATTGGTTTCTTTTTGTTGAAATATGTTTTAAATCGTTTGTAGTTTTTTATCCGAAAAACATTTTTTTTTGCTCCGAAGGTTTCAGAGTAATCAAAAACGCATGTCAAAAAAAGGCAGTATTCAGCAACTTTAAAGCACTAAAAGTACTTTTCCTACAACTACAAACGACAAAATTGATTGTAGTGAAATTTTTTTTTGTGTTGTTATAGTTACTCCGAAAATACAATATATTGTGCAGAAACCAAGCAAATGAAGTAAATTTTGGTTTTTTTTTGTGAAAATATGTTTTAAATCGTTTGTAGTTTTTTATCCGAAAAAACATTTTTTTTGCTCCGAAGGTTTCGGAGTAATCGAAAACGAATGTCAAAAAAAGGCAGAATTCAGCAATTTGAAACCAGTAAAAGTACTTTTCCTACAACTAAAAACGACAAAATTGATTGTAGTGAAATTTTTTTTTTTTGTAGCTTTTATAGTTACTCCGAAAATACAATATATTGTGCAGAAACCAAGCAAATTTAGGAAATATTGGTTTTTTTTGTTGAAATATGTTTTAAATCGTTTGTAGTTTTTTATCCGAAAAAAATTTTTTTTGCTCCGAAGTTTTCGGAGTAATCGAAAACGCATGTCAAAAAAAGGCAGAATTCAGCAATTTGAAAGCACTAAAAGTACTTTTCCTACAACTACAAACGACAAAATTGATTGTAGTGAAATTTTTTTTTGTAGCTTTTATAGTTACACCGAAAATACAATATATTTTGCAGAAACCAAGCAAATGAAGTAAATTTGTTTTTTTTTTTTTGTTGAAATATGTTTTAAATCGTTTGTAGTTTTTTATCAGAAAAAATTTTTTTTTTTGCTCCGAAGTTTTCGGAGTAATCGATAACGCATGTCAAAAAAAGGCAGTATTCAGCAATTTGAAAGCACTAAAAGTACTTTTCCTACAACTACAAACGACAAAATTGATTGTAGTGAAATTTTTTTTTGTGTTTTTATAGTTACTCCGAAAATACAATATATTGTGCAGAAACCAAGCAAATGAAGTAAATTTTGGTTTTTCTTTGTTGAAATATGTTTTAAATCGTTTGTAGTTTTTTATCCGAAAAAAAATTTTTTTTTGCTCCGAAGGTTTCGGGGTAATCGATAACGCATGTCAAAAAAAGCCAGCATTCAGCAATTTGAAAGCACTAAAAGTACTTTTCCTACAACTATAAACGACAAAATTGATTGTAGTGAAATTTTTTTTTGTAGCTTTTATAGTTACACCGAAAATACAATATATTTTGCTGAAACCAAGCAAATGAAGGAAATATTGGTTTTTTTGTTGAAATATGTTTTAAATCGTTTGTAGTTTTTTATCCGAAAAACAATTTTTTTTTGCTCCAAAGGTTTCGGAGTAATCGAAAAAGCATGTCAAAAAAAGGCAGTATTCAGCAACTTTAAAGCACTAAAAGTACTTTTCCTACAACTACAAACGACAAAATTGATTGTAGTGAAATTTTTTTTTGTGTTTTTATAGTTACTCCGAAAATACAATATATTGTGCAGAAACCAAGCAAATGAAGTAAATTTTGGTTTTTTTTGTTGAAATATGTTTTAAATCGTTTGTTTTAAATCGTTTGTAGTTTTTTATCCGAAAAAAAATTTTTTTTTGCTCCGAAGGTTTCGGGGTAATCGATAACGCATGTCAAAAAAAGCCAGAATTCAGCAATTTGAAAGCACTAAAAGTACTTTTCCTACAACTACAAAGGACAAAATTGATTGTAGTGAAATTTTTTTTTTGTAGCTTTTATAGTTACTCCGAAAATACAATATATTGTGCAGAAACCAAGCAAATGAAGGAAATATTGGTTTTTTTTTTGAAATATGTTTTAAATCGTTTGTAGTTTTTTATCCGAAAAAAATTTTTTTTGCTCCGAAGTTTTCGGAGTAATCGAAAACGCATGTCAAAAAAAGGCAGAATTCAGCAATTTGAAAGCACTAAAAGTACTTTTCCTACAACTACAAACGGCAAAACTGATTGTAGTGACATTTTTTTTTGTAGCTTTTATAGTTACTCCGAAAATACAATATATTGTGCAGAAACCAAGCAAATGAAGGAAATATTGGTTTTTTTTGTTGAAATATGCTTTAAATCGTTTGTAGTTTTTTATCCAAAAAACATTTTTTTTTGCTCCGAAGGTTTCGGAGTAATCAAAAACGCATGTCAAAAAAAGGCAGAACTCAGCAATTTGAAAGCACTAAAAGTACTTTTCCTACAACTACAAACGACAAAATTGATTGTAGTGAAATTTTTTTTTGTAGCTTTTATAGTTACTCCGAAAATACAATATATTGTGCAGAAACCAAGCAAATGAAGTAAATTTTGGTTTTTTTTTGTGAAAATATGTTTTAAATCGTTTGTAGTTTTTTATCCGAAAAAACATTTTTTTTGCTCCGAAGGTTTGGGAGTAATCGAAAACGCATGTCAAAAAAAGGCAGAATTCAGCAATTTGAAAGCACTAAAAGTACTTTTCCTACAACTAAAAACGACAAAATTGATTGTAGTGACATTTTTTTTTTGTAGCTTTTATAGTTACTCCGAAAATACAATATATTGTGCAGAAACCAAGCAAATGAAGGAAATATTGGTTTTTTTTGTTGAAATATGTTTTAAATCGTTTGTAGTTTTTTATCCGAAAAAACATTTTTTTTTGCTCCGAAGGTTTCGGAGTAATCGAAAACGCATGTCAAAAAAGGCAGAATTCAGCAATTTGAAAGCACTAAAAGTACTTTTCCTACAACTAAAAACGACAAAATTGATTGTAGTGAAATTTTTTTTTTTTTGTAGCTTTTATAGTTACTCCGAAAATACAATATATTGTGCAGAAACCAAGCAAATGAAGGAAATATTCGTTTTTTTTGTTGAAATATGTTTTAAATCGTTTGTAGTTTTTTATCCGAAAAAAAATTTTTTGTTTGCTCCGAAGGTTTCGGGGTAATCGATAACTCATGTCAAAAAAAGCCAGCATTCAGCAATTTGAAAGCACTAAAAGTACTTTTCCTACAACTAAAAACGACAAAATTGATTGTAGTGAAATTTTTTTTTTTTGTAGCTTTTATAGTTACTCCGAAAATACAATATATTGTGCAGAAACCAAGCAAATGAAGTAAATTTTGGTTTTTCTTTGTTGAAATATGTTTTAAATCGTTTGTAGTTTTTTATCCGAAAAAAAATTTTTTTTTGCTCCAAAGGTTTCGGAGTAATCGAAAAAGCATGTCAAAAAAGGCAGTATTCAGCAACTTTAAAGCACTAAAAGTACTTTTCCTACAACTACAAACGACAAAATTGATTGTAGTGAATTTTTTTTTTGTGTTTTTATAGTTACTCCGAAAATACAATATATTGTGCAGAAACCAAGCAAATGAAGTAAATTTTGGTTTTTTTTGTTGAAATATGTTTTAAATCGTTTGTTTTAAATCGTTTGTAGTTTTTTATCCGAAAAAAAATTTTTTTTTGCTCCGAAGGTTTCGGGGTAATCGATAACGCATGTCAAAAAAAGCCAGCATTCAGCAAGTTGAAAGCACTAAAAGTACTTTTCCTACAACTATAAACGACAAAATTGATTGTAGTGAAATTTTTTTTTGTAGCTTTTATAGTTACACCGAAAATACAATATATTTTGCAGAAACCAGGCAAATGAAGGAAATATTGGTTTTTTTTTGTTGAAATATGTTTTAAATCGTTTGTAGTTTTTTATCCGAAAAACAATTTTTTTTTGCTCCAAAGGTTTCGGAGTAATCGAAAAAGCATGTCAAAAAAAGGCAGTATTCAGCAACTTTAAAGCACTAAAAGTACTTTTCCTACAACTACAAACGACAAAATTGATTGTAGTGAAATTTTTTTTTGTGTTTTTATAGTTACTCCGAAAATACAATATTGTGCAGAAACCAAGCAAATGAAGTAAATTTTGGTTTTTTTTGTTGAAATATGTTTTAAATCGTTTGTTTTAAATCGTTTGTAGTTTTTTATCCGAAAAAAAAATTTTTTTTTGCTCCGAAGGTTTCGGGGTAATCGATAACGCATGTCAAAAAAAGCCAGAATTCAGCAATTTGAAAGCACTAAAAGTACTTTTCCTACAACTACAAAGGACAAAATTGATTGTAGTGAAATTTTTTTTTTGTAGCTTTTATAGTTACTCCGAAAATACAATATATTGTGCAGAAACTAAGCAAATGAAGGAAATATTGGTTTTTTTTGTTGAAATATGTTTTAAATCGTTTGTAGTTTTTTATCCGAAAAAAAATTTTTTTTGCTCCGAAGTTTTCGGAGTAATTGAAAACGCATGTCAAAAAAAGGCAGAACTCAGCAATTTGAAAGCACTAAAAGTACTTTTCCTACAACTACAAACGACAAAATTGATTGTAGTGAAATTTTTTTTTGTAGCTTTTATAGTTACTCCGAAAATACAATATATTGTGCAGAAACCAAGCAAATGAAGTAAATTTTGGTTTTTTTTTGTTAAAATATGTTTTAAATCGTTTGTAGTTTTTTATCCGAAAAAACATTTTTTTTGCTCCGAAGGTTTCGGAGTAATCGAAAAAGCATGTCAAAAAAAGGCAGTATTCAGCAACTTTAAAGCACTAAAAGTACTTTTCCTACAACTACAAACGACAAAATTGATTGTAGTGAAATTTTTTTTTGTAGCTTTTATAGTTACTCCGAAAATACAATATATTGTGCAGAAACCAAGCAAATGAAGGAAATATTGGTTTTTTTTGTTGAAATATGTTTTAAATCGTTTGTAGTTTTTTATCCGAAAAAACATTTTTTTTTGCTCCGAAGGTTTCGGAGTAATCGAAAACGCATGTCAAAAAAGGCAGAATTCAGCAATTTGAAAGCACTAAAAGTACTTTTCCTACAACTAAAAACGACAAAATTGATTGTAGTGAAATTTTTTTTTTTTTGTAGCTTTTATAGTTACTCCGAAAATACAATATATTGTGCAGAAACCAAGCAAATGAAGGAAATATTCGTTTTTTTTTGTTGAAATATGTTTTAAATCGTTTGTAGTTTTTTATCCGAAAAAAAATTTTTTTTTTGCTCCGAAGGTTTCGGGGTAATCGATAACTCATGTCAAAAAAAGCCAGCATTCAGCAATTTGAAAGCACTAAAAGTACTTTTCCTACAACTAAAAACGACAAAATTGATTGTAGTGAAATTTTTTTTTTTTGTAGCTTTTATAGTTACTCCGAAAATACAATATATTGTGCAGAAACCAAGCAAATGAAGTAAATTTTGGTTTTTCTTTGTTGAAATATGTTTTAAATCGTTTGTAGTTTTTTATCCGAAAAAAAATTTTTTTTTGCTCCAAAGGTTTCGGAGTAATCGAAAAAGCATGTCAAAAAAAGGCAGTATTCAGCAACTTTAAAGCATTAAAAGTACTTTTCCTACAACTACAAACGACAAAATTGCTTGTAGTGAATTTTTTTTTTGTGTTTTTATAGTTACTCCGAAAATACAATATATTGTGCAGAAACCAAGCAAATGAAGTAAATTTTGGTTTTTTTTGTTGAAATATGTTTTAAATCGTTTGTTTTAAATCGTTTGTAGTTTTTTATCCGAAAAAAAATTTTTTTTTGCTCCGAAGGTTTCGGGGTAATCGATAACGCATGTCAAAAAAAGCCAGCATTCAGCAAGTTGAAAGCACTAAAAGTACTTTTCCTACAACTATAAACGACAAAATTGATTGTAGTGAAATTTTTTTTTGTAGCTTTTATAGTTACACCGAAAATACAATATATTTTGCAGAAACCAAGCAAATGAAGGAAATATTGTTTTTTTTTTGTTGAAATATGTTTTAAATCGTTTGTAGTTTTTTATCCGAAAAACAATTTTTTTTTGCTCCAAAGGTTTCGGAGTAATCGAAAAAGCATGTCAAAAAAAGGCAGTATTCAGCAACTTTAAAGCACTAAAAGTACTTTTCCTACAACTACAAACGACAAAATTGATTGTAGTGAAATTTTTTTTTGTGTTTTTATAGTTACTCCGAAAATACAATATTGTGCAGAAACCAAGCAAATGAAGTAAATTTTGGTTTTTTTTGTTGAAATATGTTTTAAATCGTTTGTTTTAAATCGTTTGTAGTTTTTTATCCGAAAAAAAAATTTTTTTTTGCTCCGAAGGTTTCGGGGTAATCGATAACGCATGTCAAAAAAAGCCAGAATTCAGCAATTTGAAAGCACTAAAAGTACTTTTCCTACAACTACAAAGGACAAAATTGATTGTAGTGAAATTTTTTTTTTGTAGCTTTTATAGTTACTCCGAAAATACAATATATTGTGCAGAAACCAAGCAAATGAAGGAAATATTGGTTTTTTTGTTGAAATATGTTTTAAATCGTTTGTAGTTTTTTATCCGAAAAAAATTTTTTTTGCTCCGAAGTTTTCGGAGTAATTGAAAACGCATGTCAAAAAAAGGCAGAACTCAGCAATTTGAAAGCACTAAAAGTACTTTTCCTACAACTACAAACGACAAAATTGATTGTAGTGAAATTTTTTTTTGTAGCTTTTATAGTTACTCCGAAAATACAATATATTGTGCAGAAACCAAGCAAATGAAGTAAATTTTGGTTTTTTTTTGTTAAAATATGTTTTAAATCGTTTGTAGTTTTTTATCCGAAAAAACATTTTTTTTGCTCCGAAGGTTTCGGAGTAATCGAAAAAGCATGTCAAAAAAAGGCAGTATTCAGCAACTTTAAAGCACTAAAAGTACTTTTCCTACAACTACAAACGACAAAATTGATTGTAGTGAAATTTTTTTTTGTAGCTTTTATAGTTACTCCGAAAATACAATATATTGTGCAGAAACCAAGCAAATGAAGTAAATTTTGGTTTTTTTTGTTGAAATATGTTTTCAATCGTTTGTTTTAAATCGTTTGTAGTTTTTTATCCGAAAAAAAATTTTTTTTTGCTCCGAAGGTTTCGGGGTAATCGATAACGCATGTCAAAAAAAGTCAGAATTCAGCAATTTGAAAGCACTAAAAGTACTTTTCCTACAACTACAAAGGACAAAATTGATTGTAGTAAAATTTTTTTTTTGTAGCTTTTATAGTTACTCCGAAAATACAATATATTGTGCAGAAACCAAGCAAATGAAGGAAATATTGGTTTTTTTTGTTGAAATATGTTTTAAATCGTTTGTAGTTTTTTATCCGAAAAAAATTTTTTTTGCTCCGAAGTTTTCGGAGTAATTGAAAACGCATGTCAAAAAAAGGCAGAACTCAGCAATTTGAAAGCACTAAAAGTACTTTTCCTACAACTACAAACGACAAAATTGATTGTAGTGAAATTTTTTTTTGTGTTTTTATAGTTACTCCGAAAATACAATATATTGTGCAGAAACCAAGCAAATGAAGTAAATTTTGGTTTTTTTTGTTGAAATATGTTTTAAATCGTTTGTTTTAAATCGTTTGTAGTTTTTTATCCGAAAAAAAATTTTTTTTTGCTCCGAAGGTTTCGGGGTAATCGATAACGCATGTCAAAAAAAGCCAGAATTTAGCAATTTGAAAGCACTAAAAGTACTTTTCCTACAACTACAAAGGACAAAATTGATTGTAGTGAAATTTTTTTTTGTAGCTTTTATAGTTACACCGAAAATACAATATATTTTGCAGAAACCAAGCAAATGAAGGAAATATTGGTTTCTTTTTGTTGAAATATGTTTTAAATCGTTTGTAGTTTTTTATCCGAAAAACATTTTTTTTTGCTCCGAAGGTTTCAGAGTAATCAAAAACGCATGTCAAAAAAAGGCAGTATTCAGCAACTTTAAAGCACTAAAAGTACTTTTCCTACAACTACAAACGACAAAATTGATTGTAGTGAAATTTTTTTTTGTGTTTTTATAGTTACTCCGAAAATACAATATATTGTGCAGAAACCAAGCAAATGAAGTAAATTTTGGTTTTTTTTTGTGAAAATATGTTTTAAATCGTTTGTAGTTTTTTATCCGAAAAAACATTTTTTTTGCTCCGAAGGTTTCGGAGTAATCGAAAACGAATGTCAAAAAAAGGCAGAATTCAGCAATTTGAAAGCACTAAAAGTACTTTTCCTACAACTAAAAACGACAAAATTGATTGTAGTGAATTTTTTTTTTTTTGTAGCTTTTATAGTTACTCCGAAAATACAATATATTGTGCAGAAACCAAGCAAATGAAGTAAATTTTGGTTTTTTTTTGTTAAAATATGTTTTAAATCGTTTGTAGTTTTTTATCCGAAAAAAAATTTTTTTTTTGCTCCGAAGGTTTCGGGGTAATCGATAACTCATGTCAAAAAAAGCCAGCATTCAGCAATTTGAAAGCACTAAAAGTACTTTTCCTACAACTAAAAACGACAAAATTGATTGTAGTGAAATTTTTTTTTTTGTAGCTTTTATAGTTACTCCGAAAATACAATATATTGTGCAGAAACCAAGCAAATGAAGTAAATTTTGGTTTTTCTTTGTTGAAATATGTTTTAAATCGTTTGTAGTTTTTTATCCGAAAAAAAATTTTTTTTTGCTCCAAAGGTTTCGGAGTAATCGAAAAAGCATGTCAAAAAAAGGCAGTATTCAGCAACTTTAAAGCACTAAAAGTACTTTTCCTACAACTACAAACGACAAAATTGATTGTAGTGAATTTTTTTTTTGTGTTTTTATAGTTACTCCGAAAATACAATATATTGTGCAGAAACCAAGCAAATGAAGTAAATTTTGGTTTTTTTTGTTGAAATATGTTTTAAATCGTTTGTTTTAAATCGTTTGTAGTTTTTTATCCGAAAAAAAATTTTTTTTTGCTCCGAAGGTTTCGGGGTAATCGATAACGCATGTCAAAAAAAGCCAGCATTCAGCAAGTTGAAAGCACTAAAAGTACTTTTCCTACAACTATAAACGACAAAATTGATTGTAGTGAAATTTTTTTTGTAGCTTTTATAGTTACACCGAAAATACAATATATTTTGCAGAAACCAAGCAAATGAAGGAAATATTGGTTTTTTTTTGTTGAAATATGTTTTAAATCGTTTGTAGTTTTTTATCCGAAAAACAATTTTTTTTTGCTCCAAAGGTTTCGGAGTAATCGAAAAAGCATGTCAAAAAAAGGCAGTATTCAGCAACTTTAAAGCACTAAAAGTACTTTTCCTACAACTACAAACGACAAAATTGATTGTAGTGAAATTTTTTTTTGTGTTTTTATAGTTACTCCGAAAATACAATATATTGTGCAGAAACCAAGCAAATGAAGTAAATTTTGGTTTTTTTTGTTGAAATATGTTTTAAATCGTTTGTTTTAAATCGTTTGTAGTTTTTTATCCGAAAAAAAAATTTTTTTTTGCTCCGAAGGTTTCGGGGTAATCGATAACGCATGTCAAAAAAAGCCAGAATTCAGCAATTTGAAAGCACTAAAAGTACTTTTCCTACAACTACAAAGGACAAAATTGATTGTAGTGAAATTTTTTTTTTGTAGCTTTTATAGTTACTCCGAAAATACAATATATTGTGCAGAAACCAAGCAAATGAAGGAATATTGGTTTTTTTTGTTGAAATATGTTTTAAATCGTTTGTAGTTTTTTATCCGAAAAAAAATTTTTTTGCTCCGAAGTTTTCGGAGTAATTGAAAACGCATGTCAAAAAAAGGCAGAACTCAGCAATTTGAAAGCACTAAAAGTACTTTTCCTACAACTACAAACGACAAAATTGATTGTAGTGAAATTTTTTTTTGTAGCTTTTATAGTTACTCCGAAAATACAATATATTGTGCAGAAACCAAGCAAATGAAGTAAATTTTGGTTTTTTTTTTGTTAAAATATGTTTTAAATCGTTTGTAGTTTTTTATCCGAAAAAACATTTTTTTTGCTCCGAAGGTTTCGGAGTAATCGAAAAAGCATGTCAAAAAAAGGCAGTATTCAGCAACTTTAAAGCACTAAAAGTACTTTTCCTACAACTACAAACGACAAAATTGATTGTAGTGAAATTTTTTTTTGTAGCTTTTATAGTTACTCCGAAAATACAATATATTGTGCAGAAAACAAGCAAATGAAGTAAATTTTGGTTTTTTTTGTTGAAATATGTTTTCAATCGTTTGTTTTAAATCGTTTGTAGTTTTTTATCCGAAAAAAAATTTTTTTTTGCTCCGAAGGTTTCGGGGTAATCGATAACGCATGTCAAAAAAAGCCAGAATTCAGCAATTTGAAAGCACTAAAAGTACTTTTCCTACAACTACAAAGGACAAAATTGATTGTAGTGAAATTTTTTTGTTGTAGCTTTTATAGTTACTCCGAAAATACAATATATTGTGCAGAAACCAAGCAAATGAAGGAAATATTGGTTTTTTTTGTTGAAATATGTTTTAAATCGTTTGTAGTTTTTTATCCGAAAAAAATTTTTTTTGCTCCGAAGTTTTCGGAGTAATTGAAAACGCATGTCAAAAAAAGGCAGAACTCAGCAATTTGAAAGCACTAAAAGTACTTTTCCTACAACTACAAACGACAAAATTGATTGTAGTGAAATTTTTTTTTGTGTTTTTATAGTTACTCCGAAAATACAATATATTGTGCAGAAACCAAGCAAATGAAGTAAATTTTGGTTTTTTTTGTTGAAATATGTTTTAAATCGTTTGTTTTAAATCGTTTGTAGTTTTTTATCCGAAAAAAATTTTTTTTTTGCTCCGAAGGTTTCGGGGTAATCGATAACGCATGTCAAAAAAAGCCAGAATTTAGCAATTTGAAAGCACTAAAAGTACTTTTCCTACAACTACAAAGGACAAAATTGATTGTAGTGAAATTTTTTTTTGTAGCTTTTATAGTTACACCGAAAATACAATATATTTTGCAGAAACCAAGCAAATGAAGGAAATATTGGGTTCTTTTTGTTGAAATATGTTTTAAATCGTTTGTAGTTTTTTATCCGAAAAACATTTTTTTTTGCTCCGAAGGTTTCAGAGTAATCAAAAACGCATGTCAAAAAAAGGCAGTATTCAGCAACTTTAAAGCACTAAAAGTACTTTTCCTACAACTACAAACGACAAAATTGATTGTAGTGAAATTTTTTTTTGTGTTTTTATAGTTACTCCGAAAATACAATATATTGTGCAGAAACCAAGCAAATGAAGTAAATTTTGGTTTTTTTTTGTGAAAATATGTTTTAAATCGTTTGTAGTTTTTTATCCGAAAAAACATTTTTTTTGCTCCGAAGGTTTCGGAGTAATCGAAAACGAATGTCAAAAAAAGGCAGAATTCAGCAATTTGAAAGCACTAAAAGTACTTTTCCTACAACTAAAAACGACAAAATTGATTGTAGTGAAATTTTTTTTTTTTGTAGCTTTTATAGTTACTCCGAAAATACAATATATTGTGCAGAAACCAAGCAAATGAAGGAAATATTGGTTTTTTTTGTTGAAATATGTTTTAAATCGTTTGTAGTTTTTTATCCGAAAAAAATTTTTTTTGCTCCGAAGTTTTCGGAGTAATCAAAAACGCATGTCAAAAAAAGGCAGAATTCAGCAATTTGAAAGCACTAAAAGTACTTTTCCTACAACTACAAACGACAAAATTGATTGTAGTGATATTTTTTTTTGTAGCTTTTATAGTTACACCGAAAATACAATATATTTTGCAGAAACCAAGCAAATGAAGTAAATTTGTTTTTTTTTTTTGTTGAAATATGTTTTAAATCGTTTGTAGTTTTTTATCAGAAAAAATTTTTTTTTTTGCTCCGAAGTTTTCGGAGTAATCGATAACGCATGTTATCCGAAAAAAATTTTTTTTGCTCCGAAGTTTTCGGAGTAATTGAAAACGCATGTCAAAAAAAGGCAGAACTCAGCAATTTGAAAGCACTAAAAGTACTTTTCCTACAACTACAAACGACAAAATTGATTGTAGTGAAATTTTTTTTTGTGTTTTTATAGTTACTCCGAAAATACAATATATTGTGCAGAAACCAAGCAAATGAAGTAAATTTTGGTTTTTTTTGTTGAAATATGTTTTAAATCGTTTGTTTTAAATCGTTTGTAGTTTTTTATCCGAAAAAAATTTTTTTTTTGCTCCGAAGGTTTCGGGGTAATCGATAACGCATGTCAAAAAAAGCCAGAATTTAGCAATTTGAAAGCACTAAAAGTACTTTTCCTACAACTACAAAGGACAAAATTGATTGTAGTGAAATTTTTTTTTGTAGCTTTTATAGTTACACCGAAAATACAATATATTTTGCAGAAACCAAGCAAATGAAGGAAATATTGGTTTCTTTTTGTTGAAATATGTTTTAAATCGTTTGTAGTTTTTTATCCGAAAAACATTTTTTTTTGCTCCGAAGGTTTCAGAGTAATCAAAAACGCATGTCAAAAAAAGGCAGTATTCAGCAACTTTAAAGCACTAAAAGTACTTTTCCTACAACTACAAACGACAAAATTGATTGTAGTGAAATTTTTTTTTGTGTTTTTATAGTTACTCCGAAAATACAATATATTGTGCAGAAACCAAGCAAATGAAGTAAATTTTGGTTTTTTTTTGTGAAAATATGTTTTAAATCGTTTGTAGTTTTTTATCCGAAAAAACATTTTTTTTGCTCCGAAGGTTTCGGAGTAATCGAAAACGAATGTCAAAAAAAGGCAGAATTCAGCAATTTGAAAGCACTAAAAGTACTTTTCCTACAACTAAAAACGACAAAATTGATTGTAGTGAAATTTTTTTTTTTTGTAGCTTTTATAGTTACTCCGAAAATACAATATATTGTGCAGAAACCAAGCAAATGAAGGAAATATTGGTTTTTTTTGTTGAAATATGTTTTAAATCGTTTGTAGTTTTTTATCCGAAAAAATTTTTTTTTGCTCCGAAGTTTTCGGAGTAATCAAAAACGCATGTCAAAAAAAGGCAGAATTCAGCAATTTGAAAGCACTAAAAGTACTTTTCCTACAACTACAAACGACAAAATTGATTGTAGTGATATTTTTTTTTGTAGCTTTTATAGTTACACCGAAAATACAATATATTTTGCAGAAACCAAGCAAATGAAAGTAAATTTGTTTTTTTTTTTTGTTGAAATATGTTTTAAATCGTTTGTAGTTTTTTATCAGAAAAAATTTTTTTTTTTTGCTCCGAAGTTTTCGGAGTAATCGATAACGCATGTCAAAAAAAGGCAGTATTCAGCAATTTGAAAGCACTAAAAGTACTTTTCCTACAACTACAAACGACAAAATTGATTGTAGTGAAATTTTTTTTTGTGTTTTTATAGTTACTCCGAAAATACAATATATTGTGCAGAAACCAAGCAAATGAAGTAAATTTTGGTTTTTCTTTGTTGAAATATGTTTTAAATCGTTTGTAGTTTTTTATCCGAAAAAAAATTTTTTTTTGCTCCGAAGGTTTCGGGGTAATCGATAACGCATGTCAAAAAAAGCCAGCATTCAGCAATTTGAAAGCACTAAAAGTACTTTTCCTACAACTATAAACGACAAATTGATTGTAGTGAAATTTTTTTTTGTAGCTTTTATAGTTACACCGAAAATACAATATATTTGGCTGAAACCAAGCAAATGAAGGAAATATTGGTTTTTTTTGTTAAAATATGTTTTAAATCGTTTGTAGTTTTTTATCCGAAAAACAATTTTTTTTTGCTCCAAAGGTTTCGGAGTAATCGAAAAAGCATGTCAAAAAAAGGCAGTATTCAGCAACTTTAAAGCACTAAAAGTACTTTTCCTACAACTACAAACGACAAAATTGATTGTAGTGAAATTTTTTTTTGTGTTTTTATAGTTACTCCGAAAATACAATATATTGTGCAGAAACCAAGCAAATGAAGTAAATTTTGGTTTTTTTTATTGAAACATGTTTTAAAACGTTTGTTTTAAATCGTTTGTAGTTTTTTATCCGAAAAAAAATTTTTTTTTGCTCCGAAGGTTTCGGGGTAATCGATAACGCATGTCAAAAAAAGCCAGAATTCAGCAATTTGAAAGCACTAAAAGTACTTTTCCTACAACTACAAAGGACAAAATTGATTGTAGTGAAATTTTTTTTTTGTAGCTTTTATAGTTACTCCGAAAATACAATATATTGTGCAGAAACCAAGCAAATGAAGTAAATTTTGGTTTTTTTTTGTGAAAATATGTTTTAAATCGTTTGTAGTTTTTTATCCGAAAAAACATTTTTTTTGCTCCGAAGGTTTCGGAGTAATCGAAAACGAATGTCAAAAAAAGGCAGAATTCAGCAATTTGAAAGCACTAAAAGTACTTTTCCTACAACTAAAAACGACAAAATTGATTGTAGTGAAATTTTTTTTTTTTGTAGCTTTTATAGTTACTCCGAAAATACAATATATTGTGCAGAAACCAAGCAAATGAAGGAAATATTGGTTTTTTTTGTTGAAATATGTTTTAAATCGTTTGTAGTTTTTTATCCGAAAAAAATTTTTTTTGCTCCGAAGTTTTCGGAGTAATCAAAAACGCATGTCAAAAAAAGGCAGAATTCAGCAATTTGAAAGCACTAAAAGTACTTTTCCTACAACTACAAACGACAAAATTGATTGTAGTGAAATTTTTTTTGTAGCTTTTATAGTTACACCGAAAATACAATATATTTTGCAGAAACCAAGCAAATGAAGTAAATTTGTTTTTTTTTTTTTGTTGAAATATGTTTTAAATCGTTTGTAGTTTTTTATCAGAAAAAATTTTTTTTTTTGCTCCGAAGTTTTCGGAGTAATCGATAACGCATGTCAAAAAAAGGCAGTATTCAGCAATTTGAAAGCACTAAAAGTACTTTTCCTACAACTACAAACGACAAAATTGATTGTAGTGAAATTTTTTTTTGTGTTTTTATAGTTACTCCGAAAATACAATATGTTGTGCAGAAACCAAGCAAATGAAGTAAATTTTGGTTTTTCTTTGTTGAAATATGTTTTAAATCGTTTGTAGTTTTTTATCCGAAAAAAAATTTTTTTTTGCTCCGAAGGTTTCGGGGTAATCGATAACGCATGTCAAAAAAAGCCAGCATTCAGCAATTTGAAAGCACTAAAGGTACTTTTCCTACAACTATAAACGACAAAATTGATTGTAGTGAAATTTTTTTTTGTAGCTTTTATAGTTACACCGAAAATACAATATATTTGGCTGAAACCAAGCAAATGAAGGAAATATTGGTTTTTTTTGTTGAAATATGTTTTAAATCGTTTGTAGTTTTTTATCCGAAAAACAATTTTTTTTTGCTCCAAAGGTTTCGGAGTAATCGAAAAAGCATGTCAAAAAAAGGCAGTATTCAGCAACTTTAAAGCACTAAAAGTACTTTTCCTACAACTACAAACGACAAAATTGATTGTAGTGAAATTTTTTTTTGTGTTTTTATAGTTACTCCGAAAATACAATATATTGTGCAGAAACCAAGCAAATGAAGTAAATTTTGGTTTTTTTTGTTGAAATATGTTTTAAATCGTTTGTTTTAAATCGTTTGTAGTTTTTTATCCGAAAAAAAATTTTTTTTTGCTCCTAAGGTTTCGGGGTAATCGATAACGCATGTCAAAAAAAGCCAGAATTCAGCAATTTGAAAGCACTAAAAGTACTTTTCCTACAACTACAAAAAACAAAATTGATTGTAGTGAAATTTTTTTTTTGTAGCTTTTATAGTTACTCCGAAAATACAATATATTGTGCAGAAACCAAGCAAATGAAGGAAATATTGGTTTTTTTTGTTGAAATATGTTTTAAATCGTTTGTAGTTTTTTATCCGAAAAAAATTTTTTTTGCTCCGAAGTTTTCGGAGTAATCGAAAACGCATGTCAAAAAAAGGCAGAATTCAGCAATTTGAAAGCACTAAAAGTACTTTTCCTACAACTACAAACGGCAAAACTGATTGTAGTGACATTTTTTTTTGTAGCTTTTATAGTTACTCCGAAAATACAATATATTGTGCAGAAACCAAGCAAATGAAGGAAATATTGGTTTTTTTTGTTGAAATATGTTTTAAATCGTTTGTAGTTTTTTATCCGAAAAAAACATTTTTTTTTGCTCCGAAGGTTTCGGAGTAATCGAAAACGCATGTCAAAAAAGGCAGAATTCAGCAATTTGAAAGCACTAAAAGTACTTTTCCTACAACTAAAAACGACAAAATTGATTGTAGTGAAATTTTTTTTTTTTTTGTAGCTTTTATAGTTACTCCGAAAATACAATATATTGTGCAGAAACCAAGCAAATGAAGGAAATATTCGTTTTTTTTGTTGAAATATGTTTTAAATCGTTTGTAGTTTTTTATCCGAAAAAAAATTTTTTTTTTGCTCCGAAGGTTTCGGGGTAATCGATAACTCATGTCAAAAAAAGCCAGCATTCAGCAATTTGAAAGCACTAAAAGTACTTTTCCTACAACTAAAAACGACAAAATTGATTGTAGTGAAATTTTTTTTTTTTGTAGCTTTTATAGTTAATCCGAAAATACAATATATTGTGCAGAAACCAAGCAAATGAAGTAAATTTTGGTTTTTCTTTGTTGAAATATGTTTTAAATCGTTTGTAGTTTTTTATCCGAAAAAAAATTTTTTTTTGCTCCAAAGGTTTCGGAGTAATCGAAAAAGCATGTCAAAAAAAGGCAGTATTCAGCAACTTTAAAGCACTAAAAGTACTTTTCCTACAACTACAAACGACAAAATTGATTGTAGTGAAATTTTTTTTTTTTTTTTGAATGAAGGAAATATTCGTTTTTTTTGTTGAAATATGTTTTAAATCGTTTGTAGTTTTTTATCCGAAAAAAATTTTTTTTTTTGCTCCGAAGGTTTCGGGGTAATCGATAACTCATGTCAAAAAAAGCCAGCACTCAGCAATTTGAAAGCACTAAAAGTACTTTTCCTACAACTAAAAACGACAAAATTGATTGTAGTGAAATTTTTTTTTTTTGTAGCTTTTATAGTTACTCCGAAAATACAATATATTGTGCAGAAACCAAGCAAATGAAGTAAATTTTGGTTTTTCTTTGTTGAAATATGTTTTAAATCGTTTGTAGTTTTTTATCCGAAAAAAAATTTTTTTTTGCTCCAAAGGTTTCGGAGTAATCGAAAAAGCATGTCAAAAAAAGGCAGTATTCAGCAACTTTAAAGCACTAAAAGTACTTTTCCTACCTTTGATAACTTTATGTGCTAAGCTTTTTTGATTTTTAAATAGTTTTTTTACTTATGAAATTTTTAGAGAAACAAAATATTGGAAAAGTATATCTTCTAAGCAGAAAATGTATTTTTCATACAAAAAAATATGTTTTTCATACAGTTGAAGATTGCCCAGAAAAATATCCCCAATCGTCTCATTTAAAGCAAATTCAATTTTCCTTGCTGAAAAAATAAAATAAAAACAAAAAATTAAAAAAAAAAAACAGTTTGAAATTTTTCCTTCCACCGAGAATCGAATATAGGTGTTCTGCAAGTAGTAAACATTTATACCCATTTTTTACTTTGATAATTTTATGTGCTAAGCTTATTTGATTTTTAAATAGTTTTTTTACTTATGAAATTTTTAGAGAAACAAAATATTGGAAAAGTATATCTTCTAAGCAGAAAATGTATTTTTCATAAAAAAAGTGAAGTTAGTTATATAGAATTAAAAATTTTTATCCCAACATCAGAATTGTAATTTTCAAAAAATAGCTTTAAAAAAATTTGTTTAAAAGAAAAATATTAAAATTCATGCACAGGAATGTAAAGCAGGAGTTATTAGCTTTCAAATGTTGTTAAAAAAAATCTATAGCATTACTACAAGCCGAAACATAATAAATTCAGTTGTTGCATGTTTTCATCACCTTAGGAAAAAATGCAGTATCTATATATTAATAGGTTAACACTCTCCCCATACAACAGACGCAACCCAATTTCGTATAGTATTTATGGATAGATCTCTATAAAATTTATAGTGGAAACTTAGAATGGACTAATCTGGTGTCTCACCAAAAAAAATTTTGAAAATTATTTTTAGTTTATTTGTTATTAAAGAAAAAATAGGTCTCCAAACTCTCCAGCTATTTTGTTATCTCCACATTCTGTTATACCCGAACTATACATCACTATTCAGCACTCTTATAAAACTCCCAAAGACACACCTACCGCTCATTCCCTTACACACACACGTACATATCTATGCAATGATCCAGCAGCTGCCACTTGCTTTTATTTTTTAGCCAAAAAAAAACCACAAAATGTACCAAATTATATCATCTTCGGCATCTAAACACCATTTGTAAGCTAAAAAGCCCAGCTTCACTTCTGGCTTTATATATTTAACTTTTTGCCTATTGGTTAAAGTTTATTTTTTTAACGATATGATTTTGTAAGAAAATTCCACAATGTTAAGATCGAAATTTAAATATCGTACGGACTTTAACTAAAGAACAATTTTACATGACACTAATGCTGATTTCGTTGAACATGTTTATACCCTTGCACAGAATACTGTAAAATTGTGATAAAAGTGTACCCGTTCTACATGAAACTGCTATATCGATAAAACGAACAAAAAACATTGCCCGTTTGCTATGCTATGTGCATGAAAATTTCGCTTATCAACCATATTCAATTGTTATTGCAAAATCCAATTTTTTTCACCAAATTTATCTGTCAAATAAAATTTTCGTCAGCTGATTTTCAGTGCAACCAACTACCCTGTCAAAGCTTCAGAGGGTAAAAAGTGTGAGTTTTTTAGGAAATTAAAGCATATTCTGTTTGACGTTATACCTTCATTTTGCAAACGAAAACGGAAAATTGAAGATTGTAAAAAATACGCATTTTTTGATGAAACGAAATCACCATAACTCTACTTTTTTTACGAAAAACATATTTTTGGGTATTTGTTTCCTTTAGGGGTCAACCGCTAATAAATTAGCTAAAATTATGGGAGATAGCTCAAAAGACAGGTTTTGGCCTCAGGATCACGAGTCCGGAAGCGCTTTTTTAATTTGTTGTTTCTATGGAAAGTTATGGTCAAAAAATCGAAAAATGACCCACGGCACGCATTTTTTCGCACGTTTTTAGGTACAGCCTAATAAAATTACAACAACCACATGAAAACTTGCCACTTTGATTGAAAATATCTCTTCAGAGAAGCAAAATATTAAAAAGCGCTTCCAGATTCGTGATCCTGAGGCCAAATTCCGTCTTTTGAGCTATCTCCCATAATTTTAGCTAATTTATTAGCAGTTGACACCTAAAGGAAACAAATACCCATTTTTACTTTGATTATTTGATGTTCTAAGCTTTTCTCGATTTTTTTAAAGTTTAATGCACTTATGAAATTTTTGAAAATTGCGCAGAAAAATATCCCCAATCGTCTCATTTAAAGCTAATTCAATTTTCCTTGCTGAAAAAATAATATAAAAACAAAAAATTAAAAAAAAAAAACAGTTTTAAATTTTTCCTTCCACCGAGAATCGAATATAGGTGTTCTGCAAGTAGTAAACATTTATACCCATTTTTTACTTTGATAATTTTATGTGCTCAGCTTTTTTGATTTTTAAATAGTTTTTTTACTTATGAAATTTTTAGAGAAACAAAATATTGGAAAAGTATATCTTCTAAGCAGAAAATGTATTTTTCATACAAAAAAAATATGTTTTTCATACAGTTGAAGATTGCGCAGAAAAATATCCCCAATCGTCTCATTTAAAGCAAATTCAATTTTCCTTGCTGAAAAAATAAAATAAAAACAAAAAATTAAAAAAAAACAGTTTTAAATTTTTCCTTCCACCGAGGATCGAATATAGGTGTTCTGCAAGTAGTAAACATTTATACCCATTTTTTTACTTTGATAATCCCTCGTGAAGGGTTGACACCTTGCCGCGGTACGAGGGCTTAAGTCGATAGCCACAGGGCTGCGCTGCCCTTGTGATCATAGTGCCGCCGGTACTACATCACGAGAGAAGCCAAGGCTCTCTGGCGCGACGACTAAGATCTTCCCCCTCCCAATCCAGGGTGTTATGCGACCACGTGCCCATTGGACGTTTGCAGCCGGGAGGCAAATCGTGGCTGTAATCGAACGGAGCCTCTCTGATACCGGGCCGCCTTGGAGAGTAACTATGGCCTTACCGCGGCATGGGGCTCTGCCGCGGCGGACGACACATTCCCCATACTCTTCCTTTGACCCTAAACTGGCCTTGCCCGGCAAGGGGTCGTACGAACAAGATGAAAAAAAGTAATAAAAACCTTAAAAATAATGATACAACCATGTATACTGCCCAGCAGAGGAGGATGGAGCAAGCGAGAACGCAACGTCGGAGGACAAACTCCATTTCTTCATCAGCCGAGAGATCGACAGCGATGGCAACTACGAGTCGATCAGCTCTGGATAATAAGGGGGCAATCCCCAAAGTAAGTACCGGTACAAACACGGTGTACGATAAACTTGAACAGACTTATGATCGCTGCCCCCAACATGATATCAAAATCGTGCTCGGCGACTTTAATGCGAAGGTGGGCAAGGAAGGAGTCTTTGGTCCAACAGTTGGAAAATTTAGTCTCCATGATATAACATCCCCCAACGGCACTAGGTTGATTGATTTCGCCGCTGCTCGCAATATGGTCATCAGTAGTACCAGGTTCCAGCATAAACGAATACACCAAGCCACATGGCTGTCTCCTGATCAAAGAACAAGAAACCAGATTGATCATGTCATGATCGACGGCAGACATAGCTCCACCGTTCTGGACGTGCGTACCCTTCGTGGTCCCAATATCGACTCGGACCATTATCTTGTTGCAGCCAAGATACGCACACGCCTCTGTGTAGCAAAGAAAGTGCGCACAGTAACGGAAGGAAAGTTTGACGTCGAGAAGCTGCGCACGACACAGACAGCTGACAATTTCTCCACTCGACTCTCACACCTGCTATCGGAGAGCAATCCTCGACCTAACGATGCAACCGAGCAATGGAAGCATATCTCTCACTCATTACGTACCGCCGCTAAGGCCACTATAGGGTTCCAGCGAGCCCGCAAAAACAACTGGTACGATGAGGAATGCAGCACTGCCTCGGACAAAAAGGACGCTGCCTACAGGGAGACGTTGCGAACGGGCGCAACCCGCAGTGTATGGCAACGCTATCGTGAGGCAAAGAAGGAAGAGAGACGCCTTTTCAGAAAAAAGAAACGTGAGGCCGAAAGGCGTGAGTGTGAGGAGCTTGAGATGCTGGCTGACAGGAATGATGCCCGAAAATTCTATGAAAAGATCCGGCGGATGACGGAAGGTTTTAAGACCGGGGCAAGTTCCTGTAAGGACAATAATGGCGACCTGGTAACCGACGTACAGAGTGTACTTAAATTATGGAGGGAGCACTTCTCCTCACTGCTAAATTGCGAGGGAGACGTCGAACCCGATACCCCAATCCCTGACGATGGAAAAGTCGTCCCACCACCTGACTATGATGAAGTGAGGATAGCTATATCCCGGCTCAAAAACAACAAAGCGCCTGGAAAAGACGGACTACCCGCCGAGCTGTTCAAACACGGAGGCGAAGAGCTGGTAAAAAGCATGCATCAGCTCTTATGCAGAATATGGTCAGACGAGTGGATGCCTCCAGATTGGAATTTAAGTGTGCTCTGCCCAATCCACAAGAAAGGCGATCCCGCTAACCGCACCAACTACCGCGGAATCAGCCTTCTTAATATCGCATATAAGGTTCTTTCTAGCGTATTGTGTGAAAGACTGAAGCCCATCGTAGACAAACTGATTGGACCTTATCAGTGTGGCTTTAGACCTGGTAAGTCTACCATCGACCAGATTTTCACGATACGCCAAATCCTGGAGAAGACCCATGATAAAAGAATCGACACACACCATCTCTTTGTCGATTTCAAAGCCGCTTTTGACAGCGCAAAAAGGAGTTGCCTGTATGCCGCCATGTCTGAATTTGACTTCCCTGCAAAGCTTATACGGCTTTGCCAAATGACGTTGAGCAATACTAACAGCTCCGTCAGAGTCGGGAAGGACCTCTCTGAGCCATTTGAAACCAAACGAGGCTTCAGAAAGGGCGACTCCCTTTCGTGCGATTTCTTCAACCTGATGCTGGAGAAGATAATTCGAGCAGCAGAGCTAAACCGCAATGGTATAATCTTTTACAAGAGCGTGCAATTGCTGGCGTATGCCGATGATATTGATATCATTGGCCTTAACAACCGCGCCGTAAGCGCTGCCTTCTCTGGACTGGATAAAGAAGCGAAAAAAGTGGGTCTTGCGGTCAACGAGGACAAGACGAAGTATTTGCTGTCATCAAAGAAAGAATCGGCGCACCTGCGCCTTAGCAGCCACGTCACTGTTGATAGTTAGAAATTTGAAACTGTGAGGGACTTCGTCTATTTGGGAACCAGCATTAACACCGAAAATAATATCAGTCTAGAAATCCAACGGAGAATCACTCTTGCGAACAAGTGCTACTTTGGACTGAGTAGGCAATTGAGAAGTAAAGTCCTCTCTCGAAGAACAAAGATCGCGCTCTATAAGTCTCTCATCATACCTGTCCTGATGTAAGGCTCAGATTCATGGACAATGTCAAGAGAAGATGAGATGGCCCTTGGAGTATTTGAGAGAAAAGTTCTCCGGAAGATTTATGGTCCTTCCCGTGATGCCGACGGCGAGTATCGAAGGAGATTTAACGATGAGCTGTACGAGCTTTACGCAGATCTGACCATAGTCCAGCGAATTAAAGCCCAAAGGCTCCGCTGGCTGGGTCACGTCATGCGAATGGACAAAGAAGCTCCAGCCCAGAAGGTTTTCCAATCGTCACCCGAATTCGGCAGCAGAGGAAGGGGGAGGCCTCGACTGAGATGGAAACAACAGGTGGATGATGACTTGAACTCCCTTGGGGTTTCCAATTGGCGTCAGTTATCGCTAAAAAGGAATGACTGGCGTGCTTTGATAGGCGACGGCCAAAATCGCTTAGGCGGTTAAGCGCCAATAAATGATGATGAATGACGCCAATGCTCATCACGTCCAGTGGGGAAGCTCCGATATCAATGCTAGAGGTGAGTCGTTCTTTGACTATTTGTTAACAACTAACCTGGTAGTTTGCAACGTGGGTAACAAACCTACGTTTATTACTAAAACCCGTAGGGAGGTAATAGATCCCACTTGCAGCGAAGGCGCTTGGGTCAATTTCAAAAAAAACGAAATTTTTGTGTCCCTGCACTTTACACTACTATTTTAGGTAAAAAAAAATATCAAAAAAAAAAAACAAAAATGTGAGAATGATCATGGAGGAATATGTAACCAAAAAACGTTATTCTCAAATTTGTATGTTTGTTTTTTTGTTTGTTTAGAATGGTGCTTTGTTTTTCCCTCTGACTCCTTTCATACAAAAGCATGTGTCCCCGGTTAGAATTTTTAGTAAACAAAATAAAATAAAATCAAGAAAAAAAGTAAATATGTAACATTTAATAACTGTTTTCGAATTATTGGGTTTCTTTCTTTAGTTTTGATTTGTTATAGTTGTCAAAAATTAATTAGTGCGAATTTGGCGTTGCGAAGAAAGGTTGTCCCCACAATTTGTATTGAGCGTCACTTTTTTATACATCAAGAAATATTACCAGTTTTGAGTTTGCATTTAAATAAAGTAAACTACGTAAGGAAAGTACAAACTTTAAATATTAAAAAGTGAAAAAGCGAAAAAAAAAAATCTATTAAAAAAAGTGTGCATTTGCGTAGTTTTTGTGAACACCATGGTAAGGGCGCGATAAAATGTCATGAGCGTCACGCTAATTTTTTTAAAAGTGAATATATTAAATGTAAAAAATTTAAGTTGACAATCATTGTTTACATGGTTTCAACTAATTTTTTTATAATTTGTGAATTTGGGAAATAAATTGCCTACGGAAAAAAACCAAAATAGGCAAAAATGTCATGAGCGTCACTTTTGATACATATTGCTTCATAGCTTAAAATGCTTAATTTTTATTTTATTTTTTAATTTTCAAGAGTAAAACAACAAAATTAACGGCGGCTGAGAGAGCACGGAAATATCGAGAGAAAATAAAGCTCGATAAAGCGCGTAATAACGAATTAAAAAGAAAGAAGAAAGAAAGGTATAATCGTGGTATATTTCAGTTTAATTTTTATTGTTACTGACTGATTCTGTTTTTGAATAGCAACGAGAAACGGATGAAAAGAGGTGACATGCCGAAAAAAATGCTTTGCATTTTTAGCGATTTTTTATACATATTTGGTGTGTGACGCTCAAGACAGAAATCATAGAAAACCTAAAAAAATCCAAAAATATTGATTTTTTTGAGAGCCTAAAGGTACCACCGGATTCTTCATAAATTTCTACATAAATTGGCCACTCTTACAGGCGAATTGAAAAAACTTTAAAAATAAGCAAAAAAAACTCGTTGTGTACGTTTTTTTTGAAATTGACCCGCTTATGAGTGGGTCAGAAAATGGTGCGTTCTCGATGAGCACTCATTCTCCGACCACCGGTACGTAGAAATAGTTCTAGACTTTTCTGTTGAGCAGCCGGTTATGAAACGCAACCCACGTAACACTAACTGGCAGCTACACAATGAAATACTATCTAGGGACTTACCAGCACTGCCCCCACAAGTCCCCTCATCAGTAGGGGAGTTGGAGGATCTGGTAAAGACCTTTACAACGGCGCTCTCGAATGCCTTAGAGCAGGCTTGCCCAGTGCCAAAACCACGCGGTAAACATAGGCCGCATTGGTGGTCCTACGACCTGGACTCGCTCCGAAAATCATGTAGGACACAATTTAATAAGGCCAAGAGCCTTGGCACGGAGACTCAATGGCTCGAATATAAAGTTAAACTCAGGGCCTACAAAAAAGCTCTGAGGCAGGCGAAGAGAGTATCGTGGAGAAATTTCTGCACTGGGGTCGAAAATGTCGACGATACAGCGAGACTTAGACGAGTGCTCTCAAAAACTCAAACAGCCACAAGCTATTTGCGCAAACCTGACGGATCCTGGACCAGCACGGAGAGGGAAACCCTAGAGCTGCTCGTGAATACGCACTTCCCAGGGAACTTGCATGAGGAACCCGTAGCACCTACAACAAGCCTGGCTGTATACATACCCATCACGGAGGAAAAGGTTAGGTGGGCGGTTAAAAGCTTCGAACCGTTCAAGGCTGCCGGGCCAGACGGGATTATTCCCGCACAACTCATAAACACGCTGGAGACCTCAGCCAAATGGCTGGTATTTCTCTATACAGCCTGCCTGGCTCTTAGCTACATTCCGTGCTCCTGGAGAAGTGCCACGGTAGTGTTTATTCCTAAGGCGGGGAAGGCGTCTCATTACGAGCCGAAGGACTACAGGCCGATCAGTCTCTCATCCTTTGTGCTCAAAACCTTCGAGAGGATAATAAATGACTACCTCTCCTCTACTATTGATAGCAACCTGATCTGTAGCTATCAGCATGAATACACCAAAGGGAAATCTACAGAAACTGCGCTTCACAGCCTAGTTTCTGTTATTGAAAAATCGCTGTATGAGAAGGAGTACTGTCTTGCGGCCTTTTTAGATATTGAAGGAGCCTTCAACAACATAAGCCCTGATGCTATAAACACCGCTTTAACAAGTCTGGGCATAAGCAGGTCTCTTATTGGACTTATTGATCAACTGCTAAGGGGTAGACGAATAGTTTCATCACTGGGCTTGGTTGACTTATCACGCTATGTCACAAGGGGAACGCCTCAGGGTGGTGTTCTCTCCCCGCTTCTATGGAACCTCACTGTCAACTCGATGCTGCGAGACACAAGCTGGGGGGGCGGGAAGGTAGTGGCATATGCAGACGACTTAGCTATAGTATATAGGGGCAAATTCCCACAAACCCTGTGCGACTTGATGCAAGTAGCACTGCGAGAGGTTTCCTCATGGTGCTCGCGCTGCGGACTGAGCATCAACCCGGGAAAAGTAGAACTGGTTCTTTTCACCAACCGCTATAAGATACCACCGCTAACACTACCAAAACTGAATGACGTGCACCTGAACCTGGCTGACAAAGCCAAGTTCTTAGGCACAGTTCTGGATAGGAAACTAACCTGGAAGGAGAATGTTCTTCAGCGCCAGAAGAAAGCGTGTATTGCACTCTACACATGCAAAAGAGCCATTGGAAAGAAATGGGGGCTCAGCCCCAAAATATGCAAATTGATCTACACCGCAATCATTCGACCAATCATGCTCTATGGAGTTGTGGTATGGTGGCCTGCGCTGAGCAAGGCAACAAACCTTAATCTGCTAGGTAAAGTACACAGATCTTGCATGATCTGTATAAGCGGTGCGTTAAGAACAACGCCCAATGAAGCACTCCAGGCCATTCTTGGCATTTTGCCACTCGATCTGGAAGGGCACCGGGTAGCAGCAGCAATGGCTCTGCGTCTAAGGGAAACGTCCGGCTGGGGCGCAAGCACTACTGGACACGCCTGTATTTTGCGATCCTATAGCTTTCTTCCGCTGAGCACGGATCGTTGTGCGACCACAACAGTCGGAGATAGCTGTTTTAAAATCAACATTCCCACTCATGGCGGCACTTCCATTTATACTGATGGCTCGAAGTTAGACGGCAGAGTTGGAGGAGGGGTTTATTCAAAGGATCTGAACCTTGAGCTCTCCTTCAGACTACATGATCACTGCAGTGTCTTCCAGGCTGAAGTTTCAGCAATCATGGACGCCGCGGACACGACATTTTTATATTCAGCGACAGCCAGGCGGCCATCAAATCCCTTGGCTCTTATTCGTTCAACTCTGAACTGACGCTCAGCTGTCGTCGATCTCTACAAGAGATGGCCCAACAGAATCGCGTGAACCTCACATGGGTCCCGGGGCATAGGGACATTTGAGGGAAATTGTAGGGCAGACGAACTTGCGAGGCAGGGCACGACCAAGCAGGTTCTTCGGGATAAAGAGCGCTTAGGTATGCCGTTTGCCACATGCAAGCTTATGCTAAAGGAGTACACACTCCGCCAAGCCAACGAAAGATGGCTGCAATCTCCAGGATGCCGGATATCCAAAGAAACCTGGCCGAAATGGGGTCATAAAAGATCAAGACAAATTTATGCCCTAAGGAGAAGAGAAATCTCCATATTAAGAGGCGTATTGACTGGGCACTGCCTCATTGGTAGGCACGCAGAAAGACTTGGTGTGCCCTACCGACGATGCTGCAGGAATTGTAAGGATGATGAGGAGGAGGAAACGGTGGAGCACCTCATCTGCAACTGCCCGGCTTTAAGAGGCGCGAGAATGCGCTTTTTGGGAGTTCCCTTCCTGGTTAGCCTACGCCAGGTCACGGAGCTGGACATAAAGGACCTGATGGCCTTCATCAAGTCATCTAAATGGTTCGAGGAGGAGTAACGGTGTCGGTATAGGAACGTCAGTCCCGGGATTCTGCTATGTGGAGAATTCCGTTAATACCGGGATTTTCCATATGGCAGGGTCCCGGAACTGACTTTCCTAGTGTTGGTGGTATCACAACGGGCCTTTTAATACTGGCCTAGGTGTGCCTCTACGGTAGCCACTTGAACCTAACCTAACCTACTTTGATAATTTTATATGCTAAGCTTTTTTGATTTTTAAATAGTTTTTTTACTTATGAAATTTTTAGAGAAACAAAATATTGGAAAAGTATATCTTCTAAGCAGAAAATGTATTTTTCATACAAAAAAGTGAAGTTAGTTATATAGAATTAAAAATTTTTATCCCAACATCAGAATTGTAATTTTCAAAAAATAGCTTTACAAAAATTTGTTTAAAAGAAAAATATTAAAATTCATGCACAGGAATGTAAAGCAGGAGTTATTAGCTTTCAAATGTTGTTAAAAAAAAATCTATAGCATTACTACAAGCCGAAACATAATAATTTCAGTTGTTGCATGTTTTCATCACCTTAGGAAAAATTGCAGTATCTATATATTAATAGGCTAACACTCTCCCCATACAAACAGACGCAACCCAATTTCGTATAGTATTTATGGATAGATCTCTATAAAATTTATAGTAGAAACTTAGAATGGCCTAATCTGGTGTCTTACCAAAAAAAATTTTGAAAATTATTTTTAGTTTATTTGTTATTGAAGAAAAAATAGGTCTCCAAACTCTCCAGCTATTTTGTTATCTCCACATTCTGTTATACCCGAACTATACATCACTATTCAGCACTCTTATAAAACTCCCAAAGACTCACCTACCGCTCATTCCCTTACACACACACGTACATATCTATGCAATGATCCAGCAGCCGCCACTTGCTTTTATTTTTGTGCCAAAAAAAAAAACAACAAAATGTACTTAATTATATCATCTTCGGCATCTAAACACCATTTGTAAGCTAAGAAGTCCAGCTTCACTTCTGACTTTATATATTTAACTTTTTGCCTATTGGTTAAAGTTTATTTTTTTAACGATATGATTTTGTAAGAAAATTCCACAATGTTAAGATCGAAATTTAAATATCGTACGGACTTTAACTAGAAAACAATTTTACATGACACTAATGCTGATTTCGTTGAACATGTTTATACCCTTGCGCAGAATACTGTAAAAGTGTGATAAAAGTGTACCCGTTCTACATGAAACTGCTATATCGATAAAACGAACAAAAAACATTGCCCGTTTGCTATGCTATGTGCATGAATAATTAGTTTTCGCTTATCAACCAATTGTTATTGCAAAATCCAATTTTTTTCACCTAATTTATCTGTCAAATCAAATTTTCGTCAGCTGATTTTCAGTGCAACCAACTACCCTGTCAAAGCTTCAGAGGGTAAAAAGTGTGAGTTTTTTAGGAAATGAAAGCATATTCTGTTTGAGGTTATACCTTCAAAACGAATATAGGTGTTCTGCAAGTAGTAAACATTTATACCCATTTTTTACTTTGATAATTTTATGTGCTAAGCTTTTGATTTTTAAATAGTTTTTTTACTTATGAAATTTTTAGAGAAACAAAATATTGGAAAAGTATATCTTCTAAGCAGAAAATGTATTTTTCATACAAAAAAGTGAAGTTAGTTATATAGAATTAAAAATTTTTATCCCAACAACAGAATTGTAATTTTCAAAAAATAGCTTTAAAAAAATTTGTTTAAAAGAAAAATATTAAAATTCATGCACAGGAATGTAAAGCAGGAGTTATTAGCTTTCAAATGTTGTTAAAAAAATCTATAGCATTACTACAAGCCGAAACATAATAATTTCAGTTGTTGCATGTTTTCATCACCTTAAGAAAAATTGCAGTATCTATATATTAATAGGCTAACACTCTCCCCATACAAACAGACACAACCCAATTTCGTATAGTATTTATGGATAGATCTCTATAAAATTTATAGTGGAAACTTAGAATGGACTAATCTGGTGTCTCAATAAAAAAAATTTTGTTTCCTTTAGGGGTCAACAGCTAATAAATTAGTTAAAATTATGGGAGATAGCTCAAAAGACAGGTTTTGGCCTCAGGATCACGAGTCCGGAAGCGCTTTTTTTAATTTTTTGTTTCTATGGAAAGTTATGGTCAAAAAATCGAAAAATGACCCACGGCACGCATTTTTTCGCACGTTTTTAGGTACAGCCTAATAAAATTACAACAACCACATGAAAACTTGCCACTTTGATTGCAAATATCTCTTCAGAGAAGCAAAATATTATCGTTTATCGATATAGCAGTTTCATGTAGAACGGGTACACTTTTATCACACTTTTACAGTATTCTGTGCAAGGGTATAAACATGTTCAACGAAATCAGCATTAGTGTCATGTAAAATTGTTCTTTAGTTAAAGTCCGTACGATATTTAAATTTCGATCTTAACATTGTGGAATTTTCTTACAAAATCATATCGTTAAAAAAATAAACTTTAACCAAAAGGCAAAAAGTTAAATATATAAAGCCAGAAGTGAAGCTGGACTTTTTACCTTACAAATGGTGTTTAGATGGCGAAGATGATATAATTTGGTACATTTTGTTGTTTTTTTTTGGCACAAAAATAAAAGCAAGTGGCAGCTGCTGGATCATTGCATAGATATGTACGTGTGTGTGTAAGGGAATGAGCGGTAGGTGTGTCTTTGGGAGTTTTATAAAAGTGTTGAATAGTGATGTATAGTTCGGGTATAATAGAATGTGGAGATAACAAAATAGCTGGAGAGTTTCGAGACCTATTTTTTCTTTAATAACAAATAAACTAAAAATAATTTTCAAAATTTTTTTCGGTAAGACACCAGATTAGTCCATTCTAAGTTTCTACTATAAATTTTATAGAGATCTATCCATAAATACTATACGAAATTGGGTTGCGTCTGTTTGTATGGGGAGAGTGTTAGCCTATTAATATATAGATACTGCAATTTTTCCTAAGGTGATGAAAACATGCAACAACTGAAATTATTATGTAGTAATGCTATAGATTTTTTTTAACAACATTTGAAAGCCAATAACTCCTGCTTTACATTCCTGTGCATGAATTTTAATATTTTTCTTTTAAACAAATTTTTTTAAAGCTATTTTTGAAAATTACAATTATGATGTTGGGATAAAAATTTTTAATTCTATATAACTAACTTCACTTTTTTGTATGAAAAATACATTTTCTGCTTAGAAGATATACTTTTCAAATATTTTGTTTCTCTAAAAATTTCATAAGTAAAAAAACTATTTAAAAATCAAAAAAGCTTAGCACATAAAATTATCAAAGTAAAAAATGGGTATAAATGTTTACTACTTGCAGAACACCTATATTCGATTCCCGTTGGAGGGAAAATTTAAAACTGTTTTTTTTTTTTTTTCAAAAGTAGAGTTATGATGAATAATTAGTTTTCGCTTATCAACCATATTTAATTGTTATTGCAAAATCCAATTTTTTTCACCAAATTTATCTGTCAAATAAAATTTTCGTCAGCTGATTTTCAGTGCAACCAACTACCCTGTCAAAGCTTCAGAGGGTAAAAAGTGTAAGTTTTTTAGGAAATGAAAGCATATTCTGTTTGACGTTATACCTTCATTTTGCAAACGAAAACGGAAAATTGAAGAGTGTAAAAAATACGCATTTTTTGATGAAACGAAATCACCACAACTCTACTTTTTTTACGAAAAACATATTTTTGGGTATTTGTTTCCTTTAGGGGTCAACCGCTAATAAATTAGCTAAAATTATGGGAGATAGCTCAAAAGACAGGTTTTGGCCCCAGGATCACGAGTCCGGAAGCGCTTTTTTTAATTTTTTGTTTCTATGGAAAGTTATGGTCAAAAAAACGAAAAATGACCCACGGCACGCATTTTTTCGCACGTTTTTAGGTACAGCCTAATAAAATTACAACAACCACATGAAAACTTGCCACTTTGATTGCAAATATTTCTTCAGAGAAGCAAAATATTAAAAAGCGCTTCCAGATTCGTGATCCTGAGGCCAAACCCCGTCTTTTGAGCTATCTCATATAATTTTATCTAATTTATTAGCAGTTGACACCTAAAGAAAACAAATACCCATTTTTACTTTGATTATTTGATGTTCTAAGGTTTTCTGGATTTTTTTTTAAGTTTAATTCACGAAATTTTTAGGGGGTTAAATATTTGAAAAGATATTTTTCATATAGTTGAAGATTGCCCAGAAAAATATCCCCAATCGTCTCATTTAAAGCAAAGCTGTAATTAGACGCTGGCAAGTATAAGTCTGTGGTTATAAGCATAAACAGCCTAGGTCGACTTAAGAAATTAGACTAGATGAAATTTTTGCTGGCGAATTTTTGTAACAAAACTGTTTTATAACTAAGGCAAACGTATTGGATTTAATTGTTTGTAAAGAAAGTAAAAAAAGACCAATGAAAGTCTTGAAAAATGTCTCGATGTTGCTATTAAAAATCACCAGCAAAAATTTTAACTGGTCTAATTTCTTAAGTCGACTTAGGCTGTTATTGCTTATGACCACAGAAGTATAATTGACAGAACTCTGATTTTTTTTAAATTTTCCTTGCTTAAAAAATAAAATAAAAACGAAAAATTAAAAAAAAAAAAAAGTTTTCAATTTTTGCTTCCACCAAGAATCGAATATATGTAGGTGTCCTGCAAGTAGTAAACATTTATACCCATTCTGGTATGAAAAGGGTACAATTAGTCTCTTCATAGGACATGCTCGAACAAATGTGACCAATTTATTCCATCTAAAAGAGACTAGAAAAAGTAGTAGTCTACTTTTCCTCTGGATTGATCCCGGACTAATCGTATTTTTTGCAGGGAAATACCATACGAACTTTTACTAATGCACCTATTTACATAAGTAACTCCACTTTTTTGTATGAAACCACATTTTTTACTTTGATAATTTAATGTGCTACGCTTTTTCGATTTTTAAATAGTTTTTTTACTTATGAAATTTTTAGAGAAATAAAATATTGGAAAAGTATATCTTCTAAGCAGAAAATGTATTTTTCATACAAAAAAGTGTAGTTAGTTATATAGAATTAAAAATTTTGTTCGCAACACCAGAATTGTAATTTTCAAAAAAAGCTTTAAAAAAAATTTGTTTAAAAGAAAAAACATTTAAATATGCTGCACCCCCCTAATGTGCGGATTCGTTGCATGGTATTACTCAAATCAAATGTTTAAATTCCCAAATTCGACCATCTAAAATTTTCTTCAACTCTCTCTTAATATATGTACATATTCCCCGTTCACAACAAAACCAAGTAAGTGACTCCCTCGTGACAAATGCAAATTTGGATTAAGTGATACCATACAAACAATCTTCACATTAGGGTGGTGCAGCAAAGCAGTACAACAGAAAAGCTGACGACAAAACATTAGGATATATCTACAACAGATTTTTTTATTTTTATTTATTTGTTTATGTCTAAGGTACAGCAGACACTTACTATTACAAATCTATTATATATAAATGCGCAAACATAACAGGTTTCTCCCTTTTTTGCAATAACCACAATTCTAAGGTATTGCACGAAAAGGAGTACTGTCTCGTGGCCTTTCTGGACATCGAAGGGGCTTTCAACAATATAAGGCCGGAGGCTATTAACACTGCTTTAACAAACCTGGGCATAAATAGGTCTCTTATTGGACTAATTGATCAACTACTAAAGGGAAGGAAAATAGTTTCTTCACTGGGAACAGTTGATCTTTCACAGTATGTCACAAGAGGAACGCCTCAGGGTGGTGTTCTCTCCCCGCTCCTATGGAATCTCACCGTAAACTCGCTGCTACGAGACACAAGGTGGGGGGGCGGGAAGATAGTGGCATATGCAGACGATTTAGCTATTGCATATAGGGGCAAATTCCCACAAACCCTGTGTGACTTGATGCAAGTAGCACTGCGAGAAGCTTCTTCATGGTTCTCTCGCTGCGGACTTAGCATCAACCCGGGAAAGGTGGAGCTTGTCCTTTATACCAGGCGGTACAAGATACCACGCTATTTTCAGCGATAGCCAAGCGGCCATCAAATCCCTTGGCTCTTACTCGTTCAACTCTGAACTGACGCTCAGCTGTCGTCGATCTCTTCAAGAGATGGCCCAACAGAACCGCGTGAACCTCACATGGGTCCCGGGACACAGGGACATTGAGGGAAACTGTAGGGCAGACGAACTTGCCAGGCAGGGCACGACCAAGCAGATTCTTCAAGATAAAGAGCGCATAGGTATGCCGTTTGCTACGTGCAAGCTAATGCTGAAGGAGCATACACTCCGCGAAGCCAACGAAAGATGGCTACAAGCCCCAGGGTGCCGGATATCCAAGCAAACCTGGCCAAAATGCGATCTTAAAAGATCTAGAGACATATACGCCCTAAAAAGGAAGGAAATCTCCATATTAATAGATGTTTTAACCGGGCACTGCCTTATTGGTAGGCACGCAGCAAGGCTAGGCGTTCCCTACCGACGATGCTGCAGGAGTTGCAAAGATTATGAGGAAGAGGAAACGGTGGAGCACCTCATCTGCAACTGCCCGGCCTTAAGCGGAGCGAGAAGGCGCTCTCTGGGAGTTCCCTTCCTGGTTAGCTTAAGCCAGGTCGCGGAGCTAGACATAAAGGACTTGATGGCCTCCATCAAGTTATCAAAATGGTTCGAGGAGGGGTAGCGGTGTCGGTTAGGAGTGTCAGTCCCGGGTTTCGGCTATATGGAGAGTCCCGACAGCACTGGGATTTTCCATACGGCCGGGCCCCGGGATTGACTTTCCTAGTGTTTGGTGGTATTACAACGGGCCTTTTATTACTGGCCTAGGTGTGCCTTTGCGGCAGCCACTTCTACCTACCTACCTAAGGTATATAAAATTTGGTATGTGTCGATATGTCTCGCCGAGCAGGGTGTGCGACAACAAACCAAAAATTTAAAAAAATTAATTATAATATGATTTGAAGATCACACCACTACAAGTGCTATACCGCATTCGCTCTATAGAGCCGCTGTTATGGGTGTATGTATGTATGACCACTTGCATTGTTGTGTTTGCATTCATTGCAGTAGGATGAGTAGTTTTGTTGGCAGCAATAAGATAACATGAGCCAGCGCGTCACCTTTATTGAGCTTAGGTACAAACAATGTTTACAAAAACAAAATCTGTGCATGGGGATTCAGAGAAGCAAATGATTTTGAAAAAAAGCACAAATAAGCTAGATCATGCACAAGGCCCTTCGTGGCTAGACTTAGTAAAATAAAATAAAATGGAAAATTGATAAAATTAAAAAAAAAGTAAAATCAGAAATAGAAAAGTGATTGAAAGTAAAAAAATAAAATTTGTTGGAAATGAAAGGAAAGGGAATAATATAAAATAAATAAAAATGAAACAAAATGGAAAAAATAAAAGTATTAAATTAAGAAAATAATAGGAAATGAAAGGGATGGATAGAAGGAAAATTAAGGTAAGTTAAGGTAAGGAACGGAAAATATGACAGAAAAATCAAAGGGAAAGGAATGGAAAAGAAAAAAGGAAGGGAAGAAAGGAGAAAGACAAAGAAAGGAAAGAAGAAAAAAAAAGAAGGGAAAGAAAAGGTAGCGAGGAAGAAGGTATGGAAAATAAATGAAAATAAAAAGAGAGAAAAATAAAGGAAAGAAAGGTAATGAAAAGCTAAAGAAAATAAGCTAAAGAAATGAATGAAAGAAAAAGAGTTGGGGAAAGGAACAAAAGAAAATAAGGAAACGGTAGGAAAGGAAAGGTAAGAAAAGGAAAGGTAATGAAACGAAATGACAGGAAGGGAAATTTAAGAAAAAAAGTGAAAGAAAAAAAGGTAAGAAAAAAATAAAAGAAATGAAATGAAAAAAAAAATGAAAGAAGAGAAAAGGAAAGAAGAGAAAAGGAAAGAAAAGGAAAGAAAAGGAAAAGAACGGAGAAGATAAGGAAAGGAAATAAAAGGGAAGAGAAGGAAAGAAAAGCAAAAGAAATAAATTGGATGAAAGGAGAGGAAAGGAAAGGAAATAAAAGGAAATGAATGCTAAGGAAAGGAAAGGAAAGAAATACGTATGAAGAAGACCTAAGAAGAATAAATAATTATCAACATTGAAACTATATTACTGAATGGTGTAAGGAAAAGGTAAAATGAATAGGAATGTATAGAAACCAAAAATATATAAAATATGGAAAAGAAAGTAAAATTTAAGAAATAGCAAAAAGGTAGGAAAATAAAATAAGGTTTTGTGGTTGAATTTCAACCACTGGGCGAACTCTAGTTAAATTAAACTTACATTAATTGTTACATAAAAAATAAGTTTTTAATTTAAATTGCACAAAAACCCGGTATGGGCTTATAATATTTCGATATATAATGGTACTTTTTTTATCGTAACCTTGTGGAATTTTACTTAAAAAAAACCTTATCGTTAAAAATATAAACTTTTTAATGGACAAAAAACTAAATAAAGAAGTGCTCTGCGAAAAACCTTGGATTATGTGAATTATGTGATTATGTGAATGATGAGGGTGTGAAGATGGCGAGGATGCAATGATATTTATTTGATTTTCTACACTTTGTTTCTTTTTGGCACAAAAATGAAGGCAAAGAAGCTGCCACAGCTGCCTGGATCGCTGTAAGGAGCGCGAAAAAGGGTGGGAGCGGTTTTCGAAGCGCAGAGTTTTTGCGGGGAGTGTTTGTCGGAGTTTCGATGATTGTGCAATTTGCAAGGTACCGTTTTTTATTCTTGCTTCACGCATACATATATATATAAATGATGTTTGGGAATTTAAATATTTGATTTGAGAAATACCATGCAAAAATTTTTTTTAAAGCTATTTTTTGAAAATTACAATTCTGATGTTGGGATAAAAATTTTTAATTCTATATAACTAACTTCACTTTTTTGTATGAAAAATACATTTTCTGCTTAGAAGATAAACTTTTCCAATATTTTGTTTCTCTAAAAATTTCATAAGTAAAAAAACTATTTAAAAATCGAAAAAGCTTAGCACATTAAATTATCAAAGTAAAATATGTGGTTTCATACAAAAAAGTGGAATTAGTTATGTAAAACGGTGCATTAGTAAAAGTTCGTATGGTATTTCCCTGCAAAAAATACGATTAGTCCGGGATCAATCCAAAGGAAAAGTAGACTACTTCTTTTTTAGTCACTTTTAGATGGAATAAATGGTCACATTTGTTCGAGCATGTCCTATAAAGAGACTAATTGTACCCTTTTTATACCAGAATGGGTATAAATGTTTACTACTTGCAGAACACCTATATTCGATTCTCGGTGGAAGCAAAAATTTAAAACTGTTTTTTTTTTTAATTTTTTGTTTTTATTTTATTTTTTCAGCAAGGAAAATTGAATTTGCTTTAAATGAGACGATTGGGGATATTTTTCTGGGCAATCTTCAACTGTATTAAACATATATTTTCTGCTTGAAAATATACTTTTCCAATATTTAACCCCCCAAAAATTTCATAAGTGAATTAAACTTTAAAAAATCGAGAAAAGCTTAGAACATCAAATAATCAAAGTAAAAATGGGTATTTGTTTCCTTTAGGTGTCAACTGCTGATAAATTAGTTAAAATTATGGGAGATAGCTCAAAAGACGGGGTTTGGCCTCAGGATCACGAATCTGGAAGCGCTTTTTAATATTTTGCTTCTCTGAAGAGATATTTGCAATCAAAGTGGCACGTTTTCATGTGGTTGTTGTAATTTTATTAGGCTGTACCTAAAAACGTGCGAAAAAATGCGTGCCGTGGGTCATTTTTCGATTTTTTGACCATAACTTTCCATAGAAACAAAATATTAAAAAAAGCGCTTCCGGACTCGTGATCCTGAGGCCAAAACCTGTCTTTTGAGCTATCTCGCATAATTTTAACTAATTTATTAGCTGTTGATCCCTAAAGGAAACAAAATTTTTTTTGGTGAGACACCAGATTAGTCCATTCTAAGTTTCCACTATAAATTTTATAGAGATCTATCCATAAATACTATACGAAATTGGGTTGCGTCTGTTTGTATGGGGAGAGTGTTAGCCTATTAATATATAGATACTGCAATTTTTCCTAAGGTGATGAAAACATGCAACAACTGAAATTATTATGTTTCGGCTTGTAGTAATGCTATAGATTTTTTTTAACAACATTTGAAAGCTAATAACTCCTGCTTTACATTCCTGTGCATGAATTTTAATATTTTCCTTTTAAACAAATTTTTTTAAAGCTATTTTTTGAAAATTACAATTCTGATGTTGGGATAAAAAATTTTAATTCTTCTATTCTATTTTGTTTCTCTAAAAATTTCATAAGTAAAAAAACTATTTAAAAATCAAAAAAGCTTACCACATAAAATTATCAAAGTAAAAAATGGGTATAAATGTTTACTACTTGCAGAACACCTATATTCGATTCTCGGTGGAAGGAAAAATTTAAAACTGTTTTTTTTTTTTTTAATTTTTTGTTTTTATTTTATTTGTTCAGCAAGGAAATTTGAATTTGCTTTAAATGAGACGATTGGGGATATTTTTCTGGGCAATCTTCAACTGTATGAAAAATATACTTTCTGCTTAGAAAATATACTTTTCCAATATTTAACCCCCCAAAAATTTCATAAGTGAATTAAACTTTAAAAAAATCGAGAAAAGCTTAGAACAGCAAATAATCAAAGTAAAAATGGGTATTTGTTTCCTTTATAAATTAGCTAAAATTATGGGAGATAGCTCAAAAGACGGGGTTTGGCCTCAGGATCACGAATCTGGAAGCGCTTTTTAATATTTTGGTTCTCTGAAGAGATATTTGCAATCAAAGTGGCAAGTTTTCATGTGGTTGTTGTAATTTTATTAGGCTGTACCTAAAAACGTGCGAAAAAATGCGTGCCGTGGATCATTTTTCGATTTTTTGACCATAACTTTCCATAGAAACATAAAATTAAAAAAGCGCTTCCGGACTCGTGATCCTGAGGCCAAAACCTGTCTTTTGAGTTATCTCCCATAATTTTAGCTAATTTATTAGCGGTTGACCACTAAAGGAAACAAATACCCAAAAATATGTTTTTCGTAAAAAAAGTAGAGTTATGGTGATTTCGTTTCATCAAAAAATGCGTATTTTTTACACTCTTCAATTTTCCGTTTTCGTTTGCAAAATGAAGGTATAACCTCAAACAGAATATGCTTTCATTTCCTAAAAAACTCACACTTTTTACCCTCTGAAGCTTTGACAGGGTAGTTGGTTGCACTGAAAATCAGCTGACGAAAATTTGATTTGCCAGATAAATTTGGTGAAAAAAATTGGATTTTGCAATAACAATTGAATATGGTTGATAAGCGAAAACTAATTATTCATGCACATAGCATAGCAAACGGGCAATGTTTTTTGTTCGTTTTATCGATATAGCAGTTTCATGTAGAACGGGTACACTTTTATCACACTTTTACAGTATTCTGCGCAAGGGTATAAACATGTTCAACGAAATCAGCATTAGTGTCATGTAAAATTGTTCTTTAGTTAAAGTCCGTACGATATTTAAATTTCGATCTTAACATTGTGGAATTTTCTTACAAAATCATATCGTTATAAAAATAAACTTTAACCAATAGGCAAAAAGTTAAATATATAAAGCCAGAAGTGAAGCTGGACTTCTTAGCTTACAAATGGTGTTTAGATGCCGAAGATGATATAATTAAGTACATTTTGTTGTTTTTTTTGGCACAAAAATAAAAGCAAGTGGCGGCTGCTGGATCATTGCATAGATATGTACGTGTGTGTGTAAGGGAATGAGCGGTAGGTGAGTCTTTGGGAGTTTTATAAGAGTGCTGAATAGTGATGTATAGTTCGGGTATAACAGAATGTGGAGATAACAAAATAGCTGGAGAGTTTGGAGACCTATTTTTTCTTTAATAACAAATAAACTAAAAATAATTTTCAAAATTTTTTTTGCTGAGACACCAGATTAGTCCATTCTAAGTTTCCACTATAAATTTTATAGAGATCTATCCATAAATACTATACGAAATTGGGTTGCGTCTGATTGTATGGGGAGAGTGTTATCCTATTAATATATAGATACTGCAATTTTTCCTAAGGTGATGAAAACATGCAACAACTGAAATTATTATGTTTCGGCTTGTAGTAATGCTATAGATTTTTTTTAACAACATTTGAAAGCTAATAACTCCTGCTTTACATTCCTGTGCATGAATTTTAATATTTTTCTTTTAAACAAATTTTTTGAAAGCTATTTTTTGAAAATTACAATTCTGATGTTGGGATAAAAATTTGTAATGCTATATAACTAACTTCACTTTTTTGTATGAAAAATACATTTTCTGCTTAGAAGATATACTTTTCCAATATTTTGTTTCTCTAAAAATTGCATAAGTAAAAAAACTATTTAAAAATCAAATAAGCTTAGCACATAAAATTATCAAAGTAAAAAATGGGTATAAATGTTTACTACTTGCAGAACACGTCTCGGTGGAAGAAAAAATTTAAAACTGTTTTTTTTTTTTAATTTTTTGTTCTTATTTTATTTTTTCAGCAAGGAAAATTGAATTTGCTTTAAATGAGACGATTGGGGATATTTTTCTGGGCAATCTTCAACTGTATGAAAAACATATTTTCTGCTTAGAAAATATACTTTTCCAATATTTAACCCCCCAAAAATTTCATAAGTGAATTAAACTTTAAAAAAATCGAGAAAAACATCAAATAATCAAAGTAAAAATGGGTATTTGTTTCCTTTAGGTGTCAACTGCTAATAAATTAGATAAAATTATGGGAGATAGCTCAAAAGACGGTATTTGGCCTCAGGATCACGAATCTGGAAGCGCTTTTTAATATTTTGCTTCTCTGAAGAGATATTTTCAATCAAAGTGGCAAGTTTTCATGTGGTTGTTGTAATTTGATTAGGCTGTACCTAAAAACGTGCGAAAAAATGCGTGCCGTGGGTAATTTTTCGATTTTTTGACCATAACTTTCCATAGAAACAAAAAATTAAAAAAGCGCTTCCGGACTCGTGATCCTGAGGCCAAACTCTGTCTTATGAGCTATCTCCCATAATTTTAGCTAATTTATTAGCGGTTGACCCCTAAAGGAAACAAATACCCAAAAATATGTTTTTCGTAAAAAAAGTAGAGTTATGGTGATTTCGTTTCATCAAAAAATGCGTATTTTTTACACTCTTCAATTTTCCGTTTTCGTTTGCAAAATGAAGGTATAACGTCAAACAGAATATGCTTTAATTTCCTAAAAAACTCACACTTTTTACCCTCTGAAGCTTTGACAGGGTTGCACTGAAAATCAGCTGACGAAAATTTTATTTGACAGATAAATTTGGTGAAAAAAATTGGATTTTGCAATAACAATTGAATATAATATAATGATAAGCGAAAACTAATTATTCATGCACATAGCATAGCAAACGGGCAATGTTTTTTGTTCGTTTTATCGATATAGCAGTTTCATGTAGAACGGGTACACTTTTATCACAATTTTACAGTATTCTGTGCAAGGGTATAAACATGTTCAACGAAATCAGCATTAGTGTCATGTAAAATTGTTCTTTAGTTAAAGTCCGTACGATATTTAAATTTCGATCTTAACATTGTGGAATTTTCTTACAAAATCATATCGTTAAAAAAATAAACTTTAACCAATAGGCAAAAAGTTAAATATATAAAACCAGAAGTGAAGCTGGACTTTTTAGCTTACAAATGGTGTTTAGATGCCGAAGATGATATAATTTGGTACATTTTGTTGTTTTTTTTTTGGCTCAAAAATAAAAGCAAGTGGCAGCTGCTGGATCATTGCATAGATATGTACGTGTGTGTATAAGGGAATGAGCGGTAGGTGTGTCTTTGGGAGTTTTATAAGAGTGCTGAATAGTGATGTATAGTTCGGGTATAACAGAATGTGGAGATAACAAAATAGCTGGAGAGTTTGGAGACCTATTTTTTCTTTAATAACAAATAAACTAAAAATAATTTTCAAAATTTTTTTTGGTGAGACACCAGATTAGTCCATTCTAAGTTTCCACTATAAATTTTATAGAGATCTATCCATAAATACTATACGAAATTGGGTTGCGTCTGTTTGTATGGGGAGAGTGTTAACCTATTAATATATAGATACTGCATTTTTTCCTAAGGTGATGAAAACATGCAACAACTGAAATTATTATGTTTCGGCTTGTAGTAATGCTATAGATTTTTTTTAACAACATTTGAAAGCTAATAACTCCTGCTTTACATTCCTGTGCATGAATTTTAATATTTTTCTTTTAAACAAATTTTTTTAAAGCTATTTTTTGAAAATTACAATTCTGATGTTGGGATAAAAAATTTTCATTCTATATAACTAACTTCACTTTTTTGTATGAAAAATACATTTTCTGCTTAGAAGATATACTTTTCCAATATTTTGTTTCTCTAAAAATTTCATAAGTAGAAAAACTATTTAAAAATCAAAAAAGCTTAGCACATAAAATTATCAAAGTAAAAAATGGGTATAAATGTTTACTATTTGCAGAACACCTATATTCGATTCTCGGTGGAAGGAAAAATTTAAAACTGTTTTTTTTTTTAATTTTTTGTTCTTATTTTATTTTTTCAGCAAGGAAATTTGAATTTGCTTTAAATGAGACGATTGGGGATATTTTTCTGGGCAATCTTCAACTGTATGAAAAACATATTTTTTTTGTATGAAAAATACATTTCCGGTTTAGAAGATATACTTTTCCAATATTTTGTGTCTCTATAAATTTCATAAGTAAAAAACTATTTAAAAATCAAAAAAGCTTAGCACATAAAGTTATCAAAGTAAAAAATGGGTATAAATGTTTACCACTTGCAGAACACCTATATTCGATTCTCGGTGGAAGGAAAAATTTAAAACTGTTTTTTTTTTTTTAATTTTTTGTTTTAATTTTATTTTTTCAGCAAGGAAAATTGAATTTGCTTTAAATGAGACGATTGGGGATATTTTTCTGGGCAATTTTCAACTATATGAAAAACATATCTTCTGCTTAGAAAATATACTTTTCCAATATTTAACCCCCCAAAAATTTCATAAGTGAATTAAACTTTAAAAAAATCGAGAAAAGCTTAGAACATCAAATAATCAAAGTAAAAATGGGTATTTGTTTCCTTTAGGTGTCAACTGCTAATAAATTAGCTAAAATTATGGGAGATAGCTCAAAAGACGGGATTTGGCCTCAGGATCACGAATCTGGAAGCGCTTTTTAATATTTTGCTTCTCTGAAGAGATATTTTCAATCAAAGTGGCAAGTTTTCATGTGGTTGTTGTAATTTTATTAGGCTGTACCTAAAAACGTGCGAAAAAATGCGTGCCGTGGGTAATTTTTCGATTTTTTGACCATAACTTTCCATAGAAACAACAAATTAAAAAAAACGCTTCCGGACTCGTGATCCTGAGGCCAAAACCTGTCTTTTGAGCTATCTCCCATAATTTTAGCTAATTTATTAGCGGTTGACCCCTAAAGGAAACAAATACCCAAAAATATGTTTTTCGTAAAAAAAGTAGAGTTATGGTGATTTCGTTTCATCAAAAAATGCGTATTTTTTACAATCTTCAATTTTCCGTTTTCGTTTGCAAAATGAAGATATAACGTCAAACTGAATATGCTTTAATTTCCTAAAAAACTCACACTTTTTACCCTCTGAAGCTTTGACAGGGTAGTTGGTTGCACTGAAAATCAGCTGACGAAAATTTTATTTGACAGATAAATTTGGTGAAAAAAATTGGATTTTACAATAACAATTGAATATGGTTGATAAGCGAAAACTAATTATTCATGCACATAGCATAGCAAACGGGCAATGTTTTTTGTTCGTTTTATCGATATAGCAGTTTCATGTAGAACGGGTACACTTTTATCACACTTTTACAGTATTCTGTGCAAGGGTATAAACATGTTCAACGAAATCAGCATTAGTGTCATGTAAAATTGTTCTTTAGTTAAAGTTCGTACGATATTTAAATTTCGATCTTAACATTGTGGAATTTTCTTACAAAATCATATCGTTAAAAAATAAACTTTTACCAATAGGCAAAAAGTTAAATATATAAAGCCAGAAGTGAAGCTGGACTTTTTAGCTTACAAATGGTGTTTAGATGCCGAAGATGATATAATTTGGTACATTTTGTTGTTTTTTTTGGCTCAAAAATAAAAGCAAGTGGCAGCTGCTGGATCATTGCATAGATATGTACGTGTGTGTGTAAGGGAATGAGCGGTAGGTGTGTCTTTGGGAGTTTTATAAGAGTGCTGAATAGTGATGTATAGTTCGGGTATAACAGAATGTGGAGATAACAAAATAGCTGGAGAGTTTGGAGACCTATTTTTTCTTTAATAACAAATAAACTAAAAATAATTTTCAAAATTTTTTTTGGTGAGACACCAGATTTGTCCATTCTAAGTTTCCACTATAAATAAGGTGATGAAAACATGCAACAACTGAAATTATTATGTTTCGGCTTGTAGTAATGCTATAGATTTTTTTTTAACATTTGAAAGCTAATAACTCCTGCATTCCTGTGCATGAATTTTAATATTTTTCTTTTAAACAAATTTTTTTAAAGCTATTTTTTGAAAATTACAATTCTGATGTTGGGATAAAAATTTTTAATTCTATATAACTAACTTCACTTTTTTGTATGAAAAATACATTTTCTGCTTAGAAGATATACTTTTCCAATATTTTGTTTCTCTAAAAATTTCATAAGTAAAAAAACTATTTAAAAATCAAAAAAGCTTAGCACGTAAAGTTATCAAAGTAAAAAATGGGTATAAATGTTTCCTACTTGCAGAACACCTATATTCGATTCTCGGTGGAAGCAAAAATTTAAAACTGTTTTTTTTTTTTAATTTTTGTTTTTGTTTTATTTTTTCAGCAAGGAAAATTGAATTTGCTTTAAATGAGACGATTGGGGATATTTTTCTGGGCAATCTTCAACTTCTGCTTAGAAAATATACTTTTCCAATATTTAACCCCCCAACAATTTCATAAGTGAATTAAACTTTAAAAAAATCGAGAAAAGCTTAGAACATCAAATAATCAAAGTAAAAATGGGTATTTGTTTCCTTTAGGTGTAAACTGCTGATAAATTAGCTAAAATTATGGGAGATAGCTCAAAAGACGGGGTTTGGCCTCAGGATCACGAATCTGGAAGCGCTTTTTAATATTTTGCTTCTCTGAAGAGATATTTGCAATCAAAGTGGCAAGTTTTCATGTGGTTGTTGTAATTTTATTAGGCTGTACCTAAAAACGTGCGAAAAAATGCGTTCCGTGGGTCATTTTTCGATTTTTTGACCATAACTTTCCATAGAAACAAAAAATTAAAAAAAGCGCTTCCGGACTCGTGATCCTGAGGCCAAAACCTGTCTTTTGAGCTATCTCCCATAATTTTAACTAATTTATTAGCTGTTGACCCCTAAAGGAAACAAAATTTTTTTTTGGTGAGACACCAGATTAGTCCATTCTAAGTTTCCACTATAAATTTTATAGAGATCTATCCATAAATACTATACGAAATTGGGTTGCGTCTGTTTGTATGGGGAGAGTGTTAACCTATTAATATATAGATACTGCATTTTTTCCTAAGGTGATGAAAACATGCAACAACTGAAATTATTATGTTTCGGCTTGTAGTAATGCTATAGATTTTTTTTAACAACATTTGAAAGCTAATAACTCCTGCTTTACATTCCTGTGCATGAATTTTAATATTTTTCTTTTAAACAAATTTTTTTAAAGCTATTTTTTGAAAATTACAATTCTGATGTTGGGATAAAAAATTTTCATTCTATATAACTAACTTCACTTTTTTGTATGAAAAATACATTTTCTGCTTAGAAGATATACTTTTCCAATATTTTGTTTCTCTAAAAATTTCATAAGTAGAAAAACTATTTAAAAATCAAAAAAGCTTAGCACATAAAATTATCAAAGTAAAAAATGGGTATAAATGTTTACTATTTGCAGAACACCTATATTCGATTCTCGGTGGAAGGAAAAATTTAAAACTGTTTTTTTTTTTAATTTTTTGTTCTTATTTTATTTTTTCAGCAAGGAAATTTGAATTTGCTTTAAATGAGACGATTGGGGATATTTTTCTGGGCAATCTTCAACTGTATGAAAAACATATTTTTTTTGTATGAAAAATACATTTCCGGTTTAGAAGATATACTTTTCCAATATTTTGTGTCTCTATAAATTTCATAAGTAAAAAACTATTTAAAAATCAAAAAAGCTTAGCACATAAAGTTATCAAAGTAAAAAATGGGTATAAATGTTTACCACTTGCAGAACACCTATATTCGATTCTCGGTGGAAGGAAAAATTTAAAACTGTTTTTTTTTTTTTAATTTTTTGTTTTAATTTTATTTTTTCAGCAAGGAAAATTGAATTTGCTTTAAATGAGACGATTGGGGATATTTTTCTGGGCAATTTTCAACTATATGAAAAACATATCTTCTGCTTAGAAAATATACTTTTCCAATATTTAACCCCCCAAAAATTTCATAAGTGAATTAAACTTTAAAAAAATCGAGAAAAGCTTAGAACATCAAATAATCAAAGTAAAAATGGGTATTTGTTTCCTTTAGGTGTCAACTGCTAATAAATTAGCTAAAATTATGGGAGATAGCTCAAAAGACGGGATTTGGCCTCAGGATCACGAATCTGGAAGCGCTTTTTAATATTTTGCTTCTCTGAAGAGATATTTTCAATCAAAGTGGCAAGTTTTCATGTGGTTGTTGTAATTTTATTAGGCTGTACCTAAAAACGTGCGAAAAAATGCGTGCCGTGGGTAATTTTTCGATTTTTTGACCATAACTTTCCATAGAAACAACAAATTAAAAAAAACGCTTCCGGACTCGTGATCCTGAGGCCAAAACCTGTCTTTTGAGCTATCTCCCATAATTTTAGCTAATTTATTAGCGGTTGACCCCTAAAGGAAACAAATACCCAAAAATATGTTTTTCGTAAAAAAAGTAGAGTTATGGTGATTTCGTTTCATCAAAAAATGCGTATTTTTTACAATCTTCAATTTTCCGTTTTCGTTTGCAAAATGAAGATATAACGTCAAACTGAATATGCTTTAATTTCCTAAAAAACTCACACTTTTTACCCTCTGAAGCTTTGACAGGGTAGTTGGTTGCACTGAAAATCAGCTGACGAAAATTTTATTTGACAGATAAATTTGGTGAAAAAAATTGGATTTTACAATAACAATTGAATATGGTTGATAAGCGAAAACTAATTATTCATGCACATAGCATAGCAAACGGGCAATGTTTTTTGTTCGTTTTATCGATATAGCAGTTTCATGTAGAACGGGTACACTTTTATCACACTTTTACAGTATTCTGTGCAAGGGTATAAACATGTTCAACGAAATCAGCATTAGTGTCATGTAAAATTGTTCTTTAGTTAAAGTTCGTACGATATTTAAATTTCGATCTTAACATTGTGGAATTTTCTTACAAAATCATATCGTTAAAAAATAAACTTTTACCAATAGGCAAAAAGTTAAATATATAAAGCCAGAAGTGAAGCTGGACTTTTTAGCTTACAAATGGTGTTTAGATGCCGAAGATGATATAATTTGGTACATTTTGTTGTTTTTTTTGGCTCAAAAATAAAAGCAAGTGGCAGCTGCTGGATCATTGCATAGATATGTACGTGTGTGTGTAAGGGAATGAGCGGTAGGTGTGTCTTTGGGAGTTTTATAAGAGTGCTGAATAGTGATGTATAGTTCGGGTATAACAGAATGTGGAGATAACAAAATAGCTGGAGAGTTTGGAGACCTATTTTTTCTTTAATAACAAATAAACTAAAAATAATTTTCAAAATTTTTTTTGGTGAGACACCAGATTTGTCCATTCTAAGTTTCCACTATAAATAAGGTGATGAAAACATGCAACAACTGAAATTATTATGTTTCGGCTTGTAGTAATGCTATAGATTTTTTTTTAACATTTGAAAGCTAATAACTCCTGCATTCCTGTGCATGAATTTTAATATTTTTCTTTTAAACAAATTTTTTTAAAGCTATTTTTTGAAAATTACAATTCTGATGTTGGGATAAAAATTTTTAATTCTATATAACTAACTTCACTTTTTTGTATGAAAAATACATTTTCTGCTTAGAAGATATACTTTTCCAATATTTTGTTTCTCTAAAAATTTCATAAGTAAAAAAACTATTTAAAAATCAAAAAAGCTTAGCACGTAAAGTTATCAAAGTAAAAAATGGGTATAAATGTTTCCTACTTGCAGAACACCTATATTCGATTCTCGGTGGAAGCAAAAATTTAAAACTGTTTTTTTTTTTTAATTTTTGTTTTTGTTTTATTTTTTCAGCAAGGAAAATTGAATTTGCTTTAAATGAGACGATTGGGGATATTTTTCTGGGCAATCTTCAACTTCTGCTTAGAAAATATACTTTTCCAATATTTAACCCCCCAACAATTTCATAAGTGAATTAAACTTTAAAAAAATCGAGAAAAGCTTAGAACATCAAATAATCAAAGTAAAAATGGGTATTTGTTTCCTTTAGGTGTAAACTGCTGATAAATTAGCTAAAATTATGGGAGATAGCTCAAAAGACGGGGTTTGGCCTCAGGATCACGAATCTGGAAGCGCTTTTTAATATTTTGCTTCTCTGAAGAGATATTTGCAATCAAAGTGGCAAGTTTTCATGTGGTTGTTGTAATTTTATTAGGCTGTACCTAAAAACGTGCGAAAAAATGCGTTCCGTGGGTCATTTTTCGATTTTTTGACCATAACTTTCCATAGAAACAAAAAATTAAAAAAAGCGCTTCCGGACTCGTGATCCTGAGGCCAAAACCTGTCTTTTGAGCTATCTCCCATAATTTTAACTAATTTATTAGCTGTTGACCCCTAAAGGAAACAAAATTTTTTTTTGGTGAGACACCAGATTAGTCCATTCTAAGTTTCCACTATAAATTTTATAGAGATCTATCCATAAATACTATACGAAATTGGGTTGCGTCTGTTTGTATGGGGAGAGTGTTAGCCTATTAATATATACTAGAGTTCGCCCAGTGGTTGAAATTCAACCACAAAACCTTATTTTATTTTCCTACCATTTTGCTATTTCTTAAATTTTACTTTCTTTTCCATATTTTATATATTTTTGGTTTCTATACATTCCTATTCATTTTACCTTTTCCTCCCTCTTTACACCATTCAGTAATATAGTTTCAATGTTGATAATTATTTATTCTTCTTAGGTCTTCTTCATACGTATTTCTTTCCTTTCCTTTCCTTAGCATTCATTTGCTTTTATTTCCTTTCCTTTCCTCTCCTTTCATCCAATTTATTTCTTTTGCTTTTCTTTCCTTCTCTTCCCTTTTATTTCCTTTCCTTATCTTCTCCGTTCTTTTCCTTTTCTTTCCTTTTCTTTCCTTTTCTCTTCTTTCATTTCACTTTATTTCCCTTCTTTCTTTCTTTCTTTTTTGTTCTTCTCTGTTCTTTTCTTTTATTTTTCTTTCTTTTCGTTTCTTTTATTTCCATTACATTCCTTTTTTCCTTTTATTTTCTTTTTCTTTCCTTTCCTTTCGTTTCCGTTGCTTTAGTTGCCTTTCATTTTATTCATTTTTTTTTTTCATTTCATTTCTTTTATTTTTTTCTTACCTTTTTTTCTTTCACTTTTTTTCTTAAATTTCCCTTCCTGTCATTTCGTTTCATTACCTTTCCTTTTCTTACCTTTCCTTTCCTACCGTTTCCTTATTTTCTTTTGTTCCTTTCCGCAACTCTTTTTCTTTCATTCATTTCTTTAGCTTATTTTCTTTAGCTTTTCATTACCTTTCTTTCCTTTATTTTTCTCTCTTTTTATTTTCATTTATTTTCCATACCTTCTTCCTCGCTACCTTTTCTTTCCCTTCTTTTTTTTCTTCTTTCCTTTCTTTGTCTTTCTCCTTTCTTCCCTTCCTTTTTTCTTTTCCATTCCTTTCCTTTCCTTTCCCTTTGATTTTTCTGTCATATTTTCCGTTCCTTACCTTAATTTTCCTTCTATCCATCCCTTTCATTTCCTATTATTTTCTTAATTTAATACTTTTATTTTTTCCATTTTGTTTCATTTTTATTTATTTTATATTATTCCCTTTCCTTTCATTTCCAACAAATTTTATTTTTTTACTTTCAATCACTTTTCTATTTCTGATTTTACTTTTTTTTTAATTTTATCAATTTTCCATTTTATTTTATTTCACTAAGTCTAGCCACGAAGGGCCTTGTGCATGATCTAGCTTATTTGTGCTTTTTTTCAAAAGCATTTGCTTCTTGAATCCCCATGCACAGATTTTGTTTTTGTAAACACTGTTTGTACATAAGCTCAATAAAGGTGACGCGCTGGCTCATGTTATCTTATTGCTGCCAATAAAACTACTCATCCTACTGCAATGAATGCAAACACAACAATGCAAGTGGTCATACATACATACACCCATAACAGCGGCTCTATAAAGCGAATGCGTGTATAGCACTTGTAGTGGTGTGATCTTCAAATCATATTATAATTAATTTTTTTAAATTTTTGGTTTGTTGTCGCACACCCTGCTCGGCGAGACATATCGACACATACCAAATTTTATATACCTTAGAATTGTGGTTATTGCAAAAAAGGGAGAAACCTGTTATGTTTGCGCATTTATATATAATAGATTTGTAATAGTAAGTGTCTGCTGTACCTTAGACATAAACAAATAAATAAAAATAAAAAAATCTGTTGTAGATATATCCTAATGTTTTGTCGTCAGCTTTTCTGTTGTACTGCTTTGCTGCACCACCCTAATGTGAAGATTGTTTGTATGGTATCACTTAATCCAAATTTGCATTTGTCACGAGGGAGTCACTTACTTGGTTTTGTTGTGAACGGGGAATATGTACATATATTAAGAGAGAGTTGAAGAAAATTTCAGATGGTCGAATTTCGACCACGGGCGATCCTAGTATATATAAATGATGTTTGGGAATTTAAACATTTGATTTGAGTAATACCATGCAACGAATCCGCACATTAGGGTGGTGCAGCATATTTAAATGTTTTTTCTTTTAAACAAATTTTTTTAAAGCTTTTTTTGAAAATTACAATTCTGGTGTTGCGAACAAAATTTTCAATTCTATATAACTAACTTCACTTTTTTGTATATATACATATTTTATTTCTCTAAAAATTTCATAAGTAAAAAAACTATGTAAAAATCGAAAAAGCTTAGCACATTAAATTATCAAAGTAAAAAATGTGGTTTCATACCAGTGGAGTTACTTATGTAAATAGGTGCATTAGTAAAAGTTCGTATGGTATTTCCCTGCAAAAAATACGATTAGTCCGGGATCAATCCAGAGGAAAAGTAGACTACTACTTTTTCTAGTCTCTTTTAGATGGAATAAATTGGTCACATTTGTTCGAGCATGTCCTATGAAGAGACTAATTGTACCCTTTTCATACCAGAATGGGTATAAATGTTTACTACTTGCAGGACACCTACATATATTCGATTCTTGGTGGAAGCAAAGAAAATTTAAGCAAAGAAAATTAAAAAAAAATCAGAGTTCTGTCAATTATACTTCTGTGGTCATAAGCAATAACAGCCTAAGTCGACTTAAGAAATTAGACCATTTGAAATTTTTGCTGGTGATTTTTAATAGCAACATCGAGACATTTTTCAAGACTTTCATTGGTTTTTTTTTACTTTCTTTACAAACAATTAAATCCAATACGTTTGCCTTAGTTATAAAACAGTTTTGTTACAAAAATTCGCCAGCAAAAATTTCATCTGGTCTAATTTCTTAAGTCGACCTAGGCTGTTTATGCTTATGACCACAGACTTATACTTGCCAGCGTCTAATTACAGCTTTGCTTTAAATGAGACGATTGGGGATATTTTTCTGGGCAATCTTCAACTATATGAAAAATATATTTTCTGCCTAGAAAATATACTTTTCAAATATTTAACCCCCTAAAAATTTCGTGAATTAAACTTAAAAAAAAATCCAGAAAACCTTAGAACATCAAATAATCAAAGTAAAAATGGGTATTTGTTTCCTTTAGGTGTCAACTGCTAATAAATTAGCTAAAATTATGGGAGATAGCTCAAAAGACGGGATTTGGCCTCAGGATCACGAATCTGGAAGCGCTTTTTAATATTTTGCTTCTCTGAAGAGATATTTTCAATCAAAGTGGCAAGTTTTCATGTGGTTGTTGTAATTTTATTAGGCTGTACCTAAAAACGTGCGAAAAAATGCGTGCCGTGGGTCATTTTTCGATTTTTTGACCATAACTTTCCATAGAAACAACAAATTAAAAAAGCGCTTCCGGACTCGTGATCCTGAGGCCAAAACCTGTCTTTTGAGCTATCTCCCATAATTTTAGCTAATTTATTAGCGGTTGACCCCTAAAGGAAACAAATACCCAAAAATATGTTTTTCGTAAAAAAAGTATAGTTATGGTGATTTCGTTTCATCAAAAAATGCGTATTTTTTACAATCTTCAATTTTCCGTTTTCGTTTGCAAAATGAAGGTATAACGTCAAACAGAATATGCTTTAATTTCCTAAAAAACTCACACTTTTTACCCTCTGAAGCTTTGACAGGGTAGTTGGTTGCACTGAAAATCAGCTGACGAAAATTTTATTTGACAGATAAATTTGGTGAAAAAAATTGGATTTTGCAATAACAATTAAATATGGTTGATAAGCGAAAACTCATTATTCATGCACATAGTATAGTAAACGGACAATGTTTTTTGTTCGTTTTATCGATAAAGCAGTTTCATGTAGAACGGGTACATTTTTATCACACTTTTACAGTATTCTGTGCAAGGGTATAATCAGCATTAGTGTCATGTAAAATTGTTCTTTAGTTAAAGTCCGTACGATATTTAAATTTCGATCTTAACATTGTGGAATTTTCTTACAAAATCATATCGTTAAAAAAATAAACTTTAACCAATAGGACTTCTTAGCTTGCAAATGGTGTTTAGATGCCGAAGATGATATAATTAAGTACATTTTGTTGTTTTTTTTGGCACAAAAATAAAAGCAAGTGGCGGCTGCTGGATCATTGCATAGATATGTACGTGTGTGTGTAAGGGAATGAGCGGTAGGTGAGTCTTTGGGAGCTTTATAAGAGTGCTGAATAGTGATGTATAGTTCGGGTATAACAGAATGTGGAGATAACAAAATAGCTGGAGAGTTTGGAGACCTATTTTTTCTTTAATAACAAATAAACTAAAAATAATTTTCAAAATTTTTTTTGGTAAGACACCAGATTAGTCCATTCTAAGTTTCTACTATAAATTTTATAGAGATCTATCCATAAATACTATACGAAATTGGGTTGCGTCTGTTTGTATGGGGAGAGTGTTAGCCTATTAATATATAGACTAGAGTTCGCCCAGTGGTTGAAATTCAACCACAAAACCTTATTTTATTTTCCTACCATTTTGCTATTTCTTAAATTTTACTTTCTTTTCCATATTTTATATATTTTTGGTTTCTATACATTCCTATTCATTTTACCTTTTCCTCCCTCTTTACACCATTCAGTAATATAGTTTCAATGTTGATAATTATTTATTCTTCTTAGGCCTTCTTCATACGTATTTCTTTCCTTTCCTTTCCTTAGCATTCATTTGCTTTTATTTCCTTTCCTTTCCTCTCCTTTCATCCAATTTATTTCTTTTGCTTTTCTTTCCTTCTCTTCCCTTTTATTTCCTTTCCTTATCTTCTCCGTTCTTTTCCTTTTCTTTCCTTTTCTTTCACTTTATTTCCCTTCTTTCTTTCTTTCTTTTTTGTTCGTCTCTGTTCTTTTCTTTTATTTTTCTTTCTTTTCGTTTCTTTTATTTCCATTACATTCCTTTTTTCCTTTTATTTTCTTTTTCTTTCCTTTCCTTTCGTTTCCGTTGCTTTAGTTGCCTTTCATTTTATTCATTTTTTTTTTTCATTTAATTTCTTTTATTTTTTTCTTACCTTTTTTTCTTTCACTTTTTTTCTTAAATTTCCCTTCCTGTCATTTCGTTTCATTACCTTTCCTTTTCTTACCTTTCCTTTCCTACCGTTTCCTTATTTTCTTTTGTTCCTTTCCGCAACTCTTTTTCTTTCATTCATTTCTTTAGCTTATTTTCTTTAGCTTTTCATTACCTTTCTTTCCTTTATTTTTCTCTCTTTTTATTTTCATTTATTTTCCATACCTTCTTCCTCGCTACCTTTTCTTTCCCTTCTTTTTTTTCTTCTTTCCTTTCTTTGTCTTTCTCCTTTCTTCCCTTCCTTTTTTCTTTTCCATTCCTTTCCTTTCCTTTCCCTTTGATTTTTCTGTCATATTTTCCGTTCCTTACCTTAACTTACCTTAATTTTCCTTCTATCCATCCCTTTCATTTCCTATTATTTTCTTAATTTAATACTTTTATTTTTTCCATTTTGTTTCATTTTTATTTATTTTATATTATTCCCTTTCCTTTCATTTCCAACAAATTTTATTTTTTTACTTTCAATCACTTTTCTATTTCTGATTTTACTTTTTTTTTAATTTTATCAATTTTCCATTTTATTTTATTTCACTAAGTCTAGCCACGAAGGGCCTTGTGCATGATCTAGCTTATTTGTGCTTTTTTTCAAAAGCATTTGCTTCTCTGTTTATGCTTATGACTACAGACTTATACTTGCCAGCGTCTAATTACAGCTTTGCTTTAAATGAGACGATTGGGGATATTTTTCTGGGCAATCTTCAACTATATGAAAAATATATTTTCTGCCTAGAAAATATACTTTTCAAATATTTAACCCCCTAAAAATTTCGTGAATTAAACTTAAAAAAAAATCCAGAAAACCTTAGAACATCAAATAATCAAAGTAAAAATGGGTATTTGTTTCCTTTAGGTGTCAACTGCTAATAAATTAGCTAAAATTATGGGAGATAGCTCAAAAGACGGGATTTGGCCTCATTATCACGAATCTGGAAGCGCTTTTTAATATTTTGCTTCTCTGAAGAGATATTTTCAATCAAAGTGGCAAGTTTTCATGTGGTTGTTGTAATTTTATTAGGCTGTACCTAAAAACGTGCGAAAAAAAGCGTGCCGTGGGTCATTTTTCGATTTTTTGACCATAACTTTCCATAGAAACAACAAATTAAAAAAGCGCTTCCGGACTCGTGATCCTGAGGCCAAAACCTGTCTTTTGAGCTATCTCCCATAATTTTAGCTAATTTATTAGCGGTTGACCCCTAAAGGAAACAAATACCCAAAAATATGTTTTTCGTAAAAAAAGTAGAGTTATGGTGATTTCGTTTCATCAAAAAATGCGTATTTTTTACAATCTTCAATTTTCCGTTTTCGTTTGCAAAATGAAGGTATAACGTCAACAGAATATGCTTTAATTTCCTAAAAAACTCACACTTTTTACCCTCTGAAGCTTTGACAGGGTAGTTGGTTGCACTGAAAATCAGCTGACGAAAATTTTATTTGACAGATAAATTTGGTGAAAAAAATTGGATTTTGCAATAACAATTAAATATGGTTGATAAGCGAAAACTCATTATTCATGCACATAGTATAGTAAACGGACAATGTTTTTTGTTCGTTTTATCGATAAAGCAGTTTCATGTAGAACGGGTACATTTTTATCACACTTTTACAGTATTCTGTGCAAGGGTATAATCAGCATTAGTGTCATGTAAAATTGTTCTTTAGTTAAAGTCCGTACGATATTTAAATTTCGATCTTAACATTGTGGAATTTTCTTACAAAATCATATCGTTAAAAAAATAAACTTTAACCAATAGGCAAAAAGTTAAATATATAAAGCCAGAAGTGTAGCTGGACTTCTTAGCTTGCAAATGGTGTTTAGATGCCGAAGATGATATAATTAAGTACATTTTGTTGTTTTTTTTGGCACAAAAATAAAAGCAAGTGGCGGCTGCTGGATCATTGCATAGATATGTACGTGTGTGTGTAAGGGAATGAGCGGTAGGTGAGTCTTTGGGAGCTTTATAAGAGTGCTGAATAGTGATGTATAGTTCGGGTATAACAGAATGTGGAGATAACAAAATAGCTGGAGAGTTTGGAGACCTATTTTTTCTTTAATAACAAATAAACTAAAAATAATTTTCAAAATTTTTTTTGGTAAGACACCAGATTAGTCCATTCTAAGTTTCTACTATAAATTTTATAGAGATCTATCCATAAATACTATACGAAATTGGGTTGCGTCTGTTTGTATGGGGAGAGTGTTAGCCTATTAATATATAGATACTGCAATTTTTCCTAAGGTGATGAAAACATGCAACAACTGAAATTATTATGTTTCTGCTTGTAGTAATGCTATAGATTTTTTTTTAACAACATTTGAAAGCTAATAACTCCTGCTTTACATTCCTGTGCATGAATTTTAATATTTTTCTTTTAACCAAATTTTTTTAAAGCTATTTTTTGAAAATTACAATTCTGATGTTGGGATAAAAATTTTTAATTCTATATAACTAACTTCACTTTTTTGTATGAAAAATACATTTTCTGCTTAGAAGATATACTTTTCCAATATTTTGTTTCTCTAAAAATTTCATAAGTAAAAAAACTATTTAAAAATCAAATAAGCTTAGCACATAAAATTATCAAAGTAAAAAATGGGTATAAATGTTTACTTTATTTTTTCAGCAAGGAAAATTGAATTTGCTTTAAATGAGACGATTGGGGATATTTTTTTGGGCAATCTTCAACTGTATGAAAAACATATTTTTTTTGTATGAAAAATACATTTTCTGCTTAGAAGATATACTTTTCCAATATTTTGTTTCTCCAAAAATTGCATAAGTAAAAAAACTATTTAAAAATCAAAAAAGCTTAGCACATAAAGTTATCAAAGTAAAAAATGGGTATAAATGTTTACTACTTGCAGAACACCTATATTCGATTCTCGGTGGAAGGAAAAATTTAAAACTGTTTTTTTTTTTTAATTTTTTGTTTTTATTTTATTTTTTCAGCAAGGAAAATTGAATTTGCTTTAAATGAGACGATTGGGGATATTTTTCTGGGCAATCTTCAACTGTATGAAAAACATATTTTCTGCTTAGAAAATATACTTTTCCAATATTTAACCCCCCAAAAATTTCATAAGTGAATTAAACTTTAAAAAAATCGAGAAAAACATCAAATAATCAAAGTAAAAATGGGTATTTGTTTCCTTTAGGTGTCAACTGCTAATAAATTAGCTAAAATTATGGGAGATAGCTCAAAAGACGGGATTTGGCCTCAGGATCACGAATCTGGAAGCGCTTTTTAATATTTTGCTTCTCTGAAGAGATATTTTCAATCAAAGTGGCAAGTTTTCATGTGGTTGTTGTAATTTTATTAGGCTGTACCTAAAAACGTGCGAAAAAATCCGTGCCGTGGGTAATTTTTCGATTTTTTGACCATAACTTTCCATAGACACAAAAAATTAAAAAAGCGCTTCCGGACTCGTGATCCTGAGGCCAAAACCTGTCTTTTGAGCTATCTCCCATAATTTTAGCTAATTTATTAGCGGTTGACCCCTAAAGGAAACAAATACCCAAAAATATGTTTTTCGTAAAAAAAGTAGAGTTATGGTGATTTCGTTTCATCAAAAAATGCGTATTTTTTACACTCTTCAATTTTCCGTTTTCGTTTGCAAAATGAAGGTATAACGTCAAACAGAATATGCTTTCATTTCCTAAAAAACTCACACTTTTTACCCTCTGAAGCTTTGACAGGGTAGTTGGTTGCACTGAAAATCAGCTGACGAAAATTTTATTTGACAGATAAATTTGGTGAAAAAAATTGGATTTTGTAATAACAATTGAATATGGTTGATAAGCGAAAACTAATTATTCATGCACATAGCATAGCAAACGGGCAATGTTTTTTGTTCGTTTTATCGATATAGCAGTTTCATGTAGAACGGGTACACTTTTATCACAATTTTACAGTATTCTGTGCAAGGGTATAAACATGTTCAACGAAATCAGCATTAGTGTCATGTAAAATTGTTCTTTAGTTAAAGTCCGTACGATATTTAAATTTCGATCTTAACATTGTGGAATTTTCTTACAAAATCATATCGTTAAAAAAATAAACTTTAACCAATAGGCAAAAAGTTAAATATATAAAGCCAGAAGTGAAGCTGGACTTTTTAGCTTACAAATGGTGTTTAGATGCCGAAGATGATATAATTTGGTACATTTTGTTGTTTTTTTTTGGCTCAAAAATAAAAGCAAGTGGCAGCTGCTGGATCATTGCATAGATATGTACGTGTGTGTGTAAGGGAATGAGCGGTAGGTGTGTCTTTGGGAGTTTTATAAGAGTGCTGAATAGTGCCCGAACTATAGGGTATAACAGAATGTGGAGATAACAAATAAACTAAAAATAATTTTCAAAATTGTTTTTGGTGAGACACCAGATTAGTCCATTCTAAGTTTCCACTATAAATTTTATAGAGATCTATCCATAAATACTATACGAAATTGGGTTGCGTCTGTTTGTATGGGGAGAGTGTTAACCTATTAATATATAGATACTGCATTTTTTCCTAAGGTGATGAAAACATGCAACAACTGAAATTATTATGTTTCGGCTTGTAGTAATGCTATAGATTTTTTTTAACAACATTTGAAAGCTAATAACTCCTGCTTTACATTCCTGTGCAGGAATTTTAATATTTTTCTTTTAAACAAATTTTTTAAAGCTATTTTTTGAAAATTACAATTCTGATGTTGGGATACAAATTTTTAATTCTATATAACTAACTTCACTTTTTTGTATGAAAAATACATTTTCTGCTTAGAAGATATACTATTCCAATATTTTGTTTCTCTAAAAATTTCATAAGTAAAAAAACTATTTAAAAATCAAAAAAGCTTAGCACATAAAATTATCAAAGTAAAAAAATGGGTAAAATGTTTACTACTTCCAGAACACCTATATTCGATTCTCGGTGGAAGGAAAAATTTAAAACTGTTTTTTTTTTTTAATTTTTTGTTTTTATTTTATTTTTTCAGCAAGGAAAAATGGGTATAAATGTTTACTACTTGCAGAACACCTATATTCGATTCTCGGTGGAAGGAAAAATTTAAAACTGTTTTTTTTTTTAATTTTTTGTTTTTATTTTATTTTTTCAGCAAGGAAAATTGAATTTGCTTTAAATGAGACGATTGGGGATATTTTTCTGGGCAATCTTCAACTGTATGAAAAACATATTTTTTTTGTATGAAAAATACATTTTGTGCTTAGAAGATATACTTTTCCAATATTTTGTTTCTCTAAAAATTTCATAAGTAAAAAAACTATTTAAAAATCAAAAAAGCTTAGCACATAAAATTATCAAAGTAAAAAAATGGGTAAAATGTTTACTACTTGCAGAACACCTATATTCGATTCTCGGTGGAAGGAAAAATTTAAAACTGTTTTTTTTTTTTAATTTTTTGTTTTTATTTTATTTTTTCAGCAAGGAAAAATGGGTATAAATGTTTACTACTTGCAGAACACCTATATTCGATTCTCGGTGGAAGGAAAAATTTAAAACTGTTTTTTTTTTTTAATTTTTTGTTTTTATTTTATTTTTTCAGCAAGGAAAATTGAATTTGCTTTAAATGAGACGATTGGGGATATTTTTCTGGGCAATCTTCAACTGTATGAAAAACATATTTTTTTTGTATGAAAAATACATTTTCTGCTTAGAAGATATACTTTTCCAATATTTTGTTTCTCTAACAATTTCATAAGTAAAAAAACTATTTAAAAATCAAAAAAGCTTAGCACATAAAGTTATCAAAGTAAAAAATGGGTATAAATGTTTACTACTTGCAGAACACCTATTTTCGATTCTCGGTGGAAGGAAAAATTTAAAACTGTTTTTTTTTTTTTTAATTTTTTGTTTTTATTTTATTTTTTCAGCAAGGAAAATTGAATTTGCTTTAAATGAGACGATTGGGGATATTTTTCTGGGCAATTTTCAACTGTATGAAAAACATATTTTCTGCTTAGAAAATACTTTTCCAATATTTAACCCCCCAAAAATTTCATAACTTTAAAAAAATCGAGAAAAGCTTAGAACATCAAATAATCAAAGTAAAAATGGGTATTTGTTTCCTTTAGGTGTCAACTGCTAATAAATTAGCTAAATCTATGGGAGATAGCTCAAAAGACGGGATTTGGCCTCAGGATCACGAATCTGGAAGCGCTTTTTAATATTTTGCTTCTCTGAAGAGATATTTTCAATCAAAGTGGCAAGTTTTCATGTGGTTGTTGTAATTTTATTAGGCTGTACCTAAAAACGTGCGAAAAAATGCGTGCCGTGGGTAATTTTTCGATTTTTTGTTCTAACTTTCCATAGAAACAACAAATTAAAAAAGCGCTTCCGGACTCGTGATCCTGAGGCCAAAACCTGTCTTTTGAGCTATCTCCCATAATTTTAGCTAATTTATTAGCGGTTGACCCCTAAAGGAAACAAATACCCAAAAATATGTTTTTCGTAAAAAAAGTAGAGTTATGGTGATTTCGTTTCATCAAAAAATGCGTATTTATTAAAATCTTCAATTTTCCGTTTTCGTTTGCAAAATGAAGGTATAACGTCAAACAGAATATGCTTTAATTTCCTAAAAAACTCACACTTTTTACCCTCTGAAGCTTTGACAGGGTAGTTGGTTGCACTGAAAATCAGCTGACGAAACGGAACAAATATTTCAAACAATAGAGGATGAAAAGGAGAAAGAAGTAGCCAGAAATAAACTAAGCAACAGAATTTTACAAGAAAACAAAAACATTCCTAAAACTTCACAAAGATGACATAATTATTACAGATGCAGACAAGGGGAATAAAACCGTTGCTCTATACAAAACCGAATACAACGAAAAGATTGACCAGCTACTAGGAGACAAGAAAACTTACAAGGTAATTCGTAATGATCCAACGAACACACTTCAAAGAAAAAACAACAACATTGTATACGATCTTCATAAGGCAAAACTCATATGTGCAAAAGAGAGGCAACAAATGACAAGTTCTACAGCCATAGCCCCCCGCCTGTATGGATTACCCAAAATACACAAGCCTGAATGTCCGCTACGTCCCATTGTATCGTCCACTAATGTTCCGTGTTATTATTTGTCCAAACATATTGGAAAAGTTCTCCAAACATTAAAATCTGAGAAATATAACATTAACAATGCGTATGACCTAAAAGAAAGATTATCCAAAGTAAATATATGTGATGAAGATGTGTTAGTGTCGTTTGATGTTGTGTCTCTCTTCTCTAATATACCGACCACTTTAGCCTCTAAAATAATAATGAAAAAATGGGATAGAATTAAAGAAACAACAAATATACCAAAGAATAAATTTCAAAACATATTAGACTTCTGCCTAAAAGACAACAACTATTTCGTTTGCAACAATAAAATTTATGCTCAGACATTTGGAATGCCCATGGGTAACCCCCTTTCCCCGACGATCGCAGATATAGTGATGGATGAAATACTTGACAATACTTTCTCAGAATTAAAACAACAAAATAACACAAACATAAAATTTTTAGTGAAATATGTGGACGACATATTCGCTATAATCAAAAGAAACGACGCGGAACTCATCCTAAAAACTCTTAATACATACCATGAAAGATTAAAGTTTACCATGGAAATGGAGGAAAACGGCAATATCCCATTTCTCGACGTCCGAATACACAAAAACAACAACAATATAATATTAGACTGGTACTCGAAACCTACATCTTCTGGACGCCTGATCAATTTCCTATCCTCACAACCTAAAAAATACAAAGTAAATACTGCGAAAAACTTCATACACAAAATACTAACAATAAGTCATCCCAAATTTCACGACGCCAACATTAAATTAATTAAAAAAACCCTAAAGAAAAATAATTACCCAGTCCACTTAACAAATAACTTAATTCAACAAAAAATAATAGAAATGCAAAACATAATAAATCCTTCACCAACTACAGATATGCCAAATGAACCCAAAAAATATTTTAGCGTCACATTCGTTCCCAGGCTCTCAGAAAATTTCACAAACATTATACCAAAACCAAACTTATGCTTAGCCTACAAATCGAATTGTACACTAGCGACATGCTTCACAAAAACGAAAAGCCAATAGATCAGCAACAACAAAGTAATGTGGTGTACGAAGTAACTTGCAAAGGCAACAACAACGAGAATTGTAATAAGGTTTATATCGGTACGACTAAGAGAAATCTAAGCATTAGACTAGCAGAGCATGAGGCCGATATAAGGAAACAGAAATTCAGCACAGCACTATCACAGCATGCAATAACAAACAACCATACAGCTGATTTTGCCAACACGAGAATATTAGACAAGGAACGAAGAGAAAAGACGAGATATACTGTGGAGAGCCTTCGTATAATGCAAAAAAGGGAATATACGATTAACAAAAAAGAAGACACCGATGAAATAGCAGCAACGTATTTGTTATGTTTATAGTTTAGTATGACAAGTGTACCACTAATGATGGTATCAACATTATATGTTAATTTTTGTAAAATTTTAATGTAACAATATTATTGTTTAGTGTTTTGAACGTTAATATTAGATGTAATGTGAAAATCTACCTTTTTCAGTGTAAGTTAGATATAAATGTTTAATGTGTATTTAAACTTTGTGCATCAATATGTAACACTTACTAATGTTGTTTTTGTATTTTTGTTCTTTTTATGGTTTTTTAAATAAACTAATAGTTACGCTCCTGAAGATGCTAAGAAAATCTTAGCGAAACGTTGAGCTGTAAGGTGGAAAAAACGTTGTTTTATTCGCACCCCACATAAATAGATCAGACCAGCTTATTATATATATAAAAATTAGATAAATTAACTGATCGGAAAAATACGAAAATTTTATTTGACAGATAAATTTGGTGAAAAAAATTGGATTTTGCAATAACAATTGAATATGGTTGATAAGCGAAAACTAATTATTCATGCACATAGCATAGCAAACGGGCAATGTTTTTTGTTCGTTTTATCGATATAGCAGTTTCATGTAGAACGGGTACACTTTTATCACACTTTTACAGTATTCTGTGCAAGGGTATAAACATGTTCAACGAAATCAGCATTAGTGTCATGTAAAATTGTTCTTTAGTTAAAGTCCGTACGATATTTAAATTTCGATCTTAACATTGTGGAATTTTCTTACAAATGGTGTTTAGATGCCGAAGATGATATAATTTGGTACATTTTGTTGTTTTTTTTGCCTCAAAAATAAAAGCAAGTGGCAGCTGCTGGATCATTGCATAGATATGTACGTGTGTGTGTAAGGGAATGAGCGGTAGGTGTGCCTTTGGGAGTTTTATAAGAGTGCTGAATAGTGATGTATAGTTCGGGTATAACAGAATGAGGAGATAACAAAATAGCTGGACAGTTTCGAGACCTATTTTTTCTTTAATAACAAATAAACTAAAAATAATTTTCAAAATTTTTTTTTGGTAAGACACCAGATTAGTCCATTCTAAGTTTCCACTATAAATTTTATAGAGATCTATCCATAAATACTATACGAAATTGGGTTGCGTCTGTTTGTATGGGGAGAGTGTTAGCCTATTAATATATAGATACTGCAATTTTTCCTAAGGTGATGAAAACATGCAACAACTGAAATTATTATTTTTCGGCTTGTAGTAATGCTATAGATTTTTTTTAACAAGTTTTGAAAGCTAATAACTACTGGTTTACATTCCTGTGCATGTATTTTAATATTTTTCTTTTAAACAAATTTTTTTAAAGCTTTTTTTTGAAAATTACAATTCTGATGTTGGGATAAAAATTTTTAATTCTATATAACTAACTTCACTTTTTTGTATGAAAAATACATTTTCTGCTTAGAAGATATACTTTTCCAATATTTTGTTTCTCTAAAAATTTCATAAGTAAAAAAACTATTTAAAAATCGAAAAAGATTAGCACATTAAATTATCAAAGTAAAAAATGTGGTTTCATACAAAAAAGTGGAATTAGTTATGTAAAACGGTGCATTAGTAAAAGTTCGTATGGTATTTCCCTGCAAAAAATACGATTAGTCCGGGATCAATCCAAAGGAAAAGTAGACTACTACTTTTTTAGTCACTTTTAGATGGATTAAATTGGTCACATTTGTTCGAGCATGTCCTATAAAGAGACTAATTGTACCCTTTTTATACCAGAATGGGTATAAATGTTTACTACTTGCAGAACACCTATATTGGATTCTCGGTGGAAGCAAAAATTTAAAACTGTTTTTTTTTTTTAATTTTTTGTTTTTATTTTTTTTTTTCAGCAAGGAAAATTGAATTTGCTTTAAATGAGACGATTGGGGATATTTTTCTGGGCAATCTTCAACTGTATGAAAAATATACTTTCTGCTTAGAAAATATACTTTTCCAATATTTAACCCCCCAAAAATTTCATAAGTGAATTAAACTTTAAAAAAATCGAGAAAAGCTTAGAACATCAAATAATCAAAGTAAAAATGGGTATTTGTTTCCTTTAGGTGTCAACTGCTAATAAATTAGCTAAAATTATGGGAGATAGCTCAAAAGACGGGGTTTGGCGCTTTTTAATATTTTGCTTCTCTGAAGAGATATTTGCAATCAAAGTGGCAAGTTTTCATGTGGTTGTTGTAATTTTATTAGGCTGTACCTAAAAACGTGCGAAAAAATGCGTGCCGTGGATCATTTTTCGATTTTTTGACCATAACTTTCCATAGAAACATAAAATTAAAAAAGCGCTTCCGGACTCGTGATCCTGAGGCCAAAACCTGTCTTTTGAGCTATCTCCCATAATTTTAGCTAATTTATTAGCGGTTGACCCCTAAAGAAAACAAATACCCAAAAATATGTTTTTCGTAAAAAAAGTAGAATTATGGTGATTTCGTTTCATCAAAAAATGCGTATTTTTTACACTCTTCAATTTTCCGTTTTCGTTTGCAAAATGAAGGTATAACCTCAAACAGAATATGCTTTCATTTCCTAAAAAACTCAAACTTTTTACCCTCTGAAGCTTTGACAGGGTAGTTGGTTGCACTGAAAATCAGCTGACGAAAATTTTATTTGACAGATAAATTTGGTGAAAAAAATTGGATTTTGCAATAACAATTAAATATGGTTGATAAGCGAAAACTAATTATTCATGCACATAGCATAGCAAACGGGCAATGTTTTTTGTTCGTTTTATCGATATAGCAGTCTCATGTAGAACGGGTACACTTTTATCACACTTTTACAGTATTCTGCGCAAGGGTATAAACATGTTCAACGAAATCAGCATTAGTGTCATGTAAAGTTGTTCTTTAGTTAAAGTCCGTACGATATTTAAATTTCGATCTTAACATTGTGGAATTTTCTTACACAATCATATCGTTAAACTTTAACCAATAGGCAAAAAGTTAAATATATAAAGCCAGAAGTGAAGCTGGACTTCTTATCTTACAAATGGTGTTTAGATGCCGAAGATGATATAATTAAGTACATTTTGTTGATTTTTTTTGGCACAAAAATAAAAGCAAGTGGCGGCTGCTGGATCATTGCATAGATATGTACGTGTGTGTGTAAGGGATTGAGCGGTAGGTGTGTCTTTGGGAGTTTTATAAGAGTGCTGAATAGTGATGTATAGTTCGGGTATAACAGAATGTGGAGATAACAAAATAGCTGGAGAGTTTGGAGACCTATTTTTTCTTTAATAACAAATAAACTAAAAATAATTTTCAAAATTTTGTTTGGTAAGACACCAGATTAGTCCATTCTAAGTTTCTACTATAAATTTTATAGAGATCTATCCATAAATACTATACGAAACTGGGTTGCGTCTGTTTGTATGGGGAGAGTGTTAGCCTATTAATATATAGACTAGGATCGCCCGTGGTCGAAATTCGACCATCTGAAATTTTCTTCAACTCTCTCTTAATATATGTACATATTCCCCGTTCACAACAAAACCAAGTAAGTGACTCCCTCGTGACAAATGCAAATTTGGATTAAGTGATACCATACAAACAATCTTCACATTAGGGTGGTGCAGCAAAGCAGTACAACAGAAAAGCTGACGACAAAACATTAGGATATATCTACTACAGATTTTTTTATTTTTATTTATTTGTTTATGTCTAAGGTACAGCAGACACTTACTATTACAAATCTATTATATATAAATGCGCAAACATAACAGGTTTCTCCCTTTTTTGCAATAACCACAATTCTAAGGTATATAAAATTTGGTATGTATCGATATGTCTCGCCGAGCAGGGTGTGCGACAACAAACCAAAAATTTAAAAAAATTAATTATAATATGATTTGAAGATCACACCACTACAAGTGCTATAGGTTAGGTTCAAGTGGCTGCCGCAGAGGCACACTTAGGCCAGTTTTGAAAGGCCCGTTGTGATACCACCAACACAAGGAAAGTCAGTCCCGGGACCCAGCCAAATGGAAAATCCCAAAAAGCGCGTTCTCGCGCCGCTTAAAGCCGGACAGTTGCAGATGAGGTGTTCCACTGTTTCCTCCTCCTCATCATCTTTGCAACTCCTGCAGCATCGTCGGTAGGGCACACTTAGCCTTTCTGCATGCCTACCAATGAGGCAGTGGGGGTTAATACCCCTATCAATATGCAGATTTCCCTCCTAGTTAGGGCATAAATGCGTCTAGACCTTTTAAGATCCCATTTTGGCCAGGTTGGTTTCGATATCCGACACCCTGGGGATTGCAGCCATCTTTCGTTGGCTTGACGGAGTGTGTGCTCCTTCAGCATTAGTTTGCATGTGGCAAACGGCATACCTAAGCGCTCTTTATCCTGAAGAACCTGCTTGGTCGTGCCCTGCCTGGCAAGCTCGTCTGCCTTACAGTTTCCCTCAATGTCCCTATGTCCCGGGACCCATATGAGGTTTACGCGGTTCTGTTGGGCCATCTCCTGAAGAGATCGACGACAGCTGAGCGTCAGTTCAGAGCTGAACGTGTATGAGCCAAGGGATTTGATGGCCGCTTGGCTATCGCTGAAAATAGCGATATCTTCTCCGATAACACGTTTGCTTAACCAGGCCGCGGCGTCTAGGATTGCCGAGACTTCCGCCTGGAAGACGCTACAATGATCAGGTAGTCTGAAGGAGAGCTCAAGGTCCAAATCCCTTGAATAAATCCCTCCTCCAACTCTGCCGTCCAACTTCGAGCCGTCGGTGTATATGGAAGTGCCACTATTTGTTTCGGGACACCAATCCGTCCTATCCCAGTCTTCTCTGCTGGGAATGTTTATTTTGAAACAGCTATCACCGACTGTAGTGGTCGCACAACGATCTGTGCTTAGAGGGAGAAAGCTGTAAGATTCCAGAATACTGGAGTGTCCAATAGTACCCGCCCCCCAACTGGAGGTTTTGTCTTAGGCGCAGAGCTGATGCCGCTGCTGACCGAAACCCTTCCAGATCAAGTGGCAAAATGCCCAGAATGACCTGGAGGGCTTCGTTGGGCGTTGTCCTTAGCGCACCGCTTATACAGATCATATTGGATCTATGGACTTTCCGCAACAGATTCAGGTATGTTGCCTTGCTCAGCGCAGGCCACCATACGACGACTCCATATAGCATGATTGGACGAATGATGGCCGTGTAGATCCAACTGCATACTCTAGGGCTGAGCCCCCATTTTTTACCAATGGCTCTTTTGCATGTGTAAAGAGCGATGCAAGCTTTCTTCTGGCGCTGAAGAACATTCTCCTTCCAATTCAGTTTCCTGTCCAGAACTATGCCTAGAAACTTGGCCTTATCCGACAAGCCCAGGCGCGTGCCATCTAGTTCTGGTAGGCTTAGTGGCGGTATTTTGTACCGGTTGGTGAAGAGGACAAGTTCCACTTTCCCCGGGTTGATACTAAGTCCGCAGCGAGAGGACCACGTCGAAACTTCTCGCAGTGCTACTTGCATCAGGTCACACAGAGTTTGTGGGGACTTGCCTCTGAATGCAATAGCTAAATCGCCACTATCTTCCCGCCCCCCCCAACTAGTGTCACGTAGCAACGAGTTGACTGTGAGGTTCCATAAAAGCGTGGAAAGAACACCACCCTGGGGGGTTCCCCTTGTGACATAACGTGATAACTCAACCGTACCAAGTGAAGAAGCTATTTTCCTTCCCCTTAAAAGTTGGTCAATTAAACCATTTATAGGTCTATCTACGCCCAGATTAGTTAGAGCGGAGTTGATAGCCTCCGGGCTTATATTGTTGAAAGCCCCCTCAATGTCTAGGAAGGCCACGAGACAGTAGTCCTTTTCACACAGCGATTTCTCAATGCCCGATACTAGGCTGTGCAGAGCGGTTTCTGTTGATTTACCTTTGGTGTATGCATGCTGATAGCTAGAAATAAGGTTGCTATCAATAGTCGTTGAGAGGTAGTCGCTTAGTATCCTCTCAAAGGTTTTGAGTACAAAGGACGAGAGACTGATCGGTCTGTAGTCTTTTGGCTCGAAGTGGGATGCCTTCCCAGCCCTAGGGATAAACACTACCGTGGCGCTTCTCCAGGAGCCCGGAATGTGGTTGAGAGCCAGGCAGGCTGTGAAGAGAAATACCAGCCATTTAGCTGATGTCTCCAACGTGTTTATAAGTTGCGCGGGGATAATCCCGGCCGGCCCGGCAGCCTTATACGGTTCAAAGCTCTTAACTGCCCACCTTACCCTTTCCTCAGTGATGGGTATTTTTACTGCCAGGTTTGTTGCAGGTACTAATGGTGCGTGATGCAGATTCCCCGGAAAATGTGTATTCAAGAGCAGCTCAAGGGTTTCCTCTTCCGTGCTGGTCCAGGATCCGTCAGTTTTTCGCAAATAGCTGATGGCTGTTTGATTTTTCGAGAGGACTCGTCTAAGTCTCGCTGTGTCGTCGACCTTTTCGACGCCAGTGCAGAAATTTCTCCACGAAGTTCTCTTCGCCTGTCTCAGAGCTTTTTTGTAGGCCCTAAGTTTAGCTTTATATTCATGCCAATGAGGCTCAGAGCCGAGGCTCTTGGCCTTGTTAAATTGTTTCCGGCATGATTTGCGGAACGAGTCCATATCGTAGGACCACCAATGTGGCCTGTGTTTACCGCGTGGTTTTGGCACTGGACAAGCCTGTCCTAGAGCATTTGAGAGCGCCGATGTAAATGTAGTAACAAGATGCTCCAGCTCCTCTACTGATGAGGGGGCTTGTGAGGGCAGTACTGGGAGGTCTCTACCTAATATTTCATTGCGTAACTGCCAATTTGTGTTACGTGGATTGCGCTTCATGATTGGTTGTTCTACAATAAAGTCTAAAACCATTTCTATGTAACGGTGGTCGGAGAATGAATGTTCTTCCAGAACCCGCCATTTTCTGACACACCCATAAGCGCCTTCACTACAGATAGTGAGGTCTATGACCTCCCTACGGGTCTTAGTGATAAAAGTAGGCTCATTACCCACGTTGCAAATTACCAGGTTGGTTGTTAAGAGGTAATCAAACAGAGACTCGCCCCTGGCATTGATATCGGAACTCCCCCATTGGACATGGTGAGCAGTAGCGTCCGCTCCAATAATAAGATTACCCGTGCAGAAATTTGACACCAGATCTTTCACCTCCGTTTGTGGTGGGGGTTCTTCGGCGTCGTAGGGCATATAGACCGACGCAACCGTCAGGCGGGTGCTGTCGACCGTTAGACTGATAGCGGTAATATCACCATTGGTGTAGTTAGGTAGGAGAAAGGAGTTCAACTCAGACTTGACCAAAATACACGTTCGGACTTTGCTCTCCTCGCTGGCTCGAATGAGCTTGAAGCCCTTAGTCCCCAATCCGCAGATTCTCGAGCTATTGACCCAGGGTTCTTGGATGAGGACCACATCCACGTCGCCTTTAGAAAGACGACTACTTAAAGCAGCCGAAGCCACTTTAGATTTGTGCAGATTAATCTGAAGCACCACCAACATGAGAGCGCCCAGACTTCCCTGCCGTCCCCATGTCGTCGAGGTTTGCCCCATCCCGGAGGTTGCCTATCAACGACGAGTTGTTCCGATTAACTGCCCGATATGGCGTTGCAGGAGTCCTGCTGCCTGTAGCGTTAGATGTTAATCGCTCAGCGTTGGCTGCTACCACCGTGACGTCGAGGACTTCCTCGTCCTGTAGGCTGTCCTCCATCTCCGAGTTGTTCACAGCACTATCGGCAAGGGACGTGGCGGATAACATGCTTTCCGCATCGGAATCCTCCGCTTCATCTTCTGGTAATTCGTTTTCCGGTTCCCCCGGAGCAGCCGAGAAGGTAGCGCGCTGAGCGTCACCACGATATACGTGGATAACGATCTGGCCTACGCTGTAGTGTACTAGGCCATTGCACCTTTTGAGGGGCTCGATTGACTCTTTATTCATGGTGAACACCACCTGTCTGTCGGGCCCCACCGCATCCCCGACCAGATTAACACTCCAGTCATGCGTTGGGAGAGACGGATTCATTAGCCGTAGCATCCCGAGAATTCTGTCGGGTTCGTCAGGGATGGCCGGAATCCACGCCCTTGCCCTTGGACGAGCTGGAATGTCCTTCCAGTCGACGACCTCTATCATTGCGCCCTTGTAGACTTCACCCAGTTTAGCAGCTGCTGCCTTATACAGTGCTACGGTTTTTGCATCGTCGCATGCGAGTAATTTGATCTGACCCTGGTGCCAGCCCGCATCCGTTACTCGCGCCGAACTACCCGGAAACTCCGGAGCAACGTTGAGAAGAATGTTGCCGAGTTCATTTCGCACGTAACGCCACCGGTCCTTGGGGATGGCCAGACGGTCATTGCCTCGGTCAAGGACGCCTATAAGGATCCTGTCCTTGGTTACCTCAGCAAAGCTTAGTTTGCCCGCTCCAGAGGTATTCTGATGCCGCTTGGGAGGGGGATTTAACTCCAGGTCCGATCTCTGGCACTTGAAAGGGTTAACTTTTAACCTCTTTGGCATGTAAGATTTTTGGAAATCCGGTATCACGGCTTTCGCTAGCTCTACCGATTTACTGGAATTCGGCGACAGCGACTCCTGCGGTACCCCTTCATACCTCTTCAGGATCTTTGCAGCCAATCTTTTCTCGTGGTATGTGAAACGGCGGGGAGATGTCTCCCGGGAGTGCGGACCCGTAGTTGCCATCGCGGTCGCTCCCCTTGCCGAAATCTCAGTTGCAGCTTCCTTCCCCTTCGAAACTCCGAGGCCAGGTCGTGAGACCGCTGCCACAGACGTAAAGATACTGGTTTTCATATCAGAGGTTGATGGGAGTTTAGCATCCGCCGTTGTCCGCTTAGCTGCGTTGGCAACCGCACTGGTGCTAGCTCCCATCAAGTCAATCTTACTCGATAGAGGGTTGGTTGACCGACTCGTAGTTGCCATCGCTGTCGATCCCCCCCTTGATTGTGGAACGGAGGTTGTCCTCCGGCGTTGTTGTTGCTTTCTCGCCTGCTCCTCCATAGCTCTCCTTTGCTGAGGAGTGAAATTTGGCGTTGTTTGCTTTTTGGGTTTTTCGTTTTTATTTGCGTTATTTGAGTTCATCATGTTCGTACGACCCATCGCCGGACAAGGCCAGCTTAGGGTCAAGGGAAGAGTAGGGGAAAATGTGTCGTCCGCCGCGGCAGAGCCCCGTACCGCGGTAAGGCCATGCTTACTCTCTGAGGCGACCCGGTATCAGAGAGGCTCCGTTCAAATACAGCCACGATTTGCCTCCCGGCTGCAAACGTCCAATGGGCACGTGGTCGCATAACACCCTGGATTGGGAGGGGGAAGATCTTTGTCGTCCCGCCAGAGAGGCTAGGCTGCTCTCGTGATGAAGTGCCGTACGGAGCTATGATCACAAGGGCAGCGTAGCCCTGTGGCTATCGACTTAAGCCCTCGTACCGCGGCAAGGTATCCACCCTTCACGAGTGCTATACACGCATTCGCTTTATAGAGCCGCTGTTATGGGTGTATGTATGTATGACCACTTGCATTGTTGTGTTTGCATTCATTGCAGTAGGATGAGTAGTTTTGTTGGCAGCAATAAGATAACATGAGCCAGCGCGTCACCTTTATTGAGCTTAGGTACAAACAGTGTTTACAAAAACAAAATCTGTGCATGGGGATTCAAGAAGCAAATGCTTTTGAAAAAAAAGCACAAATAAGCTAGATCATGCACAAGGCCCTTCTGGCTAGACTTAGTGTGAAATAAAATAAAATGGAAAATTGATAAAATTAAGTAAAATCAGAAATAGAAAAGTGATTGAAAGTAAAAAAATAAAATTTGTTGGAAATGAAAGGAAAGGGAATAATATAAAATAAATAAAAAAGAAACAAAATGGAAAAAATAAATGTATTAAATTAAGAAAATAATAGGAAATGAAAGGGATGGATAGAAGGAAAATTAAGGTAAGTTAAGGTAAGGAACGGAAAATATGACAGAAAAATCAAAGGGAAAGGAAAGGAAAGGAATGGAAAAGAAAAAAGGAAGGGAAGAAAGGAGAAAGACAAAGAAAGGAAAGAAGAAAAAAAAGAAGGGAAAGAAAAGGTAGCGAGGAAGAAGGTATGGAAAATAAATGAAAATAAAAACAGAGAAAAATAAAGAAAAGAGAGGTAATGAAAAGCTAAAGAAAATAAGTTAAAGAAATGAATGAAAGAAAAAGAGTTGCGGAAAGGAACAAAAGAAAATAAGGAAACGGTAGGAAAGGAAAGGTAAGAAAAGGAAAGGTAATGAAACGAAATTTAAGAAAAAAAGTGAAAGAAAAAAAGGTAAGAAAAAAATAAAAGAAAAGAAATGAAATGAAAAAAAAAATTTTTAAATGAAAGGCAACTAAAGCAACGGAAACGAAAGGAAAGGAAAGAAAAGGAAAATAAAAGGAAAAAAGGAATGTAATGGAAATAAAAGAAACGAAAAGAAAGAAAAATAAAAGAAAAGAACAGAGAAGAACAAAAAAGAAAGAAAGAAAGAAGGGAAATAAAGTGAAATGAAAGAAGAGAAAAGGAAAGAAGAGAAAAGGAAAGAAAAGGAAAAGAACGGAGAAGATAAGGAAAGGAAATAAAAGGGAAGAGAAGGAAAGAAAAGCAAAAGAAATAAATTGGTTGAAAGGAGAGGAAAGGAAAGGAAATAAAAGCAAATGAATGCTAAGGAAAGGAAAGGAAAGAAATACGTATGAAGACGACCTAAGAAGAATAAATAATTATCAACATTGAAACTATATTACTGAATGGGGAGGAAAAGGTAAAATGAATAGGAATGTATAGAAACCAAAAATATATAAAATATGGAAAAGAAAGGAAAATTTAAGAAATAGCAAAAAGGTAGGAAAATAAAATAAGGTTTTGTGGTTGAATTTCAACCACCGTGCGAACTCTAGTTATATTAAACTTACATTAATTGTTACATAAAAAATAAGTTTTTAATTTAAATTGCACAAAAACCCGGTATGGGCTTATAATATTTCGATATATAATGGTACTTTTTTTATCGTAACCTTGTGGAATTTTACTTAAAAAAAACCTTATCTTTAAAAATATAAACTATTTAATGGACAAAAAACTAAATAAAGAAGTGCTCTGCGAAAAACCTTGGATTATGTGAATTATGTGATTATGTGAATGATGCGGGTGTGAAGATGGCGAGGATGCAATGATATTTATTTGATTTTCTACACTGTGTTTTTTTTTTGGCACAAAAATGAAGGCAAGTGGCAGCTGCCTGGATTGCTGTAAGGAGCAGGAAAAAGGGTGGAAGCGGTTTTCGAAGCACAGAGTTTTTGCGGGGAGTGTTTGTCGGAGTTTCGATGATTGTGCAATTTGCTAGGTACCGTTTTTTATTCTTGCTTCACGCATACATATATATATAAATGATGTTTGGGAATTTAAACATTTGATTTGAGTAATACCATGCAACGAATCCGCACATTAGGGTGGTGCAGCATATTTAAATATTTTTAGAAAATTACAATTCTGGTGTTGCGAACAAAATTTTTAATTCTATATAACTAACTTCACTTTTTTGTATGAAAAATACATTTTCTGCTTAGAAGATATACTTTTCCTATATTTTATTTCTCTAAAAATTTCATAAGTAAAAAAACTATTTAAAAATCGAAAAAGATTAGCACATTAATTATCAAAGTAAAAAATGTGGTTTCATACAAAAAAAGTGGAGTTACTTATGTAAATAGGTGCATTAGTAAAAGTTCGTATGGTATTTCCCTGCAAAAAATACGATTAGTCCGGGATCAATCCAGAGGATAAGTAGACTACTACTTTTTTTAGTCTCTTTTAGATGGAATAAATTGGTCACATTTGTTCGAGCATGTCCTATGAAGAGACTAATTGTACCCTTTTCATACCAGAATGGGTATAAATGTTTACTACTTGCAGGACACCTACATATATTCGATTCTTGGTGGAAGCAAAAATTGAAAACTGTTTTTTTTTTTTTTAATTTTTCGTTTTTATTTTATTTTTTAAGCAAGGAAAATTAAAAAAAAAATCAGAGTTCTGTCAATTATACTTCTGTGGTCATAAGCAATAACAGCCTAAGTCGACTTAAGAAATTAGACCAGTTGAAATTTTTGCTGGTGATTTTTAATAGCAACATCGAGACATTTTTCAAGACTTTCATTGGTCTTTTTTTACTTTCTTTACAAACAATTAAATCCAATACGTTTGCCTTAGTTATAAAACAGTTTTGTTACAAAAATTCGCCAGCAAAAATTTCAACTGGTCTAATTTCTTAAGTCGACCTAGGCTGTTTATGCTTATGACCACAGACTTATACTTGCCAGCGTCTAATTACAGCTTTGCTTTAAATGAGACGATTGGGGATATTTTTCTGGGCAATCTTCAACTATATGAAAAATATATTTTCTAAATATACTTTTCAAATATTTAACCCCCTAAAAATTTCATAAGTGAATTAAACTTTAAAAAAAATCGAGAAAACCTTAGAACATCAAATAATCAAAGTAAAAATGGGTATTTGTTTCCTTTAGGTGTCAACTGCTAATAAATTAGCTAAAATTATGGGAGATAGCTCACAAGACGGGGTTTGGCCTCAGGATCACGAATCTGGAAGCCCTTTTTAATATTTTGCTTCTCTGAAGAGGTATTTGCAATCAAAGTGGCAAGTTTTCATGTGGTTGTTGTAATTTTATTAGGCTGTACCTAAAAACGTGCGAAAAAATGCGTGCCGTGGGTCATTTTTCGATTTTTTGACCATAACTTTCCATAGAAACAAAAAATTAAAAAAGCGCTTCCGGACTCGTGATCCTGAGGCCAAAATCTGTCTTTTGAGCTATCTCCCATAATTTTAGCTAATTTATTAGCGGTTGACCCCTAAAGGAAACAAATACCCAAAAATATGTTTTTCGTAAAAAAAGTAGAGTTGTGGTGATTTCGTTTCATCAAAAAATGCGTATTTTTTACACTCTTCAATTTTCCGTTTTCGTTTGCAAAATGAAGGTATAACGTCAAACAGAATATGCTTTCATTTCCTAAAAAACTTACACTTTTTACCCTCTGAAGCTTTGACAGGGTAGTTGGTTGCACTGAAAATCAGCTGACGAAAATTTTATTTGACAGATAAATTTGGTGAAAAAATTGGATTTTGCAATAACAATTAAATATGGTTGATAAGCGAAAACTCATTATTCATGCACATAGTATAGTAAACGGACAATGTTTTTTGTTCGTTTTATCGATAAAGCAGTTTCATGTAGAACGGGTACATTTTTATCACACTTTTACAGTATTCTGTGCAAGGGTATAATCAGCATTAGTGTCATGTAAAATTGTTCTTTAGTTAAAGTCCGTACGATATTTAAATTTCGATCTTAACATTGTGGAATTTTCTTACAAAATCATATCGTTAAAAAAATAAACTTTAACCAATAGGCAAAAAGTTAAATATATAAAGCCAGAAGTGAAGCTGGACTTTTTAGCTTACAAATGGTGTTTAGATGGTGTGTCTTTGGGAGTTTTATAAAAGTGCTGAATAGTGATGTATAGTTCGGGTATAATAGAATGTGGAGATAACAAAATAGCTGGAGAGTTTCGAGACCTATTTTTTCTTTAATAACAAATAAACTAAAAATAATTTTCAAAATTTTTTTTGGTAAGACACCAGATTAGTCCATTCTAAGTTTCCACTATAAATTTTATAGAGATCTATCCATAAATACTATACGAAATTGGGTTGCGTCTGTTTGTATGGAGAGAGCCTATTAATATATAGATACTGCAATTTTTCCTAAGGTGATGAAAACATGCAACAACTGAAATTATTATTTTTCGGCTTGTAGTAATGCTATAGATTTTTTTTTAACAACATTTGAAAGCTAATAACTCCTGCTTTACATTCCTGTGCATGTATTTTAATATTTTTCTTTTAAACAAATTTTTTTAACGCTATTTTTTGAAAATTACAATTCTGATGTTGGGATAAAAATTTTTAATTCATATAACTAACTTCACTTTTTTGCATGAAAAATACATTTTCTGCTTAGAAGATATACTTTTCCAATATTTTGTTTCTCTAAAAATTTCATAAGTAAAAAAACTATTTAAAAATCGAAAAAGCTTAGCACATTAAACTATCAAAGTAAAAACTGTGGTTTCATACAAAAAAGTGGAATTAGTTATGTAAAACGGTGCATTAGTAAAAGTTCGTATGGTATTTCCCTGCAAAAAATACGATTAGTCCGGGATCAATCCAAAGGAAAAGTAGACTACTACTTTTTTAGTCACTTTTAGATGGATTAAATTGGTCACATTTGTTCGAGCATGTCCTATAAAGAGACTAATTGTACCCTTTTTATACCAGAATGGGTATAAATGTTTACTACTTGCAGAACACCTATATTGGATTCTTTTTTTTAATTTTTTGTTTTTATTTTTTTTTTTCAGCAAGGAAAATTGAATTTGCTTTAAATGAGACGATTGGGGATATTTTTCTGGGCAATCTTCAACTGTATGAAAAATATATTTTCTGCTTAGAAAATATACTTTTCCAATATTTAACCCCCCAAAAATTTCATAAGTGAATTAGACTTTAAAAAAATCGAGAAAAGCTTAGAACATCAAATAATCAAAGTAAAAATGGGTATTTGTTTCCTTTAGGTGTCAACTGCTGATAAATTAGCTAAAATTATGGGAGATAGCTCAAAAGACGGGGTTTGGCCTCAGGATCACGAATCTGGAAGCGCTTTTTAATATTTTGCTTCTCTGAAGAGATATTTGCAATCAAAGTGGCAAGTTTTCATGTGGTTGTTGTAATTTTATTAGGCTGTACCTAAAAACGTGCGAAAAAATGCGTGCCGTGGGTCATTTTTCCATCATTTCATTTTTGACCATAACTTTCCATAGAAACAAAAAATTAAAAAAAGCGCTTCCGGACTCGTGATCCTGAGGCCAAAACCTGTCTTTTGAGCTATCTCCCATAATTTTAACTAATTTATTAGCTGTTGACCCCTAAAGGAAACAAAATTTTTTTTGGTGAGACACCAGAACTGAAATTATTATGTTCGGCTTGTAGTAATGCTATAGATTTTTTTTAACAACATTTGAAAGCTAATAACTCCTGCTTTACATTCCTGTGCATGAATTTTAATATTTTTCTTTTAAACAAATTTTTTTGAAGCTATTTTTTGAAAATTACAATTCTGATGTTGGGATAAAAATTTTTAATTCTATATAACTAACTTTACTTTTTTGTATGAAAAATACATTTTCTGCTTAGAAGATATACTTTTCCAATATTTTGTTTCTCTAAAAATTTCATAAGTAAAAAAACTATTTAAAAATCAAAAAAGCTTAGCACATAAAATTATCAAAGTAAAAAATGGGTATAAATGTTTACTACTTGCAGAACACCTATATTCGATTCTCGGTGGAAGGAAAAATTTAAAACTGTTTTTTTTTTTAATTTTTTGTTTTTAGCGGTTGACCCCTAAAGGAAACAAATACCCAAAAATATGTTTTTCGTAAAAAAAGTAGAGTTATGGTGATTTCGTTTCATCAAAAAATGCGTATTTTTTACACTCTTCAATTTTCCGTTTTCGTTTGCAAAATGAAGGTATAACCTCAAACAGAATATGCTTTCATTTCCTAAAAAACTCACACTATTTACCCTCTGAAGCTTTGACAGGGTAGTTGGTTGCACTGAAAATCAGCTGACGAAAATTTTATTTGACAGATAAATTTGGTGAAAAAAATTGGATTTTGCAATAACAATTGAATATGGTTGATAAGCAAAAACAAATTATTCATGCACATAGCATAGCAAACGGGCAATGTTTTTTGTTCGTTTTATCGATATAGCAGTTTCATGTAGAACGGGTACACTTTTATCGCACTTTTACAGTATTCTGCGCAAGGGTATAAACATGTTCAACGAAATCAGCATTAGTGTCATGTAAAATTGTTCTTTAGTTAAAGTCCGTACGATATTTAAATTTCGATCTTAACATTGTGGAATTTTCTTACAAAATCATATCGTTAAAAAAATAAACTTTAACCAATAGGCAAAAAGTTAAATATATAAAGCCAGAAGTGAAGCTGGACTTCTTAGCTTACAAATGGTGTTTAGATGCCGAAGATGATATAATTAAGCACATTTTGTTGTTTTTTTTTGGCACAAAAATAAAAGCAAGTGGCGGCTGCTGGATCATTGCATAGATATGTACGTGTGTGTGTAAGGGAATGAGCGGTAGGTGTGTCTTTGGGAGTTTTATAAGAGTGCTGAATAGTGATGTATAGTTCGGGTATAACAGAATGTGGAGATAACAAAATAGCTGGAGAGTTTGGAGACCTATTTTTTCTTTAATAACAAATAAACTAAAAATAATTTTCAAAATTTTTTTTTGGTAAGACACCAGATTAGTCCATTCTAAGTTTCTACTATAAATTTTATAGAGATCTATCCATAAATACTATACGAAATTGGGTTGCGTCTGTTTGTATGGGGAGAGTGTTAGCCTATTAATATATAGATACTGCAATTTTTCCTAAGGTGATGAAAACATGCAACAACTGAAATTATTATGTTTCGGCTTGTAGTAATGCTATAGATTTTTTTTTAACAACATTTGAAAGCTAATAACTCCTGCTTTACATTCCTGTGCATGAATTTTAATATTTTTCTTTTAAACAAATTTTTTTAAAGCTATTTTTTGAAAATTACAATTCTGATGTTGGGATACAAATTTTTAATTCTATATAACTAACTTCACTTTTTTGTATGAAAAATACATTTTCTGCTTAGAAGATATACTTTTCCAATATTTTGTTTCTCTAAAAATTTCATAAGTAAAAAAACTATTTAAAAATCAAAAAAGCTTAGCACATAAAGTTATCAAAGTAAAAAATGGGTATAAATGTTTACTACTTGCAGAACACCTATATTCGATTCTCGGTGGAAGGAAAAATTTAAAACAGTTTTTTTTTTTAATTTTTTGTTTTTATTTTATTTTTTCAGCAAGGAAAATTGAATTTGCTTTAAATGAGACGATTGGGGATATTTTTCTGGGCAATCTTCAACTGTATGAAAAACATATTTTCTGCTTAGAAAATATACTTTTCCAATATTTAACCCCCCAAAAATTTCATAAGTGAATTAAACTTTAAAAAAATCGAGAAAAGCTTAGAACATCAAATAATCAAAGTAAAAATGGGTATTTGTTTCCTTTAGGTGTCAACTGCTAATAAATTAGCTAAAATTATGGGAGATAGCTCAAAAGACGGGGTTTGGCCTCAGGATCACGAATCTGGAAGCGCTTTTTAATATTTTGCTTCTCTGAAGAGATATTTACAATCAAAGTGGCAAGTTTTCATGTGGTTGTTGTTATTTTATTAGGCTGTACCTAAAAACGTGCGAAAAAATGCGTGCCGTGGATCATTTTTCGATTTTTTGACCATAACTTTCCATAGAAACATAAAATTAGAAAAGCGCTTCCGCACTCGTGATCCTGATCCCAAAACCT